>SJXQ01002572.1:183287-242599 GCA_006408695.1 Aepyceros melampus | reverse complement strand
TGAAAATCGGACGGGGGACGGGGGACGGGGAATCAGTTTGGAAGGTGAACCTGAAGACCCAAGGAATCAGTATTGGGAAAACAAAAAGCGAAGACTGAGGAAAGAATTGGGGTGGGAGGGCGAGGGTCTCGGAACCCCGGAGAGAGGGAAGAAATGAGAGAAATAAAACTGGGGACCTGAGGCGCAGGCAGCTCAGAGGTTAAATGGGAGCCGCGGGAGAGGAATAAAGGGGCTGAGTGCAGGGTCAGAGGAAGGGGTCGTTTTATAAAAATAAAAAATGGGAACCAGAAAAAGAGCCCATTTTAAAATGGAGGATGAAAACGGAAATGCTGTGGTTATAAGGGGTAGAGGGCAAGGGGCAAACAGCCATAGAAAAAGAGCTGGGCTGGAAAAACAGAAGCTGGTAATACACACACACAACATGGAGTGAAAGTTGCTCAGTCGCGTCCAGATTTTTGGGACCCCGTGGACACAGTCCATGGAATCCTCCAGGCCAGAATACTGGAGTGGGTAGCCTTTCCGGTCTCTAGGGGATCTTCCCAACCCAGAGATAGAACCCTGGTCTCCTGCATTGCGGGCAGATTCTTTACCAGCGGAGCCACAAGGGAAGCCCCAGCACATGGAGAGACTGGATTTAAAAGAACCTGGGAAACAGGTGACAGGAAACATGGGTTGGTTAGAAGGTAAGGAACTTGAAAATGGGACAGCTTTGATTAGAGTTTAGGAAGCTTGGAGTGAATGAAGTAGAGAAACACAGGAGAGACAATGACCCAAGAAAAAAGCCTCTAACAGGGATAGGAAGTGGAGTTGGGCCTCCTCAAGTGGGAGTTGAGGTGAGACTTTGTTACTGTTTCTGTTCATTCAGTCTTGTCTGACTCTTTGCCACCCCATGGACTACAGCATGCCAGGCTTCCGTCCTTCACTGTCTCTCACACTTTGCTCAAACTCATGTTCATTGAGTCAGTGATGCCATCCAACCATCTCATTCTCTGTTGCCCCCTTCTCCTGCCCTCAGTCTTTCCAGGATCAGGGTCTTTTCCAATGAGTTGGTCTTCACATCAGGTGGCCAAAGAATTGGGGCTTCAGCTTCAAAATCAGTTCTTCCAATGAATATTCAGGACTGATTTCCTTTAGGATTGACTGGTTTGATCTCCTTGCTGTCCAAGGGACTCTTGAGAGTCTTGTCCAGCAGCACAGTTTGAAAGCACCAGTTTTTTAGCGTTCAGCCTTCTTTATGGTCCAACTCTCACATGACTACTGGAAAAACCATAGCCTTGACTATGCAGACCTTTGTTGGCAAAGTGATGTCTCTGCTTTTTAATACGCTGTCTCGGTTTGTCATAGCTTTCCTTCCAAGTAGCAAGTGTCTTAATTTCATGGCTGCAGTCACCATCTTTAGTGATTTTGGAGCCCAAGAAAATAAAATCTCTCACAGTTTCCATTTTTCTCCCCATCTATTTGCCGTGAAGCGATGGGATGATGCCATGAACTTAGCTTTTTGAATGCTGAGTTTTAAGCCAGCGTTTTCATTTTCCTGTTTCATCTTCAGTTCAGGCTCTTCAGTTCCTCTTCACTTTCTGTCATTAGCATGGTGTCATCTGCATATCTGAGGTTACTGATATGTCTTCCAGCAATCTTGATTCCAGCTTGAGTTTCATCCAGCCTGGCATTTCACATGATGTACTCTGCCTATAAGTTAAAATTAGGGTGACAAGATACAGCCTTGATATACTCCTTTCCCAATTTTGAGCCAGTCCATTGGTCCATCTTCAGTTCTAACTGTTGCTTCTTGACCTGCATACAGGTTTCTCAGGAGGCAGGTAAGGTGGTCTGGTATTTCCATCTCTTTCAGAATTTTCCAGTCTGTTATCATTAGTCAAAGGCTTTAGCGTAGTCAATGAAGCAGAAGGATGGGGACTACTATTAGCTGAGCCCAGTGAGAAACTCCAAAACCACCAACCACTGCAGTGACCCAACAGCTTGCAGAAACTGTCTTTTCAGACAGTCCATCAGTCTCCTGCTCTATGATGATTCCTACCCTAACCTTTAACGTTAGAAAACAGGCAGTCTGACCAAAAAGAGATATGTATTTGAGGATATGCAAATACAATGGAGAGAGGAGAGAGTAGGTAGCATTTACAAGTCATAGAAAAGAATAAAATGGCAGCAAGAACAATGTTGATACCAGTATTGGGAAAGCTAGTTAAAAAAAAAAATTGTGGGTGGCAATCCCATTTTCCCAAATCTTTTAGTTTACTAATCAGGTCTAAATGAAGATCACTAAAGCATTTATTTAAAAATAACTTTATTCTATTATCTTAAAAAAAAATCCATTTTCTAACATCAGGATGAATTTCTCCCAACCCCCTACCTCCATACCAAATATTAAAATGTAAGTAGTGCAGAGAGAGCTGTTTCTTTCTTTTTGCATCAATTCCTGGCCAGGACCATGGTGAGAAATACCAGTTGGCACATGTTGCATCATAATAAATTTTACCCAATAAAGATGATTTTCCAGGTTTCAGTGCCTAGGTTAGGGAGACTTTCCATCATGGGCTTTCCTGCTCCAGTAATAGTAATAGTATGTGCTTGTGAGAATGGGAACTGATATCAAAGCCACAGGATTATGGGACCTCCTCCCCAAGGCCCACCAGGTTTTGTGGAAAAGGAATGTCAGTTGCAATGTCCCAGAAGTATTTATCTTCTAGGTTCTGATAAGTATATCTCCTGGTCTCCAGTTCACAATTCATTCAGGTAAGATTTTTTTTTTTAAAGCACAATGTAATGAGTTGAACTTTGCCACAGAAAGTTTATAACTCACCGTCAACTACATGCTAGTGGAGTTGGGGATGGGTCGTCTTAAAGAACAGAAAAGCCCAAATTCTTTAAAAATCCTTAAAGCTTGAAGATATCCCCTCCTCCCCTGCCACCAGTACTTCAGCTCTTAACTGACCCAACAATATTATCGGTGCACACAGGGCTCAGATATACGTGACAGCCCTCACAGCTCAGCTGGACAAGGGTTTATCATGTTTGGCACCAAGACACTGAAGCTCCCATTTGCAAGGGAAAATCCTTTCTTCAAGATTTCCTATCATCAGGTGTGCATGCAAGAGAAGAAGTCACAGGGAGCATTTCTGTCATTTTGCAAATCATTGTGTGCCTTCCAGGTAGGGAATTCTCCCCCTTCACACACCCTGCCTACAGTTTCTCTGCTTTTTCCTTTTTAAAATATAGTTGCCTCTGTACAGTGGACTATCAGATCCAGAAATGGATTCATCAAAGACTAGCTCAGTGTTCAATGACTTTAAACACAGCCTGTCTTAAGTATCCCATTCTGAAATGATACTAACTTAGACTGGTGAGAGTGGTTAAGTACATGAGGTTCCATGCAGCAAAAGATCCAGCCCATCAAGAGAACAAGGCCACAGGTATTCCTGAAGGGTAGACACTGCAACCAGCCTCTGACTTCCCCAGTGTTCTGAGCTGAGGACAGGGCTCTCACTTCTGGTGACTTCCTCAGTTTAGTTCCTTCATCCAAGAAAACTGACCTGCCCCAGCCACACCTGCAGGGTAACCCTGCAGATAACCAGCTTCTCAGAAGTCCCAGGCCCTGTTATTGGAGAGGGAAGTTCTCCTTTAAGTCTTGCCTTTTAGAGCAGAATATGCAGTATTAAAGAGTGCACATTCAAGTCAGATTTTCAAGTTTAGCACACATATTTTACACCCTTAGAAGGTCCCTGACGGTTAAGAGATTAGGATGAAATCAGAAAGAAAAGAAAAGAAAAAAAAAAAAAACTCTATATAGGGATCTACTGGAAACAGTAGCAGCTTCAACTCATCACATGTTAGTTATTTTCATTCAGAACTTAGCATTATTGAGCAGCGTATCCTCATAACATCCTTAGGAAGGAAATATGTTTTCCCAATCCCATTTCCGAGATCAAGAAACTGAGGCCACAGGTCTACTATGTTACAAAACATTCCTCCTGCCTTTTTCAAAGCCACAGGAGAAAGGAAGGGTGGGAAAGTCAAAATTAATAGTGCATCACCTAAGAGGCTTTTCTATAAATATGAAGCTCTGACATTGTGAGGTTCTGGTGAAAGGCACTTCCTCTTATCGGCCCCTATCTCTTTTGAAAAGAATTTCATCTCTAGGACAGCAAAAATCCGCAGGAGAGCTGTGATGATGCCCTGGTCTGGAACCATTCTACAGAGAATGAAAGGCCCAGGCAGCAGTTTCTAACTGAACAGCAGACATCTTTATCCCTTCCACTAGAGAAGGCTAAGGAGAAGGTAACTAACATCTGCGGAGCATCTGCTAGGCACTTGCACATCCTGAAAGACCTCCGTCCCCACCATAACCCTGTAAAGTAAGTGTGATTTCACCCATTTCACAGAGGAGGAAATTGAGGCTCAGGGGAAAAGGTAAAGCTACCTGCCCAAGCCCATGAAACAGGCAAGGAGCCAGGTCCAGAGTGAAGCCTGGGTGTTTCCAACTCAAAACCCAAAGCAAACTGCCTCCCTCTGATTAACAGCAGTAACTGGCACCTCTTCAGCTTTCCAGAGAGCTGATGTTCACCTGGTTCCTCAGCTCACCTAGGCAGTGAGAAAGGAAATGTCCTTATCACCCCACACTGTTCCCTTGTGTACTGGGATGGGCTAGTTACAGACCTTTAATAGTGACAAAGGACAGTGAGGCCTACTGCCTCCCCCTACTCGGGCTCCTCCATCTCAGCATCAGTCAACCTGGAGAAAGCCCAAATGGAGCTCCCCCCCAACACACTACCTATTCCCAAAGCTTTTCACCATTGTTGAGAAAAGTTACAGTAAATCAAACGAATTTACAAAAAAAAAAAAAAAAGGTGGGTTAAGAAAGATGTATGTGTGTTTTCCTATTTTGCTGAGAACCTCCAAACCCATTGCAGCCCTCAGGCAGGGGTGCAAGTCAAGTAAAGCAGAATATGAAACTCATCTTGAACATAGCTTTCCAAGCTTTTGAGGCAGGATATCAAAGGACAGTTGTGTTCTTCACACTGGTCTGTCTTCTTGAATGATGTCACTTTGCTGCTCACTGCTGTCATCTGTATGGGAGGGAAAAGTAGACCCACTCTTGAGTGGTGCTCTCAGTAGAGATGACTCTGTTTCCCCCTTCAGTTTTCTTTTTCAGGAAGGTGGGGGCTGCTCAGCTTGTAGGGTCTTAGTTCCCTGACCAGGGATTTAACCTGTGCCCCTTTCAATGGAAGTCTTAACCACTCGACCACCAGGGACGTCCCTCCCATCAGTTTTCAGTCGCCTTGATTTCCAGTCCTTTACTGGTGAGTTTCATGAATGAGCAGTTAGAGCAGGATGGGTTTCCCTGCCTTTTACCCATTCTTTCTACTCAGAGTCCACTGACATGCTTGACACTGTCCACATTTCTTAGCTCCTGACATTCCCCTCACTTGGACCACCCTCTACTTTCTGCTTGCTCAAACTCAACTGTCCTGAAAAACATGCCTCATAGCCCACATCTTTCACAAAATGTCTCCCAACCAAAGGATGTCCTTTGTCATCCCTCTGGGCTCTCATCTTTCTCCTGAGGTCCTGTAATTTGTAAAAGTTACATCAGGCAAGTTCATCAGGCAAGTAATCATTCCTTTGTGCCACAACTCTACTACCCTTGCAAAGGGTTGGTTAAATCTTCCTTCTATTTTCATTTTCCCTTCATATTTTAGTCTGTTCGTCCTAACTGCTTTCGTAAAGCTCATCACCATTGGTCTTGATTTTCTGAGAGCTGGCCCTCAGTAAGTATTTGTCAGTTTAATTGTTGTGTTGGTAGTTGATGGGAGATTCTTAGATTCTAGATTAAACTTTAACTGTCTTTCCCAGCCCTAAAAAGCAGACCCTTGGAGACTTTTTCCTGGAAAGCCCACCACAACCTTGCAGAGTGCTTTAAAAGGCAAAGAGCTTACCCTGCAGAGCCTGCAGTCCGTTGCCCATCTGGTCCACATTCCCGTTCACCAGCGCAGTCACTCTGTGAATGTGGCCGTACTTGGTTATTTCTATTGGCGACTCCTCCCTCTCACTAGCTTCCTCCTCTTCCTCTTCTGCAGCATCTTCCTCTTCCTCCATCTCTTCCTCTTCTGAATCACCAAAACCATGACATCACCCATGTCTTGCCTCCTAATTTCCAAAAAGGAAGAAATGATCAAGAAGATACCCTGTTTTCTCCAACTTCAGCCCTCACTGAACAGGGAACACTCGGTTCTCTGCAT
Organism: Aepyceros melampus; assembly: GCA_006408695.1. Taxonomy (NCBI): domain Eukaryota; kingdom Metazoa; phylum Chordata; class Mammalia; order Artiodactyla; family Bovidae; genus Aepyceros; species Aepyceros melampus. Next base: position 236,342 of record SJXQ01002572.1, on the reverse strand, counting down.
CCCCTTTGGTAACATGGACAATTCTTCTTGGACTCAACGTGGTTGAACTGTGAGATGGAGATGATGACCTTCCAAAGAGGTGCTGCCACAGACTGTCTAGATAATCACACCGTGTGCTGCGTGAATTTTATCATCCCCCCTCCCCTCTCCCTGTGGTTCATCCGGCAGGTGACCTCAGGGTCCCAAGCACCCACCATTTCAGTCCCCCTTGCAGCATGCACAGAGATGCTCTGTTCCTTTCCTGAAATGCCCTTATTTATCCTCTACTTACTTAAATTTCTCCTCCTTTTCATTATTCAAAGCCCTAGTAAAGTCCTCTCCCTCCCCCTGCAGCCTTGAGCTGTGACTGAGTTTGGCGTCCACAGCCAGCTGTTTGGCACTGAATTGTCCTCTAGATGATTGCTAGTTCTGCCTCCCCAGCCAGACCGTACATTTCATAGGCCAGTCACAATTCTGTGAGCATGACATTCTCATTTAATCCTCACATCCTGCCTCTGAGAAACAGTTGAGGAAACAAAGGCTCAGAGAGGGTCAGGGCTTTTCCAGGAGCCTCAGGCTTGAAGGGCAGAGCAGCCATGTGAACCCAGGTCCACTTATTCCAAAGCCTTTTCCCATTATGCCAAGTTGCTCCCTCTTGTGAGAAATAAGCCTGGGGAAGGACAGACTCATGCCAAAAATGACCCTCAAAAATGGGGCAGTACAGGTAACACTCCCATGAAAGATGGTGCCAGAACAATGAAATCTCATTATTTGTCCCAGAACAGTAATACCCCAAATTATAAGCGGATAAGAGAAGCGAAGAGAAGAGTCCCTCGCTCCCGCGCAGGCTCTCCTGGGAAGTCAAGTTCCACTTAGTTGTTTCTCCCCTACTAAGGTTCCCTCCTTTTGGGAGGGGCTCTGGGCATACGCAGACTAGTTTTCCAAAGCACGCTGTAAGATTATGACTTACTCTCCCTTTTAGCTCTTTTCAGAAAATTAGATAAATACATGAATGGCCGAGCTCAACACATACATGCTGTCTTTATGCCTCAGCGACAGACCAGCAGTGCGCCTCACCCTGAGGTCTGGTGCTAAAAAAGGAGCACAGTCTTTACAATCAATCAGACCTGGGTCTGACTGCAGGTATGGCCATCACTTCCTAGATAAGCCTACAGAAACTGTTTCACAAGCTGGCAGAAACTGCTTCAGTGAGCCTCCCTCGCCTTATCTGGAAAATGGCGATGCCAGCAGCACCCTGAGGAGTGTGTGATGGGGTCTCTAATAATGCCTGACGAAGCCCCAGCCCTGGGTCTGGCCCCTGGTGGGTCCTCAGTGGTAGTGGTTACTACTGCTCTTATGAAATGTTATAAACAAAACATCACTGAAAACAGATTATGGAAACTGATTTCTGATTTGAGTCTAGGGGACACTCACCTGAAAGTGCTTCCTACTGAAAGGAGAAAGGAAAAAACATTAATATCCAATAAGATCTACTTCGGCCTCACAGAAGTTTCTAAGCCAGCTAACAGTTACAAAAGGACGGGCAATGAGAAAACTGACCCAATATGAGAGATGACAGGGTGCTCAGGAAGGGTACTTGGGTGCTTCATTATTGCAAATCTGGACCCAGTTTGGAAGCCTACAGAATGGAGCTTCAGATGGGAGCATAGCAGGGACCATCTTCCCCCACCCACACCCTCTCAGGAAGCCTGCAAGAGAAACAAAGGGGCCCAGGAAGTCCTTACCATTCCGGGAAGCTCTTACCTTTCCAGCAGAACACAGGGCTGTAATACAACAGGAGCCCAGCGATAATGGCCAGTCCCAGCAGGAGGAGGCTCACAACGGTGGCCACGATTCCCCCGATGTTTAGAGGTTCTGCGAAGACACAGCACACCCTTCACTTATCCACGGGACACACACTCAGCTAGGAGCGCGACACCCTCCTCCCCTGCCTGGATCCTGCTCTTATCTTGGTTTTGTGACCTTGGGTGAGGCATCTGACCTCCTTGTGGACTGTATTAGTCACTCAGTCATGTCCGACTCTTTGCAACCCCATGGACTGTAGCCCACCAGGCTTCTCTGTCCATGGAGTTCTCCAGGCAAGAATCCTAGAGTGGATTGCCATTGCCTTCTCCAGAGGAACTGCTGATTGCCATTGCCTTCTCCTTTCCAACCCAGGGATCGAACCCTGGTCTCCTGCTTCACAGGCAGATTCATTACCGTTTGAGCTACAGGGAAGCCTCATGACCTCTCTGTAGAGCAAGACAAATATCTTATTTTCCTACTTCATACAGTTTGTGGGAATCAAATGAAGCATGTTATGCAAAAGAATACTGGAAAGTTAAAATCTGTGTCTTCATACATCAAGACTGTTGTTAAGGCTACAGTAATTAGGAACGTGAATTACTAGTGCCGCAATGACCTGATCAACAGAACAGAATAGGAAGGGACTTCTCTGATGGTCTAGTGGTTAAGACATCGGGCTTCTACTCTACAGGGCATGTGTTTGATAAGAACAGGTCTATGAACAAAAGGAAACTTGATATAGGACAGACTAGTGAGTAAAAAAGGAACTCTTCAGGAAGTCATGCTAGACCAAATGGTTATCCAAACTGGGGGTGGAGGAAACTTGATGTCTACTTCCTCCATTCACCAGAGTCAACTGTAGATGGACTACAGAGTTAACTGCAACATAACATTAAGCAATAAAACATTAAGAAGACAATATAGAAGAATGCCTTCATGACCATAGGATGGATAAGGATTTCTTAAGACACAGAAATGCTACTGATACAAGAAAATATTCATAAAATCAACCACATTAAACAACCTCTGCAAATCAAAGGATACCATAAAGAAAGCAAGAAGGACTAACTGCAAGATATTTGTAACATGTAAAACAAGGAATTAGTGTGTGGAATTTCTGAAGAACTCCTATATATCTATAAGAAAGAGGAAAACACAAAAGAGACAATTATGAGGAATTCCTTGGTAGCCCAGTGGTTAGGATTCCAGACCTGAGTTCAGTCCCCGGTTGGAGAAGATCTAGAAAGCCACATGATGTGACCAAAAAAAAAATTTTTTTTAATTTTTAAACAAACTAAAACTATTTTTTAAAAAGCACAATTATATATTTCATAGAAGACACCTAAAAAGCAAATAAACATATGAAATAATACTCAGCCTTCTTAGTAATCAAAGAAATTCAAATTAGAACCACAGTGAGATTTCATTTTGCACTTACTTGATGAACAAAAATCACAGAATCTGTGGTTGAAAATCTGGGACAACTGTCATTGCAAATGGAAATTGGTATAACCACTTTGGAAAATAATCTGATATTACCTCATAAAGATAAAAATGTATATAATCTATAACCCTTCATTTCTACTTCTTGGTACAGATATGCTGGAGACATCTTTGCCTGGGGACCCGGGTATATGTGCACAGGGGGCTGGGTAAAAGATTTTCACAACAAAAAAAAATCAGAACAACACAAATGTCCATCATCAGGAAAATCAACAATTCAGTTGTGGAATAGTGCTACAGTGGAAAATTAAGCAGCCATGAAGAGGCATGAAATATAATTACACATGTCAGCATGAATAAATCCTGGAAAACAAAATGTGGAGTAAAAACAGCAAGTCACAAAAAGACTACATTTGTATAATAACAAATATTTTTTCAAAACTCTAAAACAAAACCTAAACAATGTATTATCAAGAAATGTGTACAGCAAAATTTTTCTTAAATAAAACATGAAACTCAGGAGTTACCTTTTTCAGAAGGCCCAGGATGAGACTGAAAACAGGCCTACAGGTAGGGTTGCCAGATAGAATACAGTATGCCCACTTAAATTTGGATTTCAGATAAACAATGAATAATATTTTTAGAATAAGTATGTCCCAGGATTTTCCTGGTGGGAAATTGGCTAAGCCTCCATGCTCTTGATGCAGGGGGCCTGGGTTCAATCCCTAGTCAGGAACTGTATCTCACATGCTACAACTAAGATCCGGTGCAGCCAAATAAAAAATAAAAATTTTAAAAATTAAAAAAATAAAGTTATGTCCGATGCAATATTTGGGACATAACACTAAAAAAAAAAAATTTGTTTTTCTAAAGTGCAAATTTAAGTGAGTAGCATTCTTTTTAGCTTTGCTGCTATTGTTTTCTAAACCTGCCACACTACCTACAGGTAACTTCAGCAATGTTGGTTACTGTTCTATATTTTAAGTGGGATGGTAGTTTCTTGGGTATTCATTTTGCTGTTATGTTTCACAGCTCACATTATATATATATATATCATTATATCTTTTATTTTAGACATATATTTTAATATATATTTATATGTTTTCTATATATATATATATTTTTTTTTTTTTAGGATGTAACTGATATTAAATAACTTTTGTATCTTCCCTGGTGGCTCAGGTGGTAAAGAATCTACCTGCAATGCAGAAGACCCGGGTCTGATCCCTGGGTTGGGAAGAAATAAATTTTTTATCTTGATACAATAGTTAGAGATTTAGGACTGGACAGTAATTTTCCCATCCCTCTTGTCAAGCCACAGGTAAGCAGATATGCCTCCTCCCTGATGGCAGTGACACATGTAGAGGGAAGCAACAAGCTGTCCCCATGCTGGTCCTCTGAAGCTCTACTCCTCCAGGGTCACTTCCATCACTCACCTTTCACGCTCAGCCAGACGTCCACCTCCCTCACCCCCACAGCATTCTCAGCCCGGCAGACATAGTAGCCCTCGTCCAGGTCCTGGGAGCAGTTGCAGATAGTGAGGGTGGAGCTCTGGCCGCTCTGGGTGATGAGGTGGTGGCCGCTGGGCTGGATGACCACCTTGGGCTGGGTGAGGTTCCTCAGCCACATGATCTTAGCAGGGGGGTAGGCTCCAGACACCTGGCAGGTAAGCGTCACATTGCCCCCCACGAAGCAAGTCTTCATGGGCTCAGAGAGAAGGGAGGGGCTCCCTGGCCATCAGAAGAAAGTAAAGAAAGTAAACATTTAAGGAGATTCAAGCAGTCACCTGAGAATTTCAAGAATATTACTTGTTTTGGAACAAAGCAACTCCAGGAATATCTGTACCACACTGGTCTCGTATAATAATAAAAGATAATATTTGTTGAGCATTTACTATGGGCTAGGCACCCTATATATTAACCCAACTAGTTCTCAACAATAATCTTGTTATTCCCATTTTGCAGATGGGGAAACTGAGGAACAAAGAAAGTCAAGTAACTTAAAGTCACACAACTAAGGAAGTGAGCAACTAGAATTTAGGGGGACCAACTGTCCTGGGTTGCCCAAGATTGAGGGGATTCCCAGCACCTGGGGGCTTTCAATGCTTGTGAAATCCTAGGCAAACCAGGATGAACTGGTCTCTGTAAGAATGGAACCCAAGAAGTCAGGCTTTTGTGGTCCACATCTCCTTACTTCCTATGTTCTAGGCTTCTGTGTGTAAAAACCACACTGATCAGATAAAACATGGGCACACACCCTGACAAGGGTGTTCCAGGGGACAGAAGGGCACCTGAACTAGTTTCCTGTTGTTGCTATAAGAAATTGCACAAACTTAACAGCTTAAAACAATACAAATTAATCCGTTTATAGTTTTATAGTTCTGGAGGCCAGGCATCTGAACTAATCTCACAGAACTAAAGTCAAGGTGTTGGCAGAGCTGGTTCCTTCCGGAGGCTCAAGGAGAGAATCCATTTCCTTTTTTCAGCTTCTAGAAAGAAGCCACCTGCATTGTTCAGCTCACGGCCCCTTCCATGAATTACTGCTTGCATCTGTCATAACAAATCACTATCGCACTGACCCTTCTGCCTCCCTCTTACAAGGACCCTTGGGATCACACTGGGCCCAACCAGAGAATCCTGGACAATCTCCCCATCTCAATATCCTTGATCATGGATGCAAAGTCCCTTTACCATGTAAGGAAACAAATTCACAGGCTCTGGGGATTAGGATGTAGATATCTTTGGGAGGCCATTCTTCTGTCTACCATAGGCCTGTCCTAAAAACTCAGACTGTGCATCCCTGTGGCCTTGGTGTCTGATTTAAGGGGGAGACGGGGAGCCATGAGATCTACTACGAGGATCAGTCTGTATCCTTCACACGGGAAGCCTTTCCCCCTAATGCACATCCTCTTGGGAAGAGTAGTGAATTCATCTTGGGAGGATTTATTAAATCCATATTTTCAGCAGCTGAGGGATACAGAGCAGCATGTTGGGTTCCTGCCCAGGAGAGTGAAACTACACTCTTCCCCTTGGCAGTTGTTCCAAGAGAGAAATCTAGGGTTTCACTGCTGGCGTCCAGGGAAGAAGGAAGGGAGAAGGGGGAGGGGGCTGAGGGTGGAACAACCTCTCTCTAGTTCGGGTCAACAGAGGAGAATCACCCAAATCTGGTTTTGCTCAGAAAAAATCACCTGTGAACACCCCTTCTTGAATCAACTATCAGATTCCCCCCATGTTGTTGCTAAATTACTCCTTCCCTGCTTGTGGTTAACCAGAATTTCCTTTGGGGTCACAAAGTCGGCAGCAGTGACAAGCCTCATCAGTACGTTTGTATTTCAGGGTCCCAAACCAAAGTTTGAGAAATGGCCCCTTCTTCCCTTACTAAAGGCAAAACAAACAGTCCCCCAGTGCACCTCCCCTGCAACCCAAAGGTACGTACTTTCACCAAACACAGCATTCACCCCTCAAAAAGCTATGTCACCAGCCAGCTCGGGTGGCACTTATAAACTCAGAGTTTCGCTTAAGACGATGCTGCGTGCAAGGGTGAGGCAAGGGTGGGGTTGGTGCTGCTGAGCCTCACAGATCTGCAGGAGATGGACAGCATGCTAGGGCCCTCACGCACAGGGTTCCGTATCACTGCAGCTTGTCATGAGTTGGTTTCTTCAGTTTTAGGGGGCCTACATGCCATATACTATGGTAAAGGACAGGGGAGCCTAGCGTGCTGCAGTCAATGGGGTCTCAAAGAGTCTGACATGACTGAGTGACTGAACAGAACATGCCATATAAAGAAGGATCTGGGGAGTTCCTGGCAGTTTAGCGCTGAGGAGTCAGCACTTTCACTGCTGTGGCCCAGGTTCAATCCCTAGTTGGAGAACCAAGATACAGCAAGCCAGGCAACACAGCCACCAAAAAAAGGAAGGAAGAGGAAAATAAAGAGAGATCTGGGCAGCAGGAATCCCTGAAAGCATTGCTTTTCATCAGCTTGGGGGCTATGCTGCCCTGTATCCCTGGGTGGGTGTTAGTATTGCCCTTCAGTGAAGCACTAGTCCTTCTGTGTGGAATAATCCAGAGCCCCTCAACCCCGAAGGCATTGCTACTCAAGGTGTGGTCCTCAGAGCAGCAGGATTAGCCCTTCCCGGGAGCCAGTTAGGAATGCAGTCGTGGATCCACCCAGACCCAGAGTCAGGATCTGCATTTTAACCAGCCCCTCGGGTGACCAGCATGCACACCCAGGGTCGCGTGCCCCTGAGGGAAGTGGGAAGAACTGGATGGCATCAGAGCTGAGAAGAGTCCTGGCTTTGTGCCTATTTCCTGTGCTCCTGGAACTGGGAAAACTTCCGGTCAGCTCCCTTTTCCAGACACAATTCTTAGCCCTGAGCACCTATTTACATTCAGATTACAGGTCAAGTCTCAGGGGCCACAGGAATGACTTAGGCAAGATCTGCAAATAAAATGAGAGGGTGAAGGCAAAATAACAAAACTCGCCAGCTGCCTCTGCCAATTTCAACCTCTCTCAGCATCAGTCCATCATTTATTCACTTCCTGGGACTTACAGTCCACAACACACTTTGGGCATTTCCCCATTATGTACCACCCTAAGCGTGTCTCCTGCTTTCTAGCTGCATGAGTCTGGGTAAGTGTTTCACCTTCTGTAAAATGGAGCATCCTCCCAAAATTTGTGTTCATCTACAAGCCCAGATTGTAGTCTTACTCAGAAATGGAGTCTTTGCAGAGGTAACTAGTTAAGGATCTCAAGATGAAATCATCCCGGATTGAGGGTGACCCAAAATCCAAGGACTGGTATCTTATAAGAGGAGAGGGACTTCCTGGCGCTCCAGTTGTTAAAGACTCCATGCTTTCACTGCAGGGGGTGCAGGTTAGATCCCTGGTAAGGCAACTAAGATCACATGTGCCACGTAGCAAAAAAGAAAAACGAAGAGGGGAAGGCATAGGGAGACACACCCACAGAGAGGAAGGCCACATGAAGACAGACGCAGGCACCAGAGTGATGGAGCCGCAGGAACACACAGCCATCAGGAAGTGGAAGAGGCCATGAAGGATTCTGCCACGAAGGCTTTGATGGGAGCATGGCCCTGCCAACACCTTGATTTCAAACTTCTAGCTTCCAAAACTGAGAGAGGATAAACAGCTGTTGTTTTAAGCCACCACCAAGTTTGTGGTACTGCAACTCTGGGAAACCGATTCTGGGGGATAATACTACAAGGGCTCAGCTCACCAGCTGATTGAGGACTGAACGAGACGCTGTGTGCAAAATACTCGGCACCTGCACAGGGTCTGCACTCAATAAAACATTACTGTCTCTATTGCAGTTGACCCTAGAACAACATGGGGGTTGGGGGGGCCAATCTCTGTGGAATCTAAAATCCATGTCCTGCTATCTCTGCCTCAAACACAAAGAAAATGACTCACCCAAGGACAGGAAGCTGAAACAGTTTTGGATAGCATCAGGACTCAAACCCTAGTTCTTTTGATTCCACATCTTATGCTTTCTAATCAGACACAAACTTTCCCCACACTGAGTTAAAGATCTATAAAATGAAAATATAGGTACTATATTTATTGGGGGAAAAATCCACATGTAAGTGGAACCTCGCAGTTCAAACCCACCTGTGCTGTTCAAGATCAGCTGTATTATGATATTGCCATTTTCTGGTTTAAGTTTGCCAGACTTCTCTCTCCAAGTCTTTTAAAGGGAAGGGCTCTGTATTCTTGCACAGCACCTGGCACCATACATGCATCGTGCCTGCCTTCAGTCTTGTCTGAACACTATGTAGCCTATCAGGCTCCTTTGTCCATAGGATTCTCCACGCAATAATACTGGACTGGGTGCCATGCCCTCTTCCAGGGGATCTTCCTGAACCAAGGATCGAACCTGCATCTCTTACATCTCCTGCACTGGCAGGCTGGTTCTTTATCACTAGCCACCTGGGCAGCCCACTTGGCACCATGCTGAGTACCTAAATCCCACACGAAGAATAGATTTGCCAGATCAAGTCTGGAAAGAGGTCACCTGGTTAAAAGCAAGGGCCCTGGCGTCAGACCAGCCTGGCTAAGTGCTGCTCCATCACTTAAGAGGTGGCTGATCCTGGGTAAGTTAGTTTACACATGTTATCATCTACAAGTTACGAGTCATCCTAATTTGCAGGCTACTATGAGGATTACAGATAATAAGTTAACAAGTGAGAGACAAAGACCTTTTGAGCACAGAAACCTAAAACGGGACTGACAGAGGCGACCCTTTCAAAATCAGAAATTGCTCATCACTAGCACAAATGTCACAAATATGGTTTAGGAACAAGATATGCCAGAATAATATCTATAATGTGCATGACAGTACTATGAAATTAAGTGACTCTTGTGACATAATAAGAAACGATGAAGAAGCCAATAAAAAGAATGGACAAGATATGAACAGCTAACACACAGATAATATATAGGAAGCCAATAAGTGTATAAAAATTATCAACCCCACCAGTGATCAAAGAAACCCAGATTAAAACAATTAGCCATGTCCCAACCAGCAAACAGGAAAAGTTTTAAAAAATTAATAAGACTTAATGTTGGTGGAGATACTGGGAAATAAATATCCTTGCATGGCCTTTCTAGAGAGAGTGACTGCCAGTAGGTACAGGGTTTCTTTTGGGGTGATGGAAATGTTCTGGATTAGAATGGTGATGGTAGTACAACACTGTGAATATACTAAAAAAGAAAAAAACCCCACTGAATTATACACTTTAAAACAGTGAAATCTAGGGAATTCCCCAGTGGTCCAGTAGTTAGGACTCCATCCTTTCACTGCTGCGGGTGCAGGTTCATCCTGATTGGGGAACTAAGATCCCACAAGCCGCATGTGCAGAGCTCCCCCAACCCAAAAACACTAGGGAAATTTACCTTCTGTGAATTACATCTCATCTCTTAAAAATTTCCCCCAAAACAGTTCAGTCAGATTTGGTCCATGGGGCATAGGTTGCCAACCCCTGTCCTTGGGCAGAAAGTGAGTCCTGGTCCCCTATGTTGCCCAAGGCCAGGTGCAGTGCCTGACACAGAGGGGACACCTGGGGACAGTGTGCTCCATTAGTGGGAAGGGTCAACCATTCAAATGCCACTCGCCTAGGAGAACAAACACTTTCTGGTACACCAGGGCTCACTTCTCAGCATGTCCACTGTCCACAATGCACCTCTGAGGATTATTCTCATAAACTGTGAGGACAACCTCACCAGGGCCAACACAATCCAACATACTGTGGCCCTGGCTTACTCACTGTATTTGTCTCCTGAGGCTACTGTAACAAAGGACCACAAACTGGGTGGCTTAAAACAACAGAAATTTTTTCTCACAGTTCAGAAAGTCTGAAGTCCTAAATCAAGGTGTCAGCTCCTTGCCCTGGATGAATTTCTGGCCTACAGAAATCATGAGATAATGATTGTTGTTTGAAGCCATTAAGTTTAGGGATAATCTGTTCCATGAACAAATTGAACCTCTGTCATTTGTCAGCAGATAAATGAACCTGGTCTGTTTTGTTCATGGCTCCATCTCCAGGACTTAGAAACTTGTGCCTGGCATGTAGTATGTGCTCAATTAGTATTTGTCAAGAGAAAACCAGCTTGGACTAGAACCAAGAAGTTTCATTATGCATCTTTAAAGTTTGAAAGGAAGGAAGCATAAAGCAAAAGGAAGGGCGTGGGGAAGGAATGGAGATGGAGTTTGGAGTTAGCAGATGCAAACCAGTATATATAGAATAGAGAAACAGCAAGGTCCTACTGTATGGCAGAGGGAACTACAGTCAATATCCTGTGACAGGGACTTCCCTGGTGGTCCAGGGCTAAGACTCCACACTCCCAGTGCGGGGGACCTAGGGTCGCTCTCTGGTCAGAACTAGATCCCACACGCCCACACTGAAGATTAACGATTCTGTGTGCCACAGCTAAGACCTGGCACAGTCAAATAAATATTCTGTGATAAACTACATTGGAAAAGAATATTAAAAAGAATATGTATACATGTATATGTATATAGGTATGTGTGTGTATAACTGAATCACTCTGCTACCCAGCAAAAATAGCACAATATTGTAAGTCAACTATACTTCAATTTTTTAAAATTAATTTTAATCAACAAATTAATTTAAATTAATGATTGATTTTGTTAATAAATAATAATTAATTAACAATACTTTGATTTTTTTTTTAGAAAAGAAAATGGGAGGAAGATATGAAAGGAATTCAGTTCACTCCAACACCCTAGGATCTCTTTCCCAGACCCTCTTTCAAAGGGTTGTCCCAGAAGACAGGAAGGTGAGTGGACCCCAACCCCAGGACAAGGCAAGGCAGACTCACTGATCTGTACCACACAGCTGGCTCCCAACTCCGGCCCCACTATGTGGCTCCCGACACACTTGAACTTCTTGCCATCCGACAGCTGGGACCGGCTCAGCATCTCCACCCCCAGCTTTGATGTTCCCACGACCACACTTCCTGGCTCTTCTGTCCACAAGAAGTCTGGGTCTGGGTATCCCCCAGCCCAGCGACAGTTGAGCTGCAGTGAGAACAATCCTGGCGACCCCTCTGCCCAGCACTGGGGGGCTGACGGAGGGGGAGCTGCAAAATACCAGAGAACATGGCCTTAATCACAGGCTAAAATGAGCCACTGGGCTGACTCCAAAGACTACAGAACCAGGGTATCAGAGAAACAGCAACTCCAGTTAGTGTACCGTGAAATAAATCCTAGCACAAATCAGTGCCTGGCAAAAGTCGGGTTTCCCTTGCTGGGTGTTAAGTCTCTGAAGAGATGTGCATTTCTCACTAACCACATGTGGCTATTTGATTTAAATTAATTAAAAATTTAGTTCCTCCATCATACTACCCACATTTCCTAGTAATCACATGTAGGAGGTGCCACTGAAGTAGACCACACACAAGAGAGTATCTCCATCATCACAGAAAGTTCTGCTGGACACTGCTGATCCCTGGAGGGCATAACAGGGAGAGACTTATTCATCCCCAATCCTTAACACATACTTTTTTTTGCTATGTGCAACTACAATTAAAAAATATACATATATATAAATTTAACAAATTACAAACTTGTAACCCATGTATTCATAATTATACATAAAGTAGTTATGTATTATGTATATATATTTATATATTTTATATAATATATAAATATTTTATATAAAAGTATTTTCTATAATATGTAAATATTTTAAATACTTTATATATTATATATAATATACATAAATAGAAATCTGGATCTCATATGGGTAGATATGTGGCATCTACAAGAAAAATTACTGGAAATATATCAAAACGATGGTGAGAGTACAAGTGATTATTTTCTTCTTTCTACTCATCTGTGTTTCCCGCAACAAGGAAATTACTTTTTCCTTTCACTGCTGCGGGTGCAGGTTCATCCTGATTGGGGAACTAAGATCCCACAAGCCGCATGGTGCAGAGCTCCCCCAACCCAAAAACACTAGGGAAATTTACCTTCTGTGAATTACATCTCATCTCTTAAAAATTTCCCCCAAAACAGTTCAGTCAGATTTGGTCCATGGGGCATAGGTTGCCAACCCCTGTCCTTGGGCAGAAAGTGAGTCCTGGTCCCCTATGTTGCCCAAGGCCAGGTGCAGTGCCTGACACAGAGGGGACACCTGGGGACAGTGTGCTCCATTAGTGGGAAGGGTCAACCATTCAAATGCCACTCGCCTAGGAGAACAAACACTTTCTGGTACACCAGGGCTCACTTCTCAGCATGTCCACTGTCCACAATGCACCTCTGAGGATTATTCTCATAAACTGTGAGGACAACCTCACCAGGGCCAACACAATCCAACATACTGTGGCCCTGGCTTACTCACTGTATTTGTCTCCTGAGGCTACTGTAACAAAGGACCACAAACTGGGTGGCTTAAAACAACAGAAATTTTTTCTCACAGTTCAGAAAGTCTGAAGTCCTAAATCAAGGTGTCAGCTCCTTGCCCTGGATGAATTTCTGGCCTACAGAAATCATGAGATAATGATTGTTGTTTGAAGCCATTAAGTTTAGGGATAATCTGTTCCATGAACAAATTGAACCTCTGTCATTTGTCAACAGATAAATGAACCTGGTCTGTTTTGTTCATGGCTCCATCTCCAGGACTTAGAAACTTGTGCCTGGCATGTAGTATGTGCTCAATTAGTATTTGTCAAGAGAAAACCAGCTTGGACTAGAACCAAGAAGTTTCATTATGCATCTTTAAAGTTTGAAAGGAAGGAAGCATAAAGCAAAAGGAAGGGCGTGGGGAAGGAATGGAGATGGAGTTTGGAGTTAGCAGATGCAAACCAGTATATATAGAATAGAGAAACAGCAAGGTCCTACTGTATGGCAGAGGGAACTACAGTCAATATCCTGTGACAGGGACTTCCCTGGTGGTCCAGGGCTAAGACTCCACACTCCCAGTGCGGGGGACCTAGGGTCGCTCTCTGGTCAAGAACTAGATCCCACACGCCCACACTGAAGATTAACGATTCTGTGTGCCACAGCTAAGACCTGGCACAGTCAAATAAATATTCTGTGATAAACTACATTGGAAAAGAATATTAAAAAGAATATGTATACATGTATATGTATATAGGTATGTGTGTGTATAACTGAATCACTCTGCTACCCAGCAAAAATAGCACAATATTGTAAGTCAACTATACTTCAATTTTTTAAAATTAATTTTAATCAACAAATTAATTTAAATTAATGATTGATTTTGTTAATAAATAATAATTAATTAACAATACTTTGATTTTTTTTTTAGAAAAGAAAATGGGAGGAAGATATGAAAGGAATTCAGTTCACTCCAACACCCTAGGATCTCTTTCCCAGACCCTCTTTCAAAGGGTTGTCCCAGAAGACAGGAAGGTGAGTGGACCCCAACCCCAGGACAAGGCAAGGCAGACTCACTGATCTGTACCACACAGCTGGCTCCCAACTCCGGCCCCACTATGTGGCTCCCGACACACTTGAACTTCTTGCCATCCGACAGCTGGGACCGGCTCAGCATCTCCACCCCCAGCTTTGATGTTCCCACGACCACACTTCCTGGCTCTTCTGTCCACAAGAAGTCTGGGTCTGGGTATCCCCCAGCCCAGCGACAGTTGAGCTGCAGTGAGAACAATCCTGGCGACCCCTCTGCCCAGCACTGGGGGGCTGACGGAGGGGGAGCTGCAAAATACCAGAGAACATGGCCTTAATCACAGGCTAAAATGAGCCACTGGGCTGACTCCAAAGACTACAGAACCAGGGTATCAGAGAAACAGCAACTCCAGTTAGTGTACCGTGAAATAAATCCTAGCACAAATCAGTGCCTGGCAAAAGTCGGGTTTCCCTTGCTGGGTGTTAAGTCTCTGAAGAGATGTGCATTTCTCACTAACCACATGTGGCTATTTGATTTAAATTAATTAAAAATTTAGTTCCTCCATCATACTACCCACATTTCCTAGTAATCACATGTAGGAGGTGGCCACTGAAGTAGACCACACACAAGAGAGTATCTCCATCATCACAGAAAGTTCTGCTGGACACTGCTGATCCCTGGAGGGCATAACAGGGAGAGACTTATTCATCCCCAATCCTTAACACATCTTTTTTTTGCTATGTGCAACTACAATTAAAAAATATACATATATATAAATTTAACAAATTACAAACTTGTAACCCATGTATTCATAATTATACATAAAGTAGTTATGTATTATGTATATATATTTATATATTTTATATAATATATAAATATTTTATATAAAAGTATTTTCTATAATATGTAAATATTTTAAATACTTTATATATTATATATAATATACATAAATAGAAATCTGGATCTCATATGGGTAGATATGTGGCATCTACAAGAAAAATTACTGGAAATATATCAAAACGATGGTGAGAGTACAAGTGATTATTTTCTTCTTTCTACTCATCTGTGTTTCCCGCAACAAGGAAATTACTTTATATAACTTTATACACAATAAATGTCATTTATGATAGAGAGCACTGAGACTTACAAAGGCTCTGAATACTGTATAAAGTAAGTGTGTCGTCACCCTGCCTACTAATTTGCTGTTCTCATGCTCCCTTTCATTAGCATGGATTATGAGTGCGCCTTGTGTTTCTACAGTGGTTTTCCTCCACTGAATGTGTGCATGAGTATACTTGGTTGTTTCCTCACCTGCAAATTAAAGCTTCATGAACTACGTGTTCTTAACAGCGCTAGAGGGCCTGAGTTAATGGCCAACATGAGTAAGGACAGATGAATGGATAAACAAATTGTAGTAGATCCATAAAATAGATACTCTTCAGCCATAGATGAAAACAAGTACTGACACAAGCTGCAACAGGGATGAAGTGTGAAAACATGATGCTAAGTGAAAGAAGTCAGTCCCAGGGATTTCCCTGGTAGCCCAGAGTTTAAGACTCCGTGCTCCCAGTGCAGGGGGTGAAGCTTCCGTCCCTGTTTGGGGAATTAATGATCCCACATGACATGCATTGCAGCACCCCCCCAAAATAACCTCCCTTAAAAAAAAAAAAGAAGCCAGTCCCCAAAGGTCACATAGTATGATTCCATTTATATGAAATGTCCTGAATAGGCAAGTTCATAGATATAGAAGTAGGTTAGTGGTTGCCGTGGTCTGGGGAAAGAGGGTATGGGAGTGTAACTGCTTAATGTGTACAGGGTTTCCAATTTGGGGTGATGAAAGTGTTTTGGAAATAAACATGATGGTTGCACAACACTCTGAATAGACTCAATGCCACTGAATTGTACATCTTAAAATGGTTAATGTTACGTTATATAGTTTCACCTAAAAAAAAAAAAAACACTTTAAACCTGGCATAAATTCCCTTCTGTGGCTCACAGGGACTCTCCTGTACCCCTAGTTAGCAGCGAGCTTTCAGAAAAGGCAACATTCTCTCTGACATGCAGTTCGGGTGTGTCCGTGTGTGTTGAGGGAACCACAGAAGCAGGTTAGGACCCGTGCATCAGGGAATTCTTTGCACACAAAGGGAGGCACGAACACACAGGTCACCAAGGGTCAAGGTGGAGGAGAGGAGGAGGGGAGCATTTCTTACGCACAGTAGACCAGGAGCTCGGTGGTCACCTTTCGAAGTCTCCCGCTGAGCACGTTTTTGGCCAAACAGGTGTAGTTCCCTTGCAAGTTCTGTGACATTAGTAACAGCGTGAAGCAGCTGGCTGTCAGGTTGTTCCCGAAGAGTTCAGGGGTGGAATCTGGGGCCTGGAACCACCACTCAACCATGGGCGGAGGCTGGGATCTGCTGCTGCAGCTGAAGTCCACCTGGGAGCCCTTGGCTGCATAGAGGGTGCCGTTGGGGAGCCTGCCAGTGCTGGAGATGTTGACTTCAACCTGAGAGGGGCCGTCTGCAGACAACAGGGCAGTGGGGAAGGCAGAAAAGTTAACTGGAGCCCTTCACCAGCATTAAGGGACATAGAAATGATCAAGCAGCAGCCAGTGAAGATGACAACACTACTTGGTAAAGTCGCTCAGTCGTGTCGGACTCTTTGCGACCCCTGGACTGTAACCTACTAGGCTTCTCCATCCATGGGATTCTCCAGGCAAGAATCCTGGAGTGGATTGCCATTTCCTTCTCCAGGGGATCTTCCCGACCCAGGGACGAACCCAGGTCTCCCGCATTGGAGGCAGATGCTTTAACCTCTGAGCCACCAGGGAAGCTGACAACACTACTTACTATGTGACAAATGCTGTGCTGAGTGCCCTTAGGCATGCTCTCTTTTGTTGCTATTGTTAAGGTGTTAAGTCATGTCCAGCTCTTTGCAACTCCGTGGACTGTAGCCCGCCAGGCTCCTCTGGCCATGGGATTTCCCAGGCAAGAATACTGAAGCAGGTTGCCATTTCCTTCTCCAGGGGATCTTTCTGAAGCAGGGATTGAACATGCGTCTCCTTTATTTCAGGTGGATTATTTATCAGTGAACCACCTGAGAAGCCCATGATATCACTTATGATGTGACAAATGCTGTGCCCAGTGCATGGTCTCATTTACTCCTGAGCAATGACATGAGCCTGACTGAGGGGATCAATCCTTATACAACAGGGAAAATGCAAATTGATCCTTTTCAAAAACACTGATGAGTGGAAAGGGTATCTGTGCATTAAAGAGTTAACATAGCAGGATTTCCCTGGCAGCCCAGTGGTTAGGACTCTGAGCTCTTACTGCCTGGTCAGTAAGAACCACAAAACAAACAAAAGGAGAGTTAAGGTAACAGACCTGGGTATGCTTTCCTTAGAAAAGCCTGTCTGTAAGGTTGGCCTTGGCTGGTGACTAAGATCTTGGATTTCAGGGGCATTCCCACCATTCCCAGAACTGGTAAGAGTGGGGTTCACTGGGTTTATGCTAAGCACCTGCTTTCCTTCTGAGAGTCTGGAGTTTTGGTATGTGCTGGGCAGAGGATGGCTACATGACCACCCTCAGTAAAAACCTAGGGCACTGTGTCTCTGATGAGTGTCCCTGGCAGACAATATTTCAGACGTGTGGTCACAACTTGCTGCTGGAGGAATTAAGCATGACCCATGTCACTGCACTGGGAAAGGACTCTTGGAAGTGTGCTCCTGGCTGTCTGTGAATTCTCCTAGGGAATCAGTGAG
The DNA here is from genome assembly GCA_006408695.1 of Aepyceros melampus. Classification (NCBI taxonomy): domain Eukaryota; kingdom Metazoa; phylum Chordata; class Mammalia; order Artiodactyla; family Bovidae; genus Aepyceros; species Aepyceros melampus. The sequence continues at coordinate 218,448 of SJXQ01002572.1, read as the reverse complement.
CCTGACTGGTCTTGGGGACCCCCCACACAATGTACACTGAAAGAGAAGGAACACTGGTTCCAGCCCCGATCTTTAAATCCACTTATTAGCTGTGTGACTTTTGGCAAAGTATTTAACCTCTCTTAAGCCTCTGTTTTCTCATCTGTAAAATGGAGGGGATGCTAGAACCCATTTTATGGGGTTGTCATGACAACTAAATGATTTACCATTATACAGTATTATACAGTATTCAAAACAGTGCCAGAAATGTCCTCCCGCCATTTTTACCCAATGCACCTAAGATGCCACATCCTCTTTGATGAAGAGATCCATCACCTATTTATGCTAATGCCCTGTAGAGTGTTACCACTGCCAGAGACTTCCTCTTCAGAAGAGTTCAGAAAGGGCAATGCTTGGCCAAATGAATACACCTATGACTGTGGAATTTTGAACAAAAATATGCCAGAAAGGACTTCCCTGTTGGTCCAGTGATTAAGAATCTGCCTTCTAATGCCAGGGACACGTGTTCGATCCCTGGTCCAGGAAGATTCCACATGTTGCGAAGCAAGTAAGCCCATGTGCCACAACTACTGAGCCCTCAAGCTGCACCTGCTGAAGCCTGCACGCCTAGAGCTTGTGCTCCACAACAAGAGAAGCCACCGCAATGAGAGGCTCAAGCACAATGAAGAGTAACCCCCGCTTACCGCAACTAGAGAAAGCCTGCGTGCAGCAATGAAGACCCGGCACAGCCAAAAAAATTAATAATTTTTCTTAATGCCAGGAGGATACATTATCAGAGGGAGGAAACAGTCTTCCCAGAGCCCTTTAAAGTACAGAAGCTACTTCACCTATTTTGGGGCCACTGTGTAACTATAGGAATTGTGAGTTTCTGAGAAAACTATTCTTGACAATATGCATTTCCAGTTGGAGCTGGCCTCTAATAGTTGCAATGATTTGCTGGAATCATGTCACTTCCCACAGAGGGTCTGGGGAAAAGTCATACTGTGGTTTGGGAGGTGCTCAAATCTCCTACTGAATGTTGGCAACTAGTTGGGTAGGTATGTGGACCGGCAGGTCTAGGGAGTGCCCACAGCTGGTGCACACCCGGTCAAGCACAGGGTATCTCTGTGGTATTAGTAGCCACGTCTGGACCAGCAGAGGTATTGTGGTAGATTGGGCAGCCTGGGTCTACCAAACTGTGGTCTGGAGGGTCACAGAGGCCTGTCATGAACAGTGCAGACCCCCAGAAACTGACTGAGAAGGGCTTTTGACCAGCAGAATCCTCAGGGAAAAAAAAAATGACGTTGGATACAAGCAATGGATGAGAATGAAGCAGATAAAAGAGTTAAAAAAAAATTAAATGAGAGAAACTGAAGGGTTTCTGAATTGAGTGTTCAAAAGTTACAGTTCATCATAAACCCTTGGGTTGAGCCTGCTTTTTTTTTTTTTAATAGTTCTAGAACGTAGTATGGCTCCTCATTCCCACCCTAGGGCTTAGGAGTGAGTTTATCCTCAGTTTTATTTGCTTATTTATTTTTTGGCCACACCACGTGGTTTGTGGGATCTTTGTTCCTTGACTAGAGATCAAACCTGTGCCCTCCGCATTGGAAGCATGGAGCCTTAATCACTGGGCCTCAAGGGAAGCCCTGAGTCTGCTTTCTTAATTAAAACTGGTGCCACCCATATAAGATGAACTTAATAAATGTGTGTGTTCTAACTGCTCCACCAAAAAAACAACTGATGCCATCTTCTTAAACCCTTGGGGTTCTTCCCCTACTCTGACTATGAAGAAGGTGGCACCCATTTCCATCCCCCCTACCTTTCTCTCCACCCTGCTGCTATTCCTAAACAGAAACCACAACCACCAGCCACTTCTATTTGCAGGATGATGGTGGGAATCACTCAAAGAGACAGATGGGGAGGAAACAAAAATAAAACAGCAAACAAATAAACAAAATATAGAGTGGTTACAAAGGTTTAGCATCTTATGGAGACCATGGTCATGTCAAGTTCTGACTTGTGGATGAACACCTTAGCCTAATTGTTATGGGCATGGACTCTGGACCCAGACACACCTCGGTGTAAATCTTACTGCCACTCTAGACAGACAACCTCAAGCAACTGTCCTTCCCTTCTCTTAGTCTCCTGTCCTTCCTGTGAAATGAAGAGAAAAGGAGTAGCTTCTACCACCAGGTTACCAAAGGCTCCAATGAGATGAAAGAAGAAGAATTCTTACCCTGGTATTTTGACATGTGGTTAACATTTTATGGGCTTCTCTTGTGGCTCAGCTGGTAAAAAATCTGTCTGCAATGAAGGAGACCTGGGTTCGATCCCTGGGTTGGGAAGATCCCCTGGAGAAGGGAAAGGCTACTCATTCCAGCATTCTGGCCTGGAGAATTCCATGGACTGTATAGTCCATGGGGTCACAAAGAGTTGGACACGACTGAACAACTTTCACTTCACTAATATTCTATACATGTTAGCTAACATTGTTATCAATAGTACACCTGTAGACTGATTCTAGAACAGGCATCAGCAAATGACAGTCCACTGTCTCTTTTTGTACAGCCCACAAACTAAGACAGTATTTACAGATGAACTTTCAAAATCGATTTGAGAGAAAACACTAACTTTGAACCTCAACTAAGTGAAATGTTATCTCCCTGACAAAGAATTCCATTCTTCTAATTAATAGGCCTGTACTACCAAAGAGTACTCAATTCTCTGGTAGTCCATTGGTTAGAACTATGCTTTTGCTGCTGAGGGTGCGGGTTCAATCCCTGGTTGGGGAACTAAGATCCTACAAACCGTGTGGAGCAGCCAAATTAAAAAGAGAGACATGAAATATAGAGGCAAATGTAACAACCCCATTGACTCCCTATCTCCCGACTGGCCACTGTTCCTGTTCAAAAGGCCAAAACCCAGAGGCTGTTATAAGCATACGTCTCTGTTTCAGATGAGCTTGGCAAGACTTGAGTTAATCAGTCTTGGGCAAGGGCCTTCTGATGAGGCCAGCAATCATTCTTCGGTACACCCGACACTCCCTTTCCCTAGGACCTTATGTGGTGACAGGGCACAGTGTCACTGCCACCATCACAGAACGTGTACAAATCAGATGGGCCAATTAGTCAGAGAACATGGGGCTTTCTCAAGACTCCCTTTCCTGCAAGTCTGGCATGGCAGTCACATCCCTGGCTAAACAGAAGCACTCCTATCCTCCAAGTCCCAACTGAATCATCCAAAGGGGCTCCTGGAGGTTGATACAAACCAGCTTCCTCATTGCTCATGTGCCCACCAGCTCCAACGCTCCCTCAACACTTGCCTGGCCTGAGAAAAACAGACACAGCGAGAGGCTGGCACAGTGTACCATTCAACTCCCCAGTGGCTGAGAAATGATCTCTTGAAAGAAGCAAAAAGTCTACTGGAATGTGTTAAGGTCCAAGCTACCCACTCTAAAGGCAGAAAGTGAAGAGGAACTAAAGAGCCTCTTGATGAGGGTGAAAGAGGAGAGTGAAAAAGTTTGCTTGAAACTCAGCGTTGAAAAAACTAAGACAGTGGCATTCAGTCCCATCACTTCATGAAAAATAGAAGGGGAAAAAGTGGAAGCAGTGACAGATTTCATTTTCTTGAGCTCCAAAATCACTGCAGATGATTTTAAAGCCATGAAATTAAAAGATGCTTGCTCCCTGGAATAAAAGCCATAATGAACTTGGTTGTTTCTTGTTGTTGTTTAATCGCTAAGTCACGTCCAACTCCTTTTCGACCCCATGGACTGTAGTCCAACCGACTCCTCTGTCCATGGGATTTCCCAAGCAAGAATACTGAAGTGGGTTGCCATTTTCTTCACAAGGGGATCTTCCCAATCCAGGGATCAAACCCACATCTCCTGCATTGGCAGGTAGACTCTTTATCCCCTGGGAAACCACATGGGAAGCCCATGACAAATCTAGACAGTGTATTAAAAACCAGAGACATCATTTTGCCAACAAAGGTACCTATAATCAAAGCTGTGGTTGTTCCAGTAGCCATGTATGGATGTAAGGGTTGGACCATAAAGAAGGCTGAGTGCTGAAGAATTGATACTTTTGAATTGTGGTGCTGGAGAAAACTTTTGAGAGTCCCTTGGGCTTCAAGGAGATCAACCAGTCATTCCAAAAGGAAATCAATCCTGAATATTCATTGGAAGGACTGATGTTGAAGCTGAAAATCCAATACTTCGGCCACCTGATGTGAAGAGCTGACTCACTGGAAAAGACTGGGAAGCTGAGAAAGATTGAAGGCAAAAGGAGAAGGACATGGGAGAAGATGAGATCGTTTGATAGCATCACCAACTTGATGGACAGGAATTTGAGCAAACTCTGGGAGATAGTGGAAGACAGAGGAGCCTGGCATGCTACAGTCCATGGGGTTGCAAAGAGTCGGATACAATTTAGTGAGCGAACAACAATAGCTAGCCCCCAGACTTTCTGCAGGTAAACACAAGGCAGTTCTAACATCATGCCCACCCAGTCTGGAGGCAAAAGGGGATGGGTAAGGCAATGGAAAAAAACAGCCATGGAAATTCTGAACTGCTCTGGACTAAGGGATTTCTGTACCCTCAGAAGCAGCAGCCCCAATCCTGATGGCTAGATTCTTCAACCACATCATTCAATTAATAAGGAACAGTGCAGAGCCCTTGCTCCTGAAACAAATAACAAAATCACATCACAGCACCCATTCCAGGCAGGTTGAATCACCCCTAGCCTATAGAAAACCTTCCTCCCTAGAAGACAGAGGCACCAAATGCCCATTGATGGATAAACAGAGATCCAGGTGGTAAGGAGGGTGAAAGTTACCAGCCCTCATACAGCCAGCTTCGTGTTTCTGCAGCATTTCTGTCCATTCACACATTCAAGGTCATTTTCAGTTCTTCGTATGTTTTGGATATTGATCCCTTATCATTTGCAACTGTCTTCTCCCATTCAGAAGTTTGCCTTTCTGTTTTGTTGATAGTTTCTTTCATTGTGCAAAAGCTTTTCAGCCTAATGTAGTCTCATTTGTTGATTTTTGCTTTTGTTCCCCTTGCCTGAGAAGACATATCCAAAAAAAATTACTGGGGAATAAAAAGAAGATAGCATTCCAAGCATTGGGACAGTCACAGTTGTGTGTCTGACAAGATCAGAGCGTAACAGAATGGACAGTGAGGTACAGAGTGATAGAAGGAGCTTGGATTTGACTGATGTTGGAAGGCCACTGAGTGAGCTTCCTGAACCTGAATAGGACAGGAGCAGCACCACAGAATCTGTTAAATAACAAGAAATGTAGTGGACCAACGTGGCCTTACAGTACCTCCATGAGAGTGTTCCTCCCATAAGAAACCGATGCCTGGCTCCTTGTTCATCACCAGATTCTTTTTAAAATACACAGATATAAAACATTTTTTTCACTCTCTTAATTTAAATCTTTTAGTGATAGAGCAGCACTCAAAAATGTACAACTAATTTTGCAGTAGCAAAATGGCATATATACCATGTACATACCATGCATATACATACATATATACACAGATATACATAATACAATGGAATACTATCCAGCAATAACAAAGAATGAAATCTTGCATTTGTGACAGTATGAATAAACCTAGAGAGTACTATGTCAAGTGAAATAAGTCAGACTGAGAAAGACAAATACTGTACGATTTAGATATGTGGAATCTAAAAAATAAAACAAATGAACAAATATAAAAATCAGAAACAGAGCCACAGATACAGAGAACAAACAGGTGGTTGCCAGAGGGGAGGGAGGTGAGGAGAGGGAAGATACAAATGAAGGAGATTAAGAGGTACAAACTTTCAGTTACAAAATAAATGAGTCATGGGTTTGAAATATACAGTGTGGGGAATACAGTCAATAATTATATAATACCTCTGTCTGGTGCCAGATCATAACTAGAGTTATTGCAGTAATCATTTTGAAAAGTACGGAAATATCAAACCACTGTGTTGTGTAACAAGAACTAACATAGGTCAATTATATTGGGTTGGCCAAAAAGTCTGTTCAGATTTATCTGTAAGTTTGGCCAACCCAATAATTCAAAAACAAACAAACTCATAGAAAAAGAGATCAGATCTCTGGTTACCACAGGTAGGCTGATGGGAGGAAGGGAAACTGGACGAAGAACTTCCAGTTATAGGATAAATTAGTTTAGGGCTGTAATGTGCAAGATGATAAATATAAATAACACTGCTGTGTGTTATAAATGAAAGTTAAGAGAGTAAATCTTAAGAGTTCTCATCACAGGGAAGTTTTTTTTCTATTTAATTTTGTATCTATATGAGATGAAAGATGTTCACTAAACTTATTGTGGTCATCATTTCATGATGTGTATAAGTAAAATCATTGTGCTGTAGAGCACAATGTCAACTATACCTCAATAAAGCTGGAAGAAAAAAATTTTTTAAACAAAACAAAGCCAAAGTCACTTACAGATAACAATTTGTCACATCTCAGAATTCTCCCCCTAGTTTCCAAGGCCATCTTAGAATGTTCCCAAACTCTTCCCCTTAAGAGACTAAGTTATCAACCACATCAATAGTAAGATGGGAAAAGTAAAATTCAGGCCCACAGAGTCCCTGACACACAGCCAATCTTGTTGGAAAAGCTCAGGTGTACTGATTGTTGGGAATTTAAGATGCATTTTTTCCCCCACAGGAATCCTGTCAACCTGCTTAACCAGCTGAGAGACATAACATGAACAAAGTACATCTACACTGGTGCCAACTCTGCGCTGAAGGCTGCACACGTTTATCTCATGAACGTGTGCAGGGAATCTCTCCCGAGCCTGTACTGTTACTCCTGAATTCACAAATGATAACTAAGGGTGGAGGATTTCAAGTGACTTCCCCAAGGTCACAAAGACAACAGCCAGCAGGACCTGCATTTGAACCTGGGTAACTAGGCTTCAGAGAGTATGCTCTCAGCCATTCAGCAACACCACCACAGAAGTAATGGTGGGGTCAAGCCCAATCCATTTCCTGAAACTCCCATGCAGAAATGAGGGCTGAGTTCCAATCTGAATGCAAGGCCTCGCCTTCAGCCACTGTCTGAGGAGCAGGAAGGGGCTCCCTGGTGTCTGGAGGAGTGGTGTAGCTTGGGGACTCTCTGAAATGGGAACACAGCCTGACATTCCAGAGGGTTCCTTTTGGTGTATGTGAAACCAGAGGATACTGTGTTGTGGACTGAACGCTTGTTTCCCCCCAAATTCACATGCTGAAGCCTGTGTCCAGTGTGATGGCATTTGGAGGTAGGGCCTTTGGGAGGGGTTACGTCCTGAGAGCAGAGCTCTCATGAAGGGGATGGGTGTCCTCATAAGAGGCCCCCAGGGCTTGCTTCCTCCCTCCTTGTTCTCTACCAAGGAGAGAAGATATTCTTTACCAATCAGAGAGCAGGCCCTCCCTAGACACTGCATCTGCCAGCACCTGGATCTTGGACTTTCCAGCCTCCAGAACTGTGAGGAAGAAACGTTAGTACTTTAAACTCCTCAGGCTATGCTATTGTTATACCAGCCCAAACTGACTAAGACAGCTATGTCCTGTTTCCATGAACAAGCCCTACACCAGTCAGGGACACCATATGTTTCCAAACCAAGCTTCCATAACACAAATCACACCACAGGAACTCAGAGAGCTCAAAGCACCATTTGAGTTTAGTGACTTTTTAAAAAAATATAAGTTCACTTTCATCACAAGAAGACCTTGCATTTATCTCCCTCTGGGCAATAATGAAACTAATCCATCTCCAATAAACTTAGCCAATGATTAATAAGTTAGTGTCAGATAAAATCATGATAAATCAGACAGAGTGATGATAAAATAAAAACCCATAGTTGTAATGCCACCTTACGCCTCTGAGGTCAAAAGCAAAGACATTTAGGGACTTCTTTGGTAGTCCAGTGGTTTAGACGCCACACTTACACTGCAGGGGGTGTATGTTTAAGCCCTGGTCAAGGAACTAATAAGATCTTGCATGCCTCATGGTGCAGCCAAAAATTAAAAAAAAAAGACATTTATTGACAGACTGATATAAAGGAATTATTATTATTTTTAGTCACATCATGCAGCATGCAGAATCTTAGTTCACCAACCAGGGATCGAACTTGTGCCCTATGCAGTGGGAGTACAGTATTAACCACTGGACCGCCAGGGTAGTCCCAAAGGAATTGTTACTGTTTGGCAGCTGGAGGGAGGGAGTCTGTTGGCACCCGCCAGGAACCAATAAGAACTGGGCCAAATTGGGTGACATTTTTTGATACACCCACATTCATTCTGGGTCATTCAGCAATTTATCCAGACCCAAAAATATTGCGTTTGCAAATTCCATAAGCCTTGAGAGTTGGTGGGAACCTTAGAAACCATCCAAAAATCTAGACATTTCCTTGAAGCCTCTCTTTCCTTCATCCTCCATTTCCAACCCAGCAGCAAATCTTGGCAGTCTCCCTCCAAAATATTCTCTGAACTGTACATTTTCACCCTGACTCTGACCACTAACATCTTGTACCTCTGACTGGCTTCCTTGTTTTTTATGTTACCAGTTTTCTTTGTGATGAGACATATCCATTCTCTATGTGTAATTTAAATGATACAAGATCCCTGCTAGCTTACAGTCACAGGGGTGCCGCCTACACCTAGAATAAGAGTCCCAATTATCTTTACCAGTTGTATTAGTATCCTTGGGCTGCCTTAACAAAGTACCTCAAATTAGACAGATTAAAAGAACAGAAATTGAGACTTCCTTGGTGGTCCAGTGGCTATTCTCCATGCTCTCTACACAGGGTACTGGGTTTGATCCCTCGTTAGGGAACTAGACCCCACATACCACAACTAAAGAGTCTGTATGCCACAACTAAGACTCAGTGAAGCCAAATACATAAATAAATATTATTTTAAAAAAGAGTATAATTGACTCTCCCACCATTCTGAAGTATGAAATCAGATGTCAGGAGGGCCATATTCCTCTCAAGGCTCTAGGAGAGAACCCTTCCTTGCCTCTTTCCTCGCAGCTGCTGCTTGTGGCCATCTGTCTTTGGCCTTCCTTTGCTTGCAGCTGCACTACTCCAGTCTCTGCCTGCCACCGTGTGAGTTCTCCCTGTGTCTCTGTCTTTGCATGCATTTTCCTCCTATAAGGATAACAGTCAATTTTAATTAGGGCCCACTCTAATGACCTTATCTTCTGGGCTTCTCAGGTGGTGCAGTGGTAAAGAATCTGCCTGCTATGCAAGAGACGTAGGTTCAATCCCTGAGTGGGGGAGATCCCCTGGAGGAGGGCGCGGCAACCCACTCTAGTATTCTTGCCTGGGAAGTCCCATGGACAGAGGAGCTTGGCGAACTATAGTCCACGGGGGCACAAAAGAGCTGGACACCAGTAAGTGACTGAGCACACAATGACCTCATCTTAGGTTGATTGTAATTACAAAGAGCCTATTTCCAAATAAAGTCATATTCACAGGTACTGAGATTAGGAAGTTAACCTATCTCTCTTGGGGATACAATTCAACCCACAATACCAGTCCTACCCAGCCCCACGTGGTCTGGCCCTGCCTCTCATATCTCACACGTCCTGCCTTCTCACATCCTGGGTTCCCGTCACACCAGCTGCCTTCTCACCTACACATGTACCGTGTACAACCAGTCTTGCACCAGTTCAATTTCTCCCTGGATCCCTCTCTCTCTTTTGCGTGACTGGCTCCTACATATCATTCACTGTCAATGGCACTCCTTCCAAAAGCTCCTCTCTGACCCACCCATGTAAAGTGTTTCAGAGAATCACATCACGCCATCTCAATTCTCTGCACAACACCTGTTACTCTGATACTGCCTGATGCATTTTTTTTACCTGCTGACTGTCTGTCTTCCCCCATTAGGATGTCAGTTCCGTGAGGGTAGGGACAGTCTCTATCCGATCCATTCCTGTGGCCCAGTGCCTAGAACAGTGTCTGGCATCGGGCTCTCAATAAATATATATTGACTAAAGGAATGAGTAAATTCTTTAATTTATAGATGAGAAAATCAGGGAGCAATAAAATGACCACATGAGTATTTCCATTCAACTAGAATGTGGATGTCCCTCTAAGACAGTGATCAACAAACTTTTCTGTAGGGGCCAGAGAGTAAATATTTTAGGTTCTGTGGGACATACAATCAGTTTCACAGTCACTCAGCTCTGAGATTACAGCACTAAAGACAATCAGAGATAATATGTGACTGAATAAGTATTGCTATGCTCAAATAAGACGTATTTGAACCGAAAGTTGAATTTCATATAATTTTCACGTCACAAGTATCATTCTTCTTTTGATTTTTTCAACCATTAAAAATATTAAAAAAAATATTTGTTGCTTGCAGGTCATACAAAAATATACAACAGCCTAAAAATGGCCGTGCTACTGCTACTGCTGCTAAGTCGCTTCAGTTCAGTTCAGTTCAGTCGCTCAGTGGTGTCCAAATCTTTGCGACCCCATGAACTGCAGCACGCCAGGCCTCCCTGTCTAACATCAACTCCCAGAGTTCACTCAGACTCATGTCCATTGTGTCAGTGATGCCATCCAACCATCTCATCCTCTGTTGTCCCCTTCTCCTCCCTCCTTCAATCTTTCCCAGCATCAGGGTCTTTTCAAATGAGTCTGTTCGCATCAGGTGGCCAAAGTATTGGAGTATATATGTAGATATACTGGCATTTATGCCTCACAGCAATTCTATGAGGCAAGAGTTCCTATTGTCCCCATTACACAGATGAGGAAATGACAGATGTGAGACAGCACTCGGCTTGCACGTGGGAGTGCCCAGAATGAAACCCGGGCTACTGATTCCAAAGGCCTCCTCAGGTCCAAGGCTCTGAGCACCTCCCCACCAGTTGCAATCCCCACCCACCACTTACTGGCCACCTGCAGCCACACTTGGAACCTCCGTGTCTCAGTCTTGTTCAGGACCTCAGAGCAGGTGTAGTTCCCCTCATCCTGCAGGTTCAGCGCCTCAATGTGCAGGGAGCTGGCATTCACCAGAGAGAAGCGCGACCGGGCTGGTGGGAGGCTGGAGTTGGAGGACAAGAGGAAGACTGACTCCGAGTCATTGCGGCACCAGGTCACGAGGCCCCTCGGTCCCGAGATGTTGCCACAGTGTAGGGTGATGTTCTCGTGAATTTCTCCAATGATGACAGCCTCCAATCCTGTGCAAGGAAAGGTCAGGCTGTTACTATCTTTCTTGATCCTAGACAATCTCCTTTTCTTGCCGTTTCCCTGCATTAAGATTTAAAAAAGAAAAAAACAGGCATGTATTTTTGAGATGCAATAATACACTGAGCCCAACCCTGTTGGGATTATTGGCCAGTAATTCACAGTAATGAACTTGTGGTGGATCACAACTGCAAACAGTCCTAATAAGCCCCTTCTCCACTGTGTATGCCCTTCACAATGTCACTCCACAGTGCCCTCCCACTCTTGACTCTGATAGCACCATGTGACTTACTCTGATCATTGGGGTGTTAACAAATGTGTTGCAAGCAGAGGCTTAAAAAGCACTGGTGTGATTGGGCTTGCTCACTCTCACCTTCTGCTACCACCTTGAGAAGGATGTGCCTGGGCTAGGTAGCAGGGGAGGGTGAAAAATACATGGTGGGGAGCCCAGCTGCCTCAATCCTCAGCTATGGCCACTCACCTGATGCCCAGACACATGAGTGAGCCCAGGCAAGATCAGCAGGGCCAACTGTCCAATACTCCCAGGCCCTTCAGAAATAAGCACTCATTGCCATTTTGTGATGCTTTGTGACACAGATTATTATGGCAATAAATAACTGATACAGAACCCGAGTGGCTTTACTTGCCTAGAAATCCAGAACGGTGGAAGGAAGAGGGCTCTGGCTTTGTTTCCCCTTTCCTGCTGCTCTCTGTCTCTCTCCACCTCAGGTACAATGCAACACCACTCAGCAGCTCCATGCAGGAATGGGCTCAGAGTGGGGACTTTAGGGCATGCTCTGAGCTAGGCACTGGGGAGCCAATGACAGGCAAAATAGAAACCTGCAGGATCTCACAGTCTAGTGGAGAAAATAGGCAATAGGGACTCCCCTGGCAGTCCAGCAGTTAAAACTCCAAGGGGAATGGGTTCAATCCCTGGTCAGGTAACTAGGATCCCATATGCCATTCAGCATGGCGAAAAAAAAAAAAAAAAACAGACAATAAACTGGCAATTAGGGTGCAGTGTGATAAATAGCATGATAGGAGCTTGGAGAAGGGGCTCTTAAGTCTAGCTGTGGTTTTTGACAGGCTTCCTCTAGGAAGCCACACTGGATCTGATGGTCAGGAAAGAACTAGCTAGGTAGAGACGAAGCTGGTGTTCCCAGGCAGAATGAAAAGTGCAGATCAGCAGCAGCACTGTCAGAAATTCAGATTATCAGGTCCCACCCAGAACATCTAACTCAGAACACAGGGGTGGGTTGGGAGGTAGCACTCTGCATTTTCACAAGCCCTCCAGGTGACCCTGATGCTCATTCAAGACTGACAAATGCTCAGGCAACTGACTTGGCATTAAGACTGCCACCAGGCGAATGCAGCCCATTTTGCTGAGAAATGTCCTAATATTTCAGCCCCCTCCACAATCAGCACCCATATACAAAGAGGTCAAGGTGCAGGAAGGACGGGCAGAACCAGTCTTACTCATGCTGTCACATTCAATAGATGAGAAAACTGTGATGCAAAGAAGGGAAGTGGGCTGGCCTGAAGTCCCACAATGAGCAAGTCTAGATTTCTTGCTGCATTCAGTGCTTTTTCCGCCACATTGGAAGTTTTCAAAGTATGTGAATATTCTGGGGTTTTGTGAAAGATGGTATTTCATTACAAAATAAACTGCCCTCAACAGTGGTATTGGGACAATTGGCTGTCCAGACGCAAAAGAATGAAGTTGGAGCCCTTACCTCACATCACATATAAAAATTAACTCAAAATCAGGAGTTCCTTGGCAGTCCAGTGGTTAGGACACAGCACTTTTACTGCTGTGGCCTAGGTTCAATCCCTGGTTGGGGAACTAAGATTCTGCAAGCCAGGCAGAGAGGTCAAAAAAATAAGGAACTCAAAATAGACCATAGAAAACTATGAATTACTTAGAAAAAAAAAAAAAAAGAATGTATCTTTGTGACTTTGGGTTAAGCTGGCCAGGCATCCAAGAGCCTGTGCTTCACAACAAGAGAAGACACTACAATAAGAAGCCTGCGCACTGCAACTAGAGAAAGCCCACACCAGCACAGCCAATAAATAAGTAAATAAATATTTTTTAAAAAGCACCCTGAGACAAGATGAATGGGAAACCATCCCATAAACACATTTTGGATACAAAACAATAAAGTGAAAAGAAGACCCACAAGCTGAGAGAAAATATTTGCAAATCACATCTGAGAAGAGATTTGTATGTGGAATATAAATATACAAAACTCTCAAAGCTCAACAATAAGAAGACAATGTAAAATGAGCAAAAGATTTAAATTGACATTTCTCCAAAAGATAGATAAAAGGCCAATAAGCACATGAAAAGCTCAACATTAGTCACTAGGGAAAATGCAAATCAAAACTATAAGATACCTAACACTTCACACTTGCTGCTGCTGCTTGCTGCTAAGTCACTTCAGTCGTGTCTGACTCTGTGTGACCTCATAGACGGTGGCCCACCAGGCTCCCCCTGGGATTCTCCAGGCAAGAACACTGGAACGGGTTGTCATTTCCTTCTCCAGTGCTTGAAATTGAAAAGTGAAAGTGAAGTCGTTCAGTCGTGCCCGACTCTTAGTGACCCCATGGACTGCAGCCCACCAGGCTCCTTCATACTTGCTGCTGCTAAGTCGCTTCAGTCGTGTCCGACTCTGTGCGACCCCATAGATGGCAGCCCACCAGGCTCCTCCGTCCCTGGGATTCTCCAGGCAAGAACACTGGAGTGGGTTGCCATTTCCTTCTCCAATGCATGAAAGTGAAAAGTGAAAGTGAAGTTGCTCAGTCATGCCCAACTCTTAGTGACCCCATGGACTGCAGCCTACCAGGCTCCTCCACCCATGGGATTTTCCAGGCAAGAGTACTGGAGTGGGTTGCCATTGCCTTCTCTGTCACACTTCCTAGGATGGCTAAAATGAAAGACAATAACAAGTGTCAGCAAAGATGTAGAGAAACTGGAACCCTTATACATTGTTAGCAGGATTTTTAAATGGTGCTGCTACGTTGGAAAACAGTTTGCTATTTCCTCGCAAGGTAAAGCTACCATATGACTCTACCTTAGCAAGTCTAGCCCTAGGTTTATAACCAAGAGAAATGAAAACTTGTCCACACAAAAACTTGTACATGCATGCTCACATTTTCATAATAGCCAAAAGGTGGTAACAGCTTGAATGCCCATCAACTGATGAATGAATAAAATGTGGTATATCCATATAATGGCAATATTACTTGGCCATATAAAGGCCATTGAGGAATCTTGAAAACACTGTGTTAAGTGAAAGAAGGCAGTCATAAAAGAAAACATATTTCGTGATTCCAATTATATGAGATGTCCAAATAGGTAAACCTACAGAGGTGTCCAAATAAGTAAATCTACTGAGATAGAAAGTGGATTAGCTGTTGTCTAGGGCTAGAGAAGTGGCTTGTCTGGGGGCAGGGGCACATAGTAGGGAGTGACTTTTTAAAAATTTTATTTATTTTTGGCTAGGTCTTCATTGTTGCATTTGGACCTTCTCTAGTTGCGGTGATGCCAAAGAATGCTCAAACTACCGCACAATTGCACTCATCTCACATGCTAGTAAAGTTCTCCAAGCTCAACATTTTACAAGCCAGGCTTCAGCAATATGTGAATCGTGAACTTCCTGATGTTCAAGCTGGTTTTAGAAAAGGCAGAGGAACGAGAGATCAACAACATCCGCTGGATCATCAAAACAGCAAGAGAGTTCCAGAAAAACATCTATTTCTCCTTTATTGACTATGCCAAAGCCTTTGACTGTGTGGATCACAATAAACTGTGGAAAACTCTGAAAGAGATGGGAATACCAGACCACCTGACTTGCCTCTTGAGAAACCTATATGCAGGTCAGGAAGTAACAGTTAGAACTGGACATGGAACAACAGACTGGTTCCAAATAGGAAAAGGAGTACATCAAGGCTGTATAATGTCACCCTGCTTATTTAACTTATTTGCAGAGTACATCATGAGAAACGCTGGGCTGGAAGAAGCACAAGCTGGAATCAAGATTATTGGGAGAAATATCAATAACCTCAGATATGCAGATGACACCACCCTTATGGCAGAAAGTGAAGAGAAACTGACACCACCCTTATGGCAGAAACTGAACTAGTTGTGGTGAGCAGAGGCTACTCTCGAGTTGCAGGCTTGATCTTCTCACTGTGGTGGCTTCTCTTGTTGCAGAGCATGGGCTCTAGGTGCACGAGCTTCCGTAGTTGTGGTTCCTGGGCTCTACTGCACAGGCTCAATAGTTGTGGTACACAGGCTTAGTTGCTCCATGGTATGTAAGATCTTCTCGGATCATGGATCAAACCTGTGTCTCCTGCACTGGCAGGCAGATTCTTTACCACTAAGCCACCAAGGAAGCCCGGAGACTTAATACTTAAGTAAAGGGCATCTTTTTGTGATGAAAATGTTCTGGAACTAATGGTGATGGCTGCACAATCTTGTGAATATACTAAACACCACTGATTCTCACTGTGGTGGCTTCTCTTGTTGCAGAGCATGGGCTCTAGGTGCACGAGCTTCCGTAGTTGTGGTTCCTGGGCTCTACTGCACAGGCTCAATAGTTGTGGTACACAGGCTTAGTTGCTCCATGGTATGTAAGATCTTCTCGGATCATGGATCAAACCTGTGTCTCCTGCACTGGCAGGCAGATTCTTTACCACTAAGCCACCAAGGAAGCCCGGAGACTTAATACTTAAGTAAAGGGCATCTTTTTGTGATGAAAATGTTCTGGAACTAATGGTGATGGCTGCACAATCTTGTGAATATACTAAACACCACTGAATTGCACAGTTAAAACGGTAAAGTATATAGTATGTTAAGTAAATTATATCTCAATTAGGTTGTTGTAAAAAAATTGTTACCTGCCTTTGGAACTCATTCTCTTTTATAAAACAAAGAGTAACCGTTTTCTGTATTTGGGCTTTTATCTGGTTGGAAGGGGCTACCTCTGAAAACTCACGAGACAGCCGAAGCTACAGCATGCTCCCACACTCTCCCATTGCGGCCATCAGTTCAGTTCAGTTCAGTTCAGTCGCGCAGTCGTGTCCGACTCTTTGCGACCCCATGAATCGCAGGATGCCAGGCCTCCCTGTCCATCACCAACTCCCGGAGTTCACTCAGACTCACGTCCATCGAGTCCGTGATGCCATCCAGCCATCTCATCCTCGGTCGTCCCCTTCTCCTCCTGCCTCCAATCCCTCCCAGCATCAGGGTCTTTTCCAATGAGTCAGCTCTTCGCATAAGGTGGCCAAAGTACTGGAGCTTCAGTTTTAGCATCATTCCTTCCAAAGAAATCCCAGGGTTGATCTCCTTCAGAATGGACTGGTTGGATCTCCTTGCAGTCCAAGGGACTCTCAAGAGTCTTCTCCAACACCATAGTTCAAAAGCATCAATTCTTCTGCGCTTAGCCTTCTTCACAGTCCAATTCTCATATCCATACATGACCACAGGAAAAACCATAGCCTTGACTAGATGGACCTTAGTCGGCAAAGTAATGTCTCTGCTTTTGAATATACTGTCTAGGTTGGTCATAACTTTTCTTCCAAGGAGTAAGCGTCTTTTAATTTCATGGCTGCAGTCACCATCTGCAGTGATTTTGGAGCCCCCCAAAATAAAGTCTGACACTGTTTCTACTGTTTCCCCATCTATTTCCCATGAAGTGATGGACCCAGATGCCATGATCTTTGTTTTCTGAATGTTGAGCTTTAAGCCAACTTTTTCACTCTCCTCTTTCACTTTCAACAAGAGGCTTTTTAGCTCCTCTTCACTTTCTGCCATAAGGGTGGTTCTCTCAAGAGTCTTCTCCAACATCACAGTTCAAAAGCATCAATTCTTCAGCGCTCAGCCTTCTTCTCAGTCCAACCCTCACATCCATACATGACCACAGGAAAAACCATAGCCTTGACTAGATGGACCTTAGTCGGCAAAGTAATGTCTCTGCTTTTGAATTCACTATCTAGGTTGCTCATAACTTTTCTTCCAAGGAGTAAGCGTCTTAATTTCATGGCTGCAGTCACCATCTGCAGTGATTTTGGAGGCCAAAAACATAAATTCTGACACTGTTTCTACTGTTTCCCCATCTATTTCCCATGAAGTGATGGGGCCAGATGCCATGATCTTCGTTTTCTGAATGTTGAGCTTTAAGCCAACTTTTTCACTCTCCTCTTTCACTTTCATCAAGAGGCTTTTTAGCTCCTCTTCACTTTCTGCCATAAGGGTGGTGTCATCTGCATATCTGAGGTTATTGATATTTCTCCCGGCAATGTTGATTCCAGCTTGGGCTTCTTCCAATCCAGCGTTTCTCATGATGTACTCTGCATATAAGTTAAATAAGCAGGGTGACAATATACAGCCTTGACGTACTCCTTTTCCTATTTGGAACCAGTCTGTAAGAGAGAAAAAAGAGCCCGCCCCCTGCCGACAAACACAGAGAAAGGGGCTTGCCCCTTGCCTCCATGGCCGGATGTGTCCAGAGACCTTCGGTTCTAATTGCACGGTGCCTGTCCTCACTGTTAGATACCTGAGTGTCACTCCCACTCTTATGAACAGAATACTCAGTTCATCTACTTAACTCCTTTCTGAGAAAACTAGCATGGTGTATTTTAGAAGAGAATGTGTGTGTGTGTGTGTGTATGTTAAGTCTCTTCAGTCATGTCCAATTATTTGAGACCCCATAGACTGTATCCTGCCAGGCTCCTCTGTCCATGGGATTCTCCAGGAAGAATACTGGAGTGGGTAGCCATTCCCTTCTCCAGGGAATCTTCCAGACCCAGGGACTGAACCCTCCTCTCCTGCATTGGCAGGCAGATTCTTGACTACTGAGCCACTTGGGAAGCTATATCTGATTTTGGCAAACAGAAAATTCCCTTAGATTATATGCTGTTTTATGATTGCCATTTCTCCCTCTGAGTCCCATTCTTGGGACTGGGGTCTTCAATCATAGCTCTTTTCTGAAGCCTAAACGCTGGTGTTCATCTTCAAACAAGTTGCATGCATTTAGAAAGACAGCCTGTAATCAATTTCCTTCCCTGAACAAGCAGAACTGGGGCTGGGTGCTGGGATCCAGTTTGTAAGAAATGGTTTTTGATTCCTAAGGTTGGCCAAAGTCTCTTTTTTTATCCAGTTCCTTTGTAACCTGTCCATCTTTGTGACTAGTACCAGAGATGCAGGGAAACTGACACCTTCAGGGCCAAACTGAGCCCTTTCAGAACTTCTTTCCTCAGGGTCACCATTAGGAAACTGGAATGTATGCACCAGCTCGAGAGTCAAATTCTAGATGGTTGGTTTATCACAGACTTATCTTTCACAATTCTCTTTGGGAATACTGTGCATATATGCTCAGTCGTGTCCAACTCTTTGCAACCCCATGGACTGTGGTCTCCTAGCCTCCTCTGTCCATGGGATTTTCCAGGTAAGAATACTGTAGTGGTTGCCATGTCCTTTTCCAAGGGATCTTCCCGACCCAGGGATCAAACCCATGCCTCCAGCTTCTCCTGCTTTGGCAGGCAGATTCTTTGCCACTGAGCTACCTGGGAAGCCCTTGGGAATACTGGACTCACTCAAAACACTGTTTTGTATCAAGAGTCACTGATGCAAACCTCCTCATCCCATCCTCCTGAACCCAGACAATTCCAGAGTGTTCTTGAGAATTTTCTTCAGGAGTTTTACCTAGGATTCCACAAATATACCAGAGGTTGAAATGCCGTTAGTGTGTGCTCAGCTCCAGCTCCTCTTGTCTTGGAGAGGAGGCCAGCTATACCTGGGAATGATTTTAAGCTCAGAAAATCAAAGCTATCCCAGGTGGCGCTAGTGGTAAAGAACCTGTCTGTCAACACAGGGGACACAAGAGACTCAGATTCGATCTCAGGGTCGAGAAGATCCTCTGGAGGAGGGCATAATAACCCACTCCTGTATTCTTGCCTGGAGAATCCCATGGACAGAAGAGCCTAGTGGGCTATAGTCCATGGGGCTGCTAGAGTCGGACACAAGTTAGTGACTAAACCACCACCACCGTCAGGAGTGAACTTTCTCAGTTACTTGCCCCCAGTACCTGTCAGTACCCACCCTCTCTTTTTTTTCTTGACCTCAATGTGCTGTATGTGGGATCTTAGTCCCCCAGCCAGCGATCAAAGCCATGTCGCCTGCATTGGGAGTGTGGAGTCTTAATCTCTGGGCCACCAGGGAGTCCCCCACCCTCTCTTCCTTGCCTCCAGTGCGAAAGGAAAAGGTATCCTCTCTTTCCAAGGTCAGTATCCAGCCCCCCAACGTTGATGCAGCTCCTTATCACCTCAGATTTGTTTTTCCATCATTTATTAACTCCCCATGTTTATAATCTTCACTGGTTCATTCCCCTAGACACATTCAGCTCTCAAAATATACAAGAACAAAACAGCATCCCTCAGCCTTCAATCTCCCTGTAAATGAACTCCCAATTGCTAAGCTCAGTGGCCTCTCCAGGCCTCGCCTCACTTGACCTTTCCTTAGCATTCGATTCTGCTGACCACTGTCCTCTTGAAATAGCCTCGGCCCTCTGCTTCCAAGACTCCCCGCTCAGTTGGTTGCCAGCCATCCCTCTGACATGTCTCTTTCTATGCTTTCTGGTTCTCTTCGTTGTCTGTCCTCTTAAGTGTTGATGTCTACTAGAGCCTTGTTCCTGGCCCTCTTCTCTCTTCCCTTCCTCTCTGGAAGTCTCACCCAGAGACTGCAACCACCACCTTAATCCTAAAGGGCTCCACATTTTTTAAAATTTTTATTATTTATCTTACTTTGGCTGTGCTGGGTCTTTGCTGCTGTGCTTGAGCTTTCTCTAGTTGTGGTGAGCAGGGACCCCTCTCTAGTTGCGGTGTGAAGGCTTCTCCTTGCAGTGGTTTCTCTTGTTGCAGAGCACAGGCTCCAGGAGACGTGGGCTTCAGTAGTTGCGGCACACGCACTCAGTAGTTGTGGTGTATGGGCTTAGTTGCTCCATGACACGTGGAATCTTCCCAGGTCAGGGATCGAACCCATATCTCCCACATTTGGCAGGCCGGTTCTTAACCACTGGACCACCAGAGAAGTCCCAGCCCTTCACATATTTAAGCCCAACTAATCAAAGAACCTAATAGAAAATTCTACCTGGATTGGCTATAGTCATTTCAATATGCAACTGTCAAAAAATAATCTCCCTGCCTACCCCAAACAAGCTCCATCATTCATCTAAATCGTGCAACCAAAGTCCTAGGAATCAGATGCATGGACCACTCCTTTTTATATCTGCACTTCATATATCATTCTACCATAGTAACTATAATACTTTATTGTATCTTTTCATTTAAATGTCTTTCTTACCCAGACTTGAAGTCATTAGAAAATGATCTCATTTAACTTTTGAAGAAGTGGTATACATAGTGGTTCTGGAACTGTACTCTCTGTACCACTAACCGTACTTAGTCAAGTCACTTAATCCTCGATAGCTTAGTTCCCTCATTTGTAAAATGGGGATACAAATAGTACGAATGCATATGGTGGTTGTGAGAATTAAAGTACTTCATGTATAAAGCATCTTTACTATCTTTGATTACTGGTGTCAGGCACATGGCTATTAATGCAAAATGAAAGAATAAATAAATGAAAGAAAATATTATGAAGTCAGTTTATGCAATGGAGATTTTTGCTCTTCTAGTTCTACCAGTTGGCAAGGCTCCTGTAGCTAAAAATATTTCCGCCATACCATCTCCAAGCCTGGCCTGACTACAGAGCAGAGCAAACTAAGAATAGACCCTGCTGAGCTTGATAAGACAGACTGATCTGGGGTACACTCTGTCCCTTCCAGACTCCTGGATGGCTGTAAAAGATGTGTCTAGGACCAACCCCACAGCGGAAAAAAAAAAAAAAAAAAAAAAAACCCGTAAAGGAGAAGTAGAGATTTTTTGCTTAAGTTTTTTTTTAAGTATTTATTTGGCTGCACCAGGTCTTGGTTGCAGCATGCATGATGTTTAGCTGCAACACCTGAGCTCTTAGTTTCTTAGTTCCCTGCCCAGGGATTGAACCTGGAACCCCTGCATTAGGAGCGCAGCCCTAGCCACTAGACCACAAGGGAAGTCACTTCCTCAAGTTTTTAATAATGCTTCTACAGGCTAAGAGTAGGTTCTCTAGCTTTAGGAAATAAAAGTGTCTTTAAGCCCTAACCAGGGCAAGGAATCAGGAGTTTGTCCATATTTATTTTAATGGAGAATGATCATGTACGAATCCTAAATGTAAGCTACAATGAAAATATTCCCTATGGCTACAGTGGCTTTGCAGTTGTCTGTTTACAGGATGTCTATTAAAGTGGGATATAAGGGAGTCTGACTGCAACATTTGTACCTGCTGATGGCATATGCATCTCATAGGAACTTGCCACACAAGTTGGCTTTAAGGAAGTCTGTGTTTGAGACCTAGACCTTCAGTTTATAAACTGTGTGCTCTTAGGCCAATTAATTAATCTTTCTGTACCTCAGTTAATCTGCCAAACAGAGATAGTACAAGTACCTACTTGCAGTATTAGTAGTGCCTGTCGTGGTACAAGTACCTACTGAGTTGTTCAAGGTAAATAAAACAGTGCATGCACAGTTTGTCATACAGTAGATTGTAGCTGTCGTTCTTAATCACTGACTCGCCCTTGTTCATTTCTGGCCTTGCACAGGTGCGGTGCTACCTCTGGCCCTGGGTTTGGCTATCACCGCTTTGCTGCTTCTCATGGTTGCCTGTCGACTACGACTGGTGAAACAGAAACTTAAAAAAGCTCGTCCCATTACATCTGAGGAATCTGACTACCTCATAAATGGGATGTATCTATAATAAGTGGAATCTAAATAGCTGAGGGCAAGGTCATGTTTCACTTATAATTTATACATAGTTTGGGTTCTGATATTTATTACCTCTTCTGTTTTTAACTAAGAAAACTACTGAAAACCCTGGAAGATTCTGCAAATACTCAACCTTTGTTTTTATTTATTGATTTTCCTTGGAAAGTATGTAACACATTTCGAAATTTAGGAGTCCACATGATTAAAGACTTTTACAAATCTGATTTATGTAAGCTATCCCTAAAAATAGGAATTTGTAGTTAGCCAAGGCAGAAAATTTAGTGTCTCTAGAGGTGCCTGACAATGGCGGTGTTAACACTTTGCTTCACAGAAGCCAGCCGTTGGCACTTCACAGCATCCCGCGTCCCTTATCCTGTGGCCTTCCCCTTCCTTTCAGCTTCCAGTGCTTTCCTTTCCCTTCTCCTCTCAAAACCTGTTTCTGGGGATGGATCTCAAGTGAGCACACACCTTCAATGAGATGTTATGTGTGGCAGGAATATCTAAGCTACAGACCTAATGATCAGGTCAATGAGGCCTCCAGGAAGGTAAATAGCAAGTCTTTCCAATGGCTGACTGACATCATGTAATGTGGCTGCTTCATTCTCCCAAAGGAGAGTAACTCAGACTTTGGATTACAAGTAGCTCTAATCCATCAAGTGAGATAGGAATCAAAGCAGAAGCAGAGAACTGGCAGGTCAAAAACTTAACAGACACTTAGCCGAGGGAAAAATGAGCAAGGAGGATGTTTAGTTCTTTCTTGGATCTACTCAACACTGCTCAATGGTCCAGAACATAGCAGCTCACTTATATAGTCACTGGTTTTCAACATTAGTGTTGAAGGAAGAAAAAAACCACACTCAAATGGAAAAACAACACTGAATGGATCTCTGGGTACAGCTTTTGCAAAAATAAGACTCAGTGATTCATGAATAAATAATCAACTTAAGAATCGGTGATTCTTCCATTCAGTGGAGTGATGCAGTTTTCCCATTATTTATTTAATGCTTTAAAATGTTACAGTATGCAAACAGCTAATGCCAGGCTTATATATTCCCAGAGCATAAGGGAGTTTTGCACAAATTCATCTTTATAGAAAACCAGCAACTAGCTTAGCATCTTTTACCTTTTAATCTGTAGGATTTTAAAAGCATATTATTTCCACCATTGCTTAATGCCGGGACAATACACATTCTAGAAATTACTCTACTGAGGCAAATGTATAATGTGTTCTATTTATGTAATAGTTGTTTTTTTTTTAACCATAAGTGGTAAATCTTTTAAGATACTTGAAAACCCTCTAGAAAACTATGTTTAGACTGAACCTGATGTAGGTTGTCCCTTTAGCAAAGGACTTAATTTGGGTCGAGATATATATTAAGAATTGGGTAGTTAGTGGTCGGAAAACAAATTGGTTATTTTTTATTTCCTGAGAAACTCGAGCATTTTGTGAATTTTAGAGTTGAGCAAAGATTTAAATTTCTCCTTAAGGAGTTTAGATAAATGACTGTATGTATGAACTTAAGATGTTTGTATTCTTTATGTAATGCTGTGCAGTTTGTTTTTATATAGAAGGATGTCACCTACAGCCATATTCAAGAAAATAAAAACTGTTGAGGCATGCATCTTTCAGCACATCTTTTATACATGAATAAACTAAAACACAATTTAGTATTGCTATGGTGTTGAAATTCTTGATAAAAAGATGTCCCATATCTATGTGTACAATATTCTTTAATAAATTGTTATTTTATTCTTAAAGCCTTTTGTTTTTTTCCACAACTTTTAATATAATACTAGTACAGATGGTCTCTGACTTGATATGTTGCTTGGACTTCCTTTCTTTTTTTCTTTATGATGGTGCATACATATTCAATAGAAACCATACTTGAATTTTTTCTTTGGCTAGTGATATGCTATATATCCTCTCATGACACTGGACAGTGGTAGCACAAGTCTTTCCCCACCCCCATGCCCCCCAGAAAATATCCTTTTTACTATTGATTGAAAACTGATACAATAGTGTTGTCATGGAAATTTTGCAGCATCTTTGATCTGTAAGTTAATTTATAGGCAAAATCCCGATAGGATAATCACCAACAAACCTAAACAAACAAACAGTGCTGGCAAAAGAAATTACTCAATGTGATGCAAGGCTGTAAGGGGCATAGTAATGTTCAAGGCGTGGGAATTCAAATACACATGTCCTCAGCTGCCCTAGGTCCCTGGATCATTGCCTCTTGTATTAATACTTAAAGTATCCTCACTATTACCATCACCAGCCTGGATACTCCACCCAAGTGAGGATGAGTTCTTTAGACCCAGCAGCCCTAGAACTTCCTCTAATGTTAGGAAAGAAAAAGGGAAGGAAGTGAAGGGAAAGGAAAGAAAAGCAGCACAGGAAATGGGGGTGGGGATGGGGAGTGGGGGTGATGGGGTGGGGAGAGAATGAGGAAAGGAGGCAGGCTTTCACGCCCAGGAGAACACTCTAGGAACCAAAGCAAGGGGGCATGGAACAGTCCTACCTCGGACAACACAGGTCTGTTAGGAAAAAAGAGCCTGAAGTGGGAAAACACCACAACTGCTGCAGCCGTGATACTGGAAAGATTAAGCATAGGGAAATTATCAGGCTATTTCCTCTTTATGATAATATATAAACACAAACTTCCTTGGGTCCCAAGGGCCAGCCAGTTCTCTTCAAGCAAGATTTGTTAGTGGCGCTCTATTTGGTCTCTTCCTTGAGCAAAACATATGTAAATTAAAAGTTCATATAGTTAAAATTCATTCACCTTTACCCATTAATGAATGGCGCTTGCTTAAAATCCATTCCTCCTTATTCAACATTTAAAAACAATCTTTTGGGGTTTTTTTTTGGCCACATGGCATTTGGGATCTCAGTTCCCTGACCGAGGATCAAAGCCCGGCTCCTGTGGTGAAAGCTTGGAGTCTTAACCGCTAGACTCCCAGGGAAATTCCTAAACATTTTTTAATTCAAAAAGTGTTAAGTCCAAGAGCAAGTCTTGGCATAGCATGTGTCTTCACCAATCAGATGCCACTTATTAGTTTGTCTTACCAGATTTATAAATTGTCCCCTCAACCGGACTACAGACTATACACACTCCTTGAGAGTAAGGGCCTTTTTCTATCCCCAAGACCTAACAAAGAGACTTAACATAAATTGTTGATCATGGCTAAGAAGGATACAGACGAATGAATAAGTTGAAGAATTAATTTAAAGTCCTTGAGAATATCTGACCTTTGAAGCTATCGCAAATGACAAGTCCTGGATCAAAAGAGTTCATGGCCTGAGTCCAAAAGCGATACTAATCACAGCAAACTGAGGCCAGCAATGAACTCACAAGCTTTGGTCATCAACTAATGCAAGTTTCCTGTGCCTAAGACATTGCCCAAGAAGAGACACTAGTCAAAGATGTATGTACAATTTTTTAAAAGCTATTTTCAAAGAAGTAATATTTTAGACTTTAACTTAAGAGGAGGGGAAAGTTGCCTCAGCACCTCACTAAGGCTCTGCCTGCCAGAATCATACACGCTTGCACACAACAGAGGGAAGGGCTTTGCTGGAAGTGCCAGTTCTGATAGCTTCTAGAGTGTATATTTCTTCAAGATTTAGAGCCCTTTAAAAAACTAAGATCCTGCTGTAAAACAGAAGATCACAACATTTAAGCAAGATCCCAACGTGTTACTGACTTAAATTCATTTTACAGTCATTAATAAATCTATTTGTAGGTCATAGATGGGTTTTGGTAAATTTATCCTTAACCTGCTCTTTTCTTGACATCAAGTCAATTCATTCATTCATTCAGCATATATGGTACATCTACAAGAGGCCCCGTGTTAGGCAAAGAAAAATAATAAATGAGGTGAAGTTCTTGTCCCCAAGAAACACAGTTACACTCCTCAAATGTGCAGTTAGATTAATGCTCTTAACTTACTCAGATCTCACAAAATGGAGCATCAGAGAAACATTTTGTCTGTGATCTCAGCATCCTGTACCTGGTAGACATATGGTTCTTCTATATTCAAACACCACCAATGCCTCTTTCACTTTTAACTTTATTTGGCAAAGCAGCACTGCATAAACTGTTCAGTAACTAGGACACAGCTTACACAGCATGTTAAATCCATATACATTATGAGCAGCAAGTTAGAAACAGAAAAAACAATACTAAGCTACAAGTCTCCTATCATTTTTAAAGAGAAAAAGGAAGAACTATGTCAGTTATGTCCAATCTGAACAGCCGAGTGTTTTAAGGGACATCACCTGCCATCTCCTTAAGTTTTAATATTTACAAATGCTTAGTTTTAAGGTAACAAAGCAGCTGATTGTATCTACAACATGCTATTCTATGACACCACATCAAAAGCTTTAAAAAGGAAGCTCATCTCTATTTTCTTAGTAGTATCTAACATACACTCAAAAACCAAGAATCTTGACTTGTGAATGGTGGTGTTATCTGATGCACAAAAGCAATCCGATAAATTAACATCAGAACAGATTAAGTGCCTAAGAAAAGTCGCTCCTCAAAATCAATTCACAAACCATGTTTTCCATTTTGCAGAACCCCTTCTTTTAATATTTAAAGGAAAACGTGGGCATGTTAAAGTAATAATACACAAATTTATATTTTGCATCCTTCTTCTTTCCAATCTGGCTTCTGTGCCTCTCTGAAGAATTAGAAACCCCACAAATCCACACATTTTCATGCTGAAAATAGTGTAAGAAAGTTCAAAACAAGCTGTGATGCTGTTGATTTTCAAAAGCTTTGAGGACTGAGATGAGCAATCCACTGTAATATTATTATACTGGTCAAGCTGATGTTGCTTTTACAGTTCATCCCTGAGGGGAGAAAGAGAGAAATATATAAGTAAGAGTTACATATGACAAAACTTGGCTTTCTAACAGTTTAGATACAACTACTAATCAGTAAAAATATACTGATCCCCAAGCAATATATTACATTAAAAAAAAAATCCTAAGCAAATGATTCAGGTCAAAGCAAAAATGGAAATCAGCCATTTCAAACATTGTTCATGCTACTCCAGAATGAAGAATGAAAACCGAAGGGCCTGAATTCTTTATTTTTTTAATTCAAAAGTAATTTTCCTCCTTCAAGACCAAAAATTCAGAGAAATGATAACTTTTAGATCCAGGATCTTGCTAATACTATTTATTGTAAAATAATAACTTAAGTATTTAAAGTTCAGATAAGTCTTTATATTCACAAAACTGGAAAAAAATTTAGTCTTTTGTTTAGAATATCTGTTGAGTATATTGTTGAGCAATCACTGAGTGGGTCAATCTCAACCCAAACTCTGTGAGAAAAATCATCATCTGTATGTATAATATACCTGTCAGCTGATTGCATAAGGCAGCTTTATCAACTCTAAGAGAAACCATTAGCTCAGTCGGCTGCAGCACTGTACCAGCAACTGACAGTGAGAGGAAGGCAGGAATAAAAATGCAGTCTAAAGCAAACTGTATGTATATAAATTATACCTCAATAAAGCTGCTAAAAGTAAAAAATAAAAGCTACCAGAAAAGCTTCTTATTTGAGGATAATCTGAGTAACAAGCTACACTGTTAAGTACTCAAGTACTTTAGGGGTAAAGAAGTATGATGTTTGCAACTAAATATCAAATGATTCAGGGGAAAAAAATGTTACACGTGTGTGTGTGTGTGTGCGCACGCGTACAGAAAGAGGGAATGAAAAGGAATGTGGAAAGTGTTAATAATTGTTAACTCTGGATGAGGAGATTCAGGAATTCTTTGCACAATTCTTGCAACCTGTCTGTAATACATTTTTTTTTTTAAGCTTTTAAAAAGCTGTTAAATAAATTTGAAGGAAAGATAAATAAAGAGCTAAAATTTCCCAGGTATGTGGTGAATTAAGGGACTTTTGGACAATATGGTATTTTCTATAAAATATGAATTTTATAAATTGTGCAAGAAAATATTTTTAAAATGACTTCTCCCATAAGCTGTCTTTGTCATACAGTATTGGATTATCTGTCAAATGATAAGTTATCAGTTCTGGCTCCTCTTAATATATTCTTCCAAATAATATAAGTACTATAATTTTCATAAAACAGCTTTTAGTAAAATTCATGCAAGCATTAAAATACTTAATCTTCAAAGAGTTTACTTGCAAAATGCTCTATTCATAAATTTACTCGTGCTTTTAAAAATATGAATTAAAGATACTATTGTTTTTTAATAATTTTACCACATTTTACAGTTGCAAGGTACTAAGGATTTTGTCAATAAATATCCTTATTGCCCAACAATATAGTACAACATTTCTAAATATCCTCTCCATTTAAAAGTTTTTTTGAAAAGGGAAAAGGATTAAAAACTCTCAACAAACTGGGTATAGAGGGAACGTACCTCAACATAATAAAGGCCACATATGACAAGCTCACAGCTAACATCATTCTCAATGGTGAAAAACTGAAAGCTTTTCCTCTAAAATCAGGATCAAGACAAGGATGCCCACTCTCGCCACTTTTATTCAACATAGTACTGGAAATCCTAGCCAGAGCATTAGGCAAGAAAAAGAAATAAAAGGCATCAAAATTGGAAAGAAAGACGTAAAACTGTCTCTTTTTGCAGATGATAACTAACTAAAATTAGTTGTTTCTATATAATAATAATAAACTATCAAAAGAAAAATTAAGAAAACAATCTCATTTACAATTATGGCAAAAAGAATAAAATATCTAGAAGTAAATTTAACCAAGGAGGTGAAAGAGTTGTACACTGAAAACTATAGAATGTTAACGAAAGATACTGAAGATGACACAAATAAATGGAAATATATTTTGTACCCATGAACTGGAAGAGTTAATAGTTAAAATATCCATACTACCCAAAGTAACCTACTGAGTCAATAAAATCCCTATCAAAATTTCAATGACATTCTTCACATAAATAGAACAATCCTAAAATTTGTATAGGACCACAAGAGACTCCAAATAGCCAAAGCAATCTTTAGAAAGAACAGTAAGACTGGAGGTATCACGCATCCTGATTTCCAACTATGTTACAAAGCCAAAGTAATCAAAACAGTATGGTACTTGGCATAAAAACAGACATAGAGACCAATGGAAAAGAGTAAAGAGCCAAGAAATAAACTCATGCATATATGGTCAATTAATTAGGAGCCAAGAATATATGATGAAGAAAGAACAGTCTCTTCAATAAGTGGTGTTGGGAAAACTGGACAGCCACATGAAAACAGAATGAAACTGGACCTCTATCTTAATACCACATCCCAAAAAATCAAAATGGATTAAAGATTTGAATGTAAGACCTAAACTTATTGTGGTGATCATTTTGCAATATACCAAATCACTATGTTGTACACCTAAAACTACTATAATGCTATATGTCAATTATATTTCAAGAAAACCGGTGGAAAAAAAAATCATACCATTAAAAAATATTTAATGATGAGGCACAATGTTGATGATATTTTATTAAATAAAGAGAGATTATAAAATAAAACTATGATCTCAGGAATATAAAAGAAATGTATATACTTCTATGGATATATAGGAAAGAAAAAAAATCTATACAATGTTAATAAGAGGTTATCTCCAGATTCTGGGATTACAGGTGACTTTTTTATTCTTTTGTGTCTGTTTTTTCCTATTTTTACAATGCATGTACATTATTTTGATAGGAATATTACTGTGGAAAACAAATAGAAGGCAAGGATATTAACAGTATCCCCCCTATCCCTACCCACACACACAAAAAAAGGAAATTAAGTTTATAAATCTGAATTATAACATTTAAGGTGTTAAGGAAAACCAAAAATTTGCTGCCATGGCATGTATAACCTTGTCACATCCTAAGACTCCAAAATCTATTACCTTCTTAATTTTTCCTAATATTTAAAATTCTGCATAACCATATTTTTATCTGATTTACATGCATAGATGTACTAAATTTCTACAAAGGCTCTTTAAAACTGCTGCTGCTAAGTCACTTCAGTTGTGTCCAACTCTGTGCAACCTCATAGATGGCAGCCCTATATATGTGCCAGTATTAATTAGATTCAGTTCAGTTCAGTTGCTGAGTCGTGTCTGACTCTTTGTGATCCCATGGACTGCACCATGTCAGGCTTCTCTGTCCATCACCAACTCCTGGAGCTTGCTCAAACTCATGTCCATTGAGTCCGTGATGCCATCCAATCATCTCATCCTCTGTCGTCCCCTTCTCCTCCCACCTTCAATCTTTCCCAGCATCAGGGTCTTTTCCAATGTGTCAGTTCTTCACATCAGGTGGCCAAAGCACTGGAGTTTCAGCTTCAGCATCAGTCCTTCCAATGAATATTCACAACTGATTTCCTTTAGGATGGACTAGTTGGATCTCCTTGTAGTCCAAGGGACTCTCAAGAGTCTTTTCCAACAGCACACTTCAAAACCATCAATTCTTCAGGGCTCACCTTTCTTTATGGTCCAACTCTCATATCTGTACGCAACTACTGGAAAAACCATAGCTTTGACTAAATGGACCTTTGTTGGCAAAGTAATGTCTCTGCTTTTTAATATGCTGTCTAGGTTGGTCATTGTTTTCTTGAAGGAGCAAGAGTCTTTTAATTTCATGGCTGCAGTCACCATCTGCATTGATTTTGAGGCCTCCCAAAAATAAAGTCTGTCACTGTTTTCCCATCTATTTTTCCCATGAAGTGATGGGACTGGATGCCATGATCTTAGTTTCCTGAATATTGAGTTTTAAGTCAGCATTTTCACTCTCCTCTTTCATCAAGAAGCTCTTTAGTGCTTCTTCACTTTCTGCCATAAAAGGTGGTATCATCTGCATATCTGAGGTTGTTGATATTTCTCCTGGCAATCTTGATTCCAGCTTGTGCTTCCTCCAGCTCAGCATTTCTCATGATGTACTCTGCATATAAGTCAAAGCAGGGTGACAATATACAGCCTTGATGTACTCCTTTCCCAATTTGGAACCAGTCTACTGTTCCTTGTCTGGTTCTAACTGTTGCTTCTTGACCTGCATACAGATTTCTCAAGAGGCACGTCAGGTGGTCTGGTATTCTCATCTCTTGAAGAATTTTTCAGTTTGTTGTGATCCATAGTCAAAGGATTTGGTGTAGTCAATAAAGCAGAAATAGAAGTTTTTCTGGAAGTCTCTTGCTTTTTTGATGATCCAACAGATACTGGTAATTTGATCTCTGGTTCCTCTGCCTTTTCTAAAACCAGCTTGAACATCTGGAAGTTCACAGTTCACATACTGCTGAAGCCTGACTTGGAGGACTTTGAGCATTATTTTGCCAGTGTGTGAGATGAATACAATTGTGTGGTAGTTTGAACATTCTTTAGCATTGTCTGTCTTTGAAATTGGAATGAAAACTGACCTTTTCCAGTCCTGTGGCCACTGCTGAGTTTTTCCAAATTTGCTGGCATATTGAGTGCAGCACTTTCACAGCATTATGTTTTAGGATTTGAAATAGCTCAACTGGAATTCTATCCAACTAGTTTTGTTCTTAGTGATGCTTCCTAAGGCCCACTGACTTCATATTATTTCAATTAACATTAGCTTAATTATTTAGATTGTTTAGATTTAGTTTAATATTAATTGGATTAATAACTATATATAACATATTACTTTATTGTATAATAAATAATTATACACATAATTATTAGGCTAATAACGCTAAGCCTTTGACTGTGTGGATCACAGTAAACTGTGGAAAATTCTGAAAGAGATGGGAATACCAGACCACCTGACCTGCCTCTTGAGAAATCTGTATGCAGGTCAGGAAGCAACAGTTAGAACTGGACATGGAACAACAGACTGGTTCCAAATAGGAATCCATCACTTCATGGGAAATAGATGGGGAAACAGTAGAAACAGTGTCAGACTTTGTTTTTTTGGGCTCCAAAATCACTGCAGATGGTGACTGCAGCCATGAAATTAAAAGGCGCTTACTCCTTGGAAGAAAAGTTATGACCAACCTAGATAGTATATTCAAAAGCAGAGACATTACTTTGCCGACTAAGGTCCGTCTAGTCAAGGCTATGGTTTTTCCTGTGGTCATGTATGGATGTGAGAGTTGGACTGTGAAGAAGGCTGAGCGCCGAAGAATTGATGCTTTTGAACTGTGGTGTTGGAGAAGACTCTTGAGAGTCCCTTGGACTGCAAGGAGATCCAACCAGTCCATTCTGAAGGAGATCAACCCTGGGATTTCTTTGGAAGGAATGATGCTAAAACTGAAGCTCCAGTACTTTGGGCACCTTATGCGAAGAGTTGACTCATTGGAAAAGACCCTGATGCTGGGAGGGATTGGGGGCAGGAGGAGAAAGGGACGACCGAGGATGAGATGGCTGGATGGCATCACAGACTCAATGGACGTGAGTCTGAGTGAACTCCGGGAGTTGGTGATGGACAGGGAGGCCTGGCGTGCTGCGATTCATGGGGTCGCAAAGAGTCGGACACGACTGCGCGACTGAACTGAACTGAACTGAACGCTAAGACACTAATATTTAGTATTTTATATTCTTTATCAAGAACTGAAAATATGTACTGTCAGGAAATAACAATCAAAATCTACATATGTTTTCTAATTAATGGGCTTTCTGAGGTAATACAAGCTTTGTACAATTAACTTTGTGCAAAGCATTATGAAAGACATAAAAAGAATTCCAAAAGTAACAATATATTCTTGCCTTTAAGAATGCAAAGTTTATCATAATGCTGTGTAACACATGTAAAGAAATTAAAAAGGGACAGTATAGAACAATTCAGAACACAGGATCAATTGGATACGCTAGGACCTATACCCTCAATCCTAGAAATGCCCAGTCAGTATATAACATCCTTTTCATGCGTACATGGCACTTTAAAAAGACATCAATAGACAAAGTACTTATGAAACGAGAACCCTGAAACTTTCCTCTGTTTCACAAAACAGAGATGGACTTATTCCATCGATCCTTGTGGCTATTTAAAACAAAAATAAAACTTATCAGAAGATAAGCAAAATGTTGATTTCCAGGTATATAAAATAAACATGTATGTAATAAATAAATATTTGTATTTAGTTAGTTGCAACCAACTACTGCAACTATTACCTATCTGCACTCTTGAACACAATGCCACAGATGCTAGGTCTACAGCCTGTCTATCTGGCATTCGCTCTCCTTTTATTAATCCATCAGAATTGCAAGGAATATTTTTCCAAGAGGACAAAAGTCTACATTCAAGTTTCCAGGTTTATCTGACATGAGAATTCAGCATGCCTACTAAGTCCTCTCTCTTTTTTTTTTTCCCCATCTAGTTCCTAGCACACCTTTCCAGCAAAGATTGGACCTCACTCTCACAGAGCACTCCCCCAAGCTCTGGATGCCTCAATTAGAGAAGGATGGAAAGCAGGTGAGAAACAAGGGAATATTTGTAAGAAAGCACTGGGATGGTCTTTAAATTAATCCTGAAGAAAACAAAATCATCTAGCCTGACAAGAAACTGACTTAGGAAGCTTTTGACATAATTCCTATGTGAGATGAGAAAATATGTGACTTTTTAATCACATTCTATCCTTACCACCACTGCTTTAATTCAGCGCACCATCACTGCACCCCTGATTTGCTATAGGTATCTTCTATTTCTGGCTATAGCTTTATCCCTTTCCCATCTACTCTCTACCCTACAACCAAAATTATCTTTCTGAAATGGAATTCTGATCCCTTCACTGCCTGGCTTGAACAATTGCTCCCTACCACCCTCAAGCCAGAGTCAACACATTGCACTCTAACTGCCTGTTTGTCTCGTTTTTTGATTTTTTAGATCCTCTACCTGACTGTAAGTTCCAGTAGAATGGTCAGTTTCAAATTCACAGCTGTGTATTCTGGCCCCACAGCAATGCCCACATAGTGGGCACACACACACTTGCTGAATTAATGATGTATTAGATGGTCATCACACTAAAGATATTTAACAAATTTAACAGAATTGCCAACGAAAAGTATTAGATGTTGCTTTTTCAAAGGCAATTTAAAACAGATGCTTTTTTTTTTTTTTCCCTGTCAAGGACAGTTTAAGCACAGATTAGCCTGATGGCAGTAGAAACAGGACATATTAAAAAAAGCTAGATGCCCTCTCAAATCTCTTCCATACCTAAATTTAAAAAGAAGCAGAGATATCTGCTCCATGGGAGGAAAGGGGAAGGAAGGAGGTGGTGAGAGCTGACTTCAGACTACATCTGGCCGAGGATCTCTTCCTCTCTGACTTAAGTCTCTCTGCTGTGGTGCCCTGGTAGAGAGAAGAGGGCAGCGGAGAGAACTGAGGCGATTCCTACATGTGGGAGCAGCTGCTTCGCTCTCTAGCTACAGTTCCGGTCAGAGACCCCCGCTCCCCATCCTGTCTCTGCTCTCAGTGGGTTCCAATAAAACTGTTCCCTCATCTTTAGGTCTGGAGTGGTAACAGCTTCCTACTACCCCTGGGAATCCCTGGTCCCTGGCTATGTGGCATCCTTTACAGTTCCCATAACTTTTCCCATATGTCTTTGAATAGTCCCTTCATTAAAATCACTTCAAAATCGTAGCTAAGCACACTTAGACCTTGACTGACAATTTATGAACACAAAAATGAATAGCAGATGAATGGTCCCTTAAGATGTTAAGTTAACCATTGATGCTTTACTCTTTCAAACATTCTATTTTCTAATAATTTCTTTCAGCACAAATTTTTTTAACGTCAGTTTTTTTTTTCTAATTTCACTTCTAGATTCTGTTTTCTATTCTTTAAACTTCATGATTTACAACTAAGTAACTGATTATCTCTGTAATTAGAACTACATCTTTGGATGTAGGCAAATGTGTTTGAAAACATAGTAAATTTGCAATAGAAAAAATTAGAAAATCCTCTTAGTACAACTGGAGAAAAGTTTCCTATGTGCATATATGTAAAATTGCTGAGCATTTTAAAAAGTTGAAGGCCAAAAAGAAAAACAAGTATATATATATATTTAAATATTTGGTAAATGACTGAACAACTGTCCATAGATTTAAAAATTATTCTAAATTTAATACAAATAGTTTAGTCTTATGAGGGGTAAAATACAGGTAAGTGGA
>SJXQ01002572.1:97342-183137 GCA_006408695.1 Aepyceros melampus | reverse complement strand
AGTTGAGAAAAAGAGAAAGGGAAAGGGCGGGGGGCTGCTTTATGTAGGGGGGGGAAAGGTAAACTAAAAACAAGACTATGTATATAAAATTTGGTATAAGGCCATGAATGGCCCAAAGCAAGTGAGGGACCAGAAACTTAAGTTTCTTTACCTTCAAGCTAAATCTACTTCTGGTTATAAAAACAAAACTCGTTTTATATATATCTGGTTATAAAAACAAAAAGCACTCTTACCTGATACCATATTTCAGTAATTTCACTGATATGTTTGCCCCATTTATAGAGCAGCAATCATAATATTTTGTAATTATATAACCATACTAGAAACAAAGTGAAGGAAGTTTGTAACTATATCTGATTCTAACTGACAAGACTGCTAGCTTTTAAAAAACTTTAACCTGGCTGTGCTCCAGGTTAGAATTCAAAGAAAACAGCTATCACTACATTGTGAAGCGAAATTGTGTCCAATTGTGTCCAACTGTTTAAGACCCCATGGACTGACTATATATGTAATTCTCCAGGCCAGAATACTGGAGTGGGTAGCCTTTCCCTTCTCCAGGGGATCTTCCCAATCCAGGGATCGAACCTAGGTTTCCTGCACTGCAGGTGGATTCTTTATCAGATGAGCCACAAGGGAAGTCCTTAACTTTATTAATAACTACATTAGGTGAAGAATTAAAATGCATTTCCTGATAAGGATCAACAGAAATGGCCAGTCAGAATTAATCAAAGTAAAACTCAGTTTTGAACAAACAAAGTTAGATTCATTACCACTTTTGCTGTTAAACATTCTTTAAAGAGGTATCTTTCCTCTTCCCAGAAAACAAAATTGAGAGGTCTATGAAGCCTGGTGTGTTGCAGTTCATGGGGTCACAAACAGTCAGACACTACTTAGCGACTAAACAACAACAGCATTAAATCTATGATCGCCATTTTACTTATTAAGAAATCATCTTAAAATAAGTACCTCTTGTCAAGTAAAAACAGATTCTAAAACAAGGAAACAAGTAAGACCTTTCTTATTTGCCAGTCAATTTCAAGTAGTCTTAGCTAATGTCTTACTTATGGATCTCACTCCCTCCCCCTGGAGAGAGTGGGCGGGGAAGAAGGAAGAGAAAAAACAGAGAAAGCTTGGCTTCAAAGGGAATATCCAATGATGCTAAGACACAGAAACAAAAGTGGGCGTTAAATGAGCCATGCTGTGCTGAAGATATGCCACATGCTGTTGGCCCTTTGGGTGGGTGTGTGAGACCTGGGCACTCGCTCACAGAACCCTCTTCCCTCCCCAGGAACTTAGAGGAGCTCAACAATTGACCAGTCTGTTGTATAAAATGGTAAGCTTCTTCCTTACTGTGGTTCTGAAATAACAGCGGGATATAAAACCAGCACAAGCTGTCAGGCATCTATGAACCTGACTGAAAGAGAGAAGTCAAGCTCAGAGCGACAATGTCCTCTCTGGCATTGACACCTTCGAAAACTGGGACACGAGTATCTTTTTCCTTCTTTGTCTTCACAAAATGCTATAATAGAAGATGAACTAGGGCAGGAAATGATCCTTTCTCTTCAGATGAAAGCCTTCATTTCCATGACCATATAGCAGATATAAAAATTAGTTGTCAATATAGAAACAGAGTGGCTGATAATAAAGTAACTTTACAAAGTGTGACTGACAGCCTCTTTAAAAAGAAAAACACCTTTGTGCCAACCAAGTCTCACCCCCTTTCCCAAAGATGAGTTAAATCAAAAGAAGGACAGACCATGCAAAACTTTTCTACATTTTTAATGTAGTGAATTTCTGATGTTAAAATGGAATAGCATAAAGGTGACAACCAAAAAAGCGGCTCTTGCAGTCTGATCTCTTAAAGTTCACACCCTTTCACCTTGCGCGCGTGGAAGAAGAAAGAGCAGAAGATAAAGTCACTTCCACCTGGACCACTGCTTCTCTCTGTCTGTTAAAGGCACGTATATCACGCCCATCAGAGGCTTCATCCTGACGCTGCCGTCCTGCAGCTTGTCATACTGCTCCAACATCTGGTTCCCACCTGAGGGCCGACTGGCAAGATCAATCTTCCACCAGGCTTTAACTGGTCTATTAGCTAAAAGAAAGAGAGAAGGACACACGCACCAAGTTATAGATTTTATACCAGTAGTCATTTTACATCACTATGTGCACTTTCAGTGTCCATGGGCAGAAAGCAGAAAGGTTCCTTATTTAGTACATACATTCTTCCACTGTTAAACTTGTGACTCAAATACTCACTCACTCATTTACTACTGACCTCCTCTACTACAGTACAAATTCTCTGATGATGGGGACTGTGTCTTATTCATCTTCGTGCCCTTAGCATCAAACATAGTACTTAGTATAACTGCAAAGCTCAAAATGTTTGAGTTGAACCACATAATGTGGATTAGCCTCTTGAGAAGACCAAAGGCAAAGCAGAGAATTTCAATTCCTGTATGCCTGTTTTCAATCTTTGGAGGGGAAGCGGGGAAGTGTAGAAAATCAGCAAGGAATCCCTATCCTATCTAAGAATTTAAGGCAGCACTGAACCAGAGATAAGGGAACTCTGGTTTTACGACTGAATTTAGGATCACAGGCAGCATGACACGATAAAGGAAGGTAGGGCTGGAGTCCTTGCAGCATTAGAGGATGCCGCTGTCAATGAAGAACCAAAATTGCTCAGTTAAAGCCCCTCTGGTTAGAAAATCTTTAAGTCACATGTTACAATGTG
The DNA here is from genome assembly GCA_006408695.1 of Aepyceros melampus. Lineage (NCBI taxonomy): Eukaryota > Metazoa > Chordata > Mammalia > Artiodactyla > Bovidae > Aepyceros > Aepyceros melampus. The sequence continues at coordinate 180,403 of SJXQ01002572.1, read as the reverse complement.
AATGCAGCCTGAAAGATGACCATCAATCAAAAACAGTAAGGAAAAAACCTTCCCAGAGAAGGGAGTCCTTAATTCAAATTTTGGTTGTCAGCAAGTCTATCTTATTTTTTCCAATTCCTCTAAATGTCAAGATTTTCAATAAAAAAATAAGACTTCTTCCCTCTCCTTCAATCTTGCTCCTTTTAAAACCTTTTAGCTGTCTTTTTTTATAGTGCTTACTTCTAAAGCATGCCATTTTTTTTTAACTGAAATATAATTGACATATAAACACTGTGTTAGTTTTAGGTGTACAACATAATGATTTATGAATATAATGTAAAATGATTACTACATTAACTTAATTATCATCTATTATCACACATAATTACAATTTTTTTCTTGTAAAAAATTTTTTTCTTCTTAAAAAAACTTTTAAGGTTTACTCTCTTAGCAACTTTTAATTATATAATATAGTATTATTAACTATAGTTAATATAGTCAATAATTAACATAGTATTAACTATAGTCACCATGCTGAATAACATTTCCTTTTCTACTTCAAATTATGTGCCAGATGAGGACTAAGCTCTCATACATAAACAGTTGTCCCTCAGTATCCAAGGGGGACTGGTCCCAGGACCTTATCTCTGATACCAAAATCCACAGACATTCAAGTTCCTTACAGACAATGGTGTAGCATTTGCGTATAACCTATATATCCCATATACTTTAAATTATCTCTAGACTTCTTATATTTAATACAAGGCAAGTACCATCTAAACAGTTGCCAGGTACAACTTCAAACTGCAACGAAAAACTCAAGTTCTGTGCTTTTTGGAACTTTCTGGAAATTTTTTTCTGAATATTTTCAATCTGTGATTGGTTGATTCCTTGAATGTGGAACCCTTGGATACAGAGGGCCAGCTGCATTCTGCTTCTTTCCCCTAATCCAACCAAGATCATCATTTTTTATGAAAACCATTTTCTGTTATGACTGTGTACACATAATTTGCAGCTGAGCCAAGAGGCACTCAGTCACTGTTTCCTTTCTTATAGAATAGTTGTTTTCTCTGCAGTTAAAAACTGAAGCTTTTTCTTTTTTTTTTTCACTCACTTAATTTTCTTTGTTTCTCTTAACAGCTTCTTAATGAAATTTTTATACAGTCAAATCTATTTGTAAGCACCTTCCTTTTTCCTTTTACCTCTCTCTCTCTCTCTCTCTCTCTCTCTCTCGCGTGTGTGTGTGTGTGTGTGTGTGTAGGCTCCCTTCTAGTTCTTTTCCTCCTCTGCTCTGAATCTGGACTCGTTACTCTCCCGGCCTGCTGCATGGCTGTCATACCAGGACTTGCCTTTGCAGCAACATGGGCAACTCTGCCATGTCTCTCCTGAATGACGTGTCCTACCTTCCTAGACGCCACGGCTGCTTCTTTCTGGTTTCTCCCACTGTCTCTCTACTCCCTCATTTTTTGATGACATTTAAAGCAATTCCTCCAGAAGTATTCTGTGAAACAGTACGTGGAATACTTTTTAAAGAGATTCAGATTTACAAGTCTAAAATTATCTTTCTTCTATGTCTTTAGTGATATGTGCAGGTACAGGATTCAAGATTGGAAACTGGAAACCATTTTCAGTTCAGAATTGTGATGCTTTGCCTCTGACTTGTTCATTCTAATGCTGCTTATCTACAGATTGATGCCTTTCTGATTAATGACCCTTAATGAATGATCTATTTTGTTTTTCTGGAAACTTTTAGAATATTCTCTTTATAATATTCTGAAATTTCATGGTGAGATTGTGGGTCCCCCCCTTTTTTTTAATTCATTATACTAGGTACTCAATAGATGTTTTTAAACTACAGAATCATGTCTTTCAGTTCCTGGAAATTTTCTTAGGGCTTCAGGCTAATTGTTCCTCATAAAGAATTTCAAGCAGCAGCTCCTCTTTTCAGGCCACAACGTCATCTCTGGTTTCCAAGGTCCTGGTGCCTCCAGTTTCTAAGTTTTTGCTGAGTTCTGCAAAACAAGCGGCCTCTGCACTGATACTCCCCTCTGCAGTCTCTTTGGTTCAACTTCCTCCACCCTTTCAGGTCAGTTATTACTCTATCTGCTTTTTCTGTCTTCATATACTGTCGCGTTCAGGAGTGTTAAATATAATCTCCTAGATAAGTGAATATAGAGTTTCATATTTCTTGTTTCTGTTTGTTTTTATAGCTGTTATGAGGTGGTATTCAAAGGAGGCATAAACATCTTGACTCTATTCTCTTAAAACTGGAAAGCCCCTCCAGCATGTCTATCTTCAAATTTAATCAGATGTAAAGAGCCACCCTCCAAATAATACTCCATCTGCTACTACAAATGTTCAAATTCATACCGAGCTAAAGCCAGGAATGCCCTTCAAATCATCTTAGGATCTTAGTAGGAAAGATGAATCCTGTCCCCAACAATCTTTCATTTAAACACATTTCTATTTTAGATTTTAATTGTTCCTCCTAGGTTGCCAATATTTTCAAAAAAGAAAAAAAGTTTAAGAAGTTAAAAAAAAAAACAACTGATCATGTGTTCATATATGAAAATTCATTATTTACTTATGACTTGTACAACTTTCTACATCATGTTAATACTTCTGTTAAAAACTACTAGTTTGGTCTTTTTTAAAAAACAGATAACAGGGCCAGAGAGAATAGTTCATTTTCCTAAAGTCATTCAGTCAATGAGTAACAAGTCAGTAATCAGAACAAATCTTCAAACTTTCAGCTCCTCATAACTGCGTAAACACACACAAAACTACTTCCAGGTTGAAGAGTTAATGAGACTGGGCAAAATAGAGTCAATTTTAGCCCCTTGTCATCTAGTTAAGAACTATGTAAGAATCACATGTAATAGAAATCTAAGCCAAGGATTATTTGGGCTGACCTAAGTTTATCAGAGTCTTACTAAAATGAAAATTCAATTTTGTACTTAAATATTTCCTTTACTATGTAATATATACTACTGGAATATCCTACCTTCTCATTGCAACTATGCAAATTAAGATTTCTTTCTTTCTTCCTACTATTCTTTAAGATTCAGTTCAAATTTTATTCCTATATGAAATCTCCTTCACTATTCTATACAACATATTCCCCTTCCTCTGAACTCTTACAATGCATATTTTCTTTTTCCTTCAATATCTATCATATGCTGATGATATGCTATCAAATCATTCATTTCCCTGATACATGTACAATAGATCTCTTCTAGTAAGGTCAGTGAGGATAAGATATATGACAAATACTTCCTGGTCTTACCCACGAACCTAACAGTCTTGTACATACCACACCAAGTGATTACCAGGTCATGAACTCCAGAGGGATTTTCCCAATTTTACTGGTGTACTAGTTCTTAGTTGAATCAAATACTGCTTGAAATAAGACAGTCACAGCTGCGGCTTAGTCATCTTCACGTCATTTATACAACTGTTTGTATATGAAAAGAACTGCCTACTAACTAATTAAAATATAGAGCTAATTAAAATTAAAATTCAAGTTAAAAAATTGAGCATAATTATCAGCTCCTCCCCCAAACAGGGCACAATGTAACATAGATGGTATTTTCAACATCAATAGAAGTCATTTCCTATAAATGTTTAAGAGCTTCAGATGAATAAAGTATACAAACACAGAAAAAAAAAAAATCAACAACTCACTGCCTGGGGCACAACTGGGGCTGCAGCTCCTACGTGAATAGCATCATAAGGGGCTTCTGCGGCATATCCCATTCGTCCATCCCCCACTGAAAGAAAAAAGTGCTTCAAACACCTGTTCTGACAGAATTACCCAGTGTGAAGAATTATAGGAGGTTTAAAGCGGCAAAAGGACAGATCTTTTTAAAATCACTTAACTAAGTGATGCTGGGACAACGGATAAGTCAAAGAAAAAATAGATACTTGGACCCCCACACCTCAAGAATATACAAAAGTGAATGTCAAAAAGATCAAAGGTCTAAATGTAAAAAGTTAAAATGATAGTATGTCCGAGAAATAATTCAAGGATGTATCTTCATGATTTCAGAGTACCTTAAACAAGATATTAAAAACACTACAAGAAATGGGTTATGTCTGACTATATTAAAATTAAGAATTTCTAATTATCAAAAAGAACAGTATAAGAGTAAAAGACAGATCACAGAGTGGGAGAAGAGATTTACAGTATGTATAAATAGACAAAAGGTTAGTGTATAAAAGTCCTACAAATCAAAGAAAAATATAACCCAATATCTGAATAGACATTTCACAAAAGAAGAAATCCAAATGGCCAAACATATGAAAAAGTGTTCAACTTCACTGATTAGTATTACAATACAAAATTAAAACCACAGAGATACTACCATACATTAAGTGGGTGAAGAGAAAAATTCAGTAATCCCAAGTATTGGGATTGTGATGTGAAGCAATAGGAACGTTGTATATTATTGATGGGAATGTAAGTTGGTTCAGTCACTTCAAAAAACAGCTTTTACAATATCTATGGTCACTCTATGAACCTGTAATAACACACCTACAGAAGTAAGTGCTTGTATGATGAGTGTATATCAGCATCTGGACTTATGTACACTGAATATGCAGTGCTGTGAATATCTCTAAATCAGAAACAACCCAAAATATCCATCTACAGTAGCATTAATAAAAAAATTTTGGTAATGTTCCTACAATTGACTGCTATACAGCAATAAAAATTAACTATCATGCAAAAAGAAGGATGAATCTTACAAACGTAACAATGAATGAAAAGTCATTCATCATAGAATGTGTACTGTATGATTCCATTTGGCTAACATTCAAGATATTGAACATCATCTATGGAACTGCAATTAGGTAGTAAATGCCTAAAAGTAACGTTACTAGTTACCACTAGGGAAAAGGAAAGTAGTTACGATGATGGAACAGAAAGCAGAGGACTTTCAAGGTGCTGATAATGTCCCATTTCTTGATCAGTGTGGTGATTAAACAGGTGCTTGTTAAGCTTCACATTTATGTTTTCTGCATATTTTGAGGTCTGTTATTTTTCTCAATATAAAACATACTCACATGGAAATGTGTCCAAAAACACCACTGAATGGAAAAAAGCAAACTAAAGAACAATATATAGAGTATCAGTCAATCTAAAAACTGTGTGTGTGTGTACAATTTATTCATACACATAAATATGTCTGAAAAACTTGAGGAAAAAGAGAGGCTTTATCTTACACACCTCTGCATACCGTTTACATTTTCTATATTCAACACTGATTACTTTGATGTTACTTCTTAAAAAAGTAATGAAGAAAGAACTCAACATGACATTTTCTGAAATGGTTAATAGTCATGTCACCCCTGGTCAAGGTAGAACCAGTGTGACATTTTAGAGTAATTTATTTTCTTGCTTAGTACTTAAAAGTGAATGTTTAAAAAAAAACAAGCAGCAATAATTCTGAATATTATGTTGCTGCATGGGATTTTTCTGAAAATAAAAATTCTCTGGAGAGGAAATTTTCAAAGTTTTCTGATACTTACCAACCAGTTGCACCCTCCCTGAAGACAAAAGCATTGGATCATCCTTTCTGACATTATTTATTGAGTCATCTACTAGCTCTTTAATGTGGTCAATTCCTATGACTTTCCCACTAGGTCCAACCTGGAAATGAGAATAATTCAATAATTCACTGGTCTTAGTTTTTCTAAGGTGTCAGTAAAATATTTCTTTATCCAAAGTCATATTTAGTAATGAGAAATTAGGACAAATAAACAGTTTAAGCCTCTAATTTGATTGTTAAACACTCAGTTTATTATAGATTATTTGACAAATAACTTTCTCAGCCATAACCCTAAATGAATAATGGTATTTCAGTAATTACAAAACTAGAATTATAAAAAAAATAATAATACTAAGAAAAATGGTATCTTTATTCCTTCAGTTTCTAATTTTTAGACCCAGAATCCTGAAATGGGACTTAGCTACCAATATTAAATGGTAGTTATTAGTGCAACCATTTTTTATTTAAATTCCACTGAAAGTGTGACTTTAAATATTACAGATACATAAAAAATTTTATATGAATTTCTATACCTGATTCTCCTGCCACATGTGGGAAATATAAAAATAAGTAAAAATATTAAAAGACCCTAAACATAAATATTAACTGTAGAATGAAATTAACATAATAAAGATTCTTAAGTCAGACTATCTGGGTTTACATCTAAATTTATTACTTACAACTATATAACTTTGACAGGTTATTCTATCAAGCAGGTTCCTCAGCTGTAAAGTGAGGAGGAAGCGGGTACATACCCCATAAATGACATGAGGAACTAATAAGAGAATACATGAAAAGTATTGTGAACACTGACCAGCACATGGTAAACATGTGAAAAACATTAATTAGTATCATTTTCAAAAAGACAACTCAGAAATAAAATGACTTTTTAAAAAATGATAATGCCTCTGAAACCATAAAGTCAAGTATAGAAAAAAGCCATTAATTAAACACCATTTTTAGTATTTAATTACATCCCATTAGTGAGGGTTAAACTTATACAAAACAAGTCAAACAACTGAAAAAGAATATGTGAAATCTTACTGTGTGCCTGGCACTGTTCTGGAGGCTTAGGATACATCAATGAGAAAAACTCAAAAAAATTCCCACCACTCTGGAGCTTACATTCTAATAGTCTGCCAATTATATATTCATAGCAAATTAAATGGACTCTAGTCAAAAAGGATCCATAAATCCTAACTTAACTAGACCATAACCTTCCAAGCTGGACTCCAGGTATAAGATTTTTCATAATCAACCTGACTTGATTATCTGAGCATATATAAACTTTTACTCCAAGGTGCCTGGGTGGGTCTCCAGACTCAAACTCTGAATAGTCATTATCAGATAAGCCTCTGATGATGAAATTTGAAGTATAATAAAATAAAATAAAAATGCATTCATTTTTCTTAATGTAAAAAGAGCTCTCCTTCAATCCTAACCAACCTATTGTTTGGATATCAGGCTGGTTCTGCCAGATGAGAACTTACAAGAATGAAGTCTGGGAGCTCTTGGTTGCTACTGTGTGATCACAAGAGAAAAGCATGTCTGAGACTGCAGAGAACTTGTGGAGGAGAGCCAAGTCAAACCAAGAACCAGAGACAGACTCACTGTCCATAACAACTTGAGATCTTTCTCTGAATCCAGCCATACAAGAAGCCAGAGAGACCTCTAGACTTTTCCATGATATAACCAAATAATTCCCTTCTAGTTCTGCCAGAGTTCAACTGAATGTTCTGTCACCACCACAACAAAAATAAATCCTAGGTGACACATATTCTAACGGCTATCTCAACAGAATTTAAAAAGAAAGAAAACCCTCAAAAACTGCTACTGAAAAAAATACATGGCCAAATCATATAATATGCTTCTGTTGGAGACAGAATAGTAAATAAAGCTCTTACCATACGTGCAAAACATGCAGTAAGGATTCCACTTCCAGATCCTACATCAAGAGCTTAGCTCCTTCATGTAACTGATCAAATAGAAGTTCTAGTGCATATGCATGCTGCCAAAAGAAAACAAAGCAAGTATTCATTTTTCTTCCCAAGACTCTATAAAGTATATACACCATGGCGTATGAATAAAGCTGCTAACTTCTCAACAATTTTTCCACTACTTTCATCTTCCAAAACAATGAAAACATATTACATACTTAACACCTACAGAGGAATTATGTAAGAACATTCTAGCTTGATTAAAATTCTTGTATTTAAAGTGTTTCAGGAAAATTTTAGATCTCCAGTATGTGAATACTTAGACTTTAACGATTTCAAAGTAAAAAGCTACAAAAAGATTTACAGTGAAAGGTCTCCATTCCACCCCTCTCCCCAACTAGTCTCACTCCCTAAAGGCAACCAATGTTACCAGTTTCTACTGACTCCTTCCAAACATATCCCCTTTATGCATATGTAAGCAAATATGTATTTATAAATATATCTTAAAGGAGTCTATGTTTGTGTGAATGTATTATAAGAACAAATATGCCTAATGAGAGATAAGTTAGCTTCAACATTCCATAACAAATAGATAAAATAATCTTAAAAGATATTAATATACCATAAGATAATAATCTTTTTAATAATCTTGTAAAGTATATCTATGGGATAAATAGCTAGAGGTGGAAGTAAGGGGGCCAAAGGATACATATGTTTATGTTTACAGTATACATTACCTATCAAATAAAGTCATTGGTTAAGGTTTGATCAAACCAAGAAATAAAGACTTCTCTATTCCATCCTCTTTATGAACTTACATTTTAGTACTTTTCCAAAATATGAGGTTAGAATTAATAAATGGTATCTCAAAAGCTGTCCTTAAATGCCTAGTATGTTCACTACTAAAAATCATCAGATCCAGTAGCAATAAGCACATTCACTATCAGATCTTGGTTGATAAAAATACACATTCATGAATCCATAGTGACAGTAAGTAAATATATCCCTCTGCTGCTGCTGCTGCTGTTGCTGCTAAGTCGCTTAGTCGTGTCCGATAGCCGTACCCCATAGACAGCAGCCTACCAGGTTCCCCTATCCCTGGGATTCCCCAGTCAAGAACACTGGAGTGAGTTGCCATTTCCTTCTCCAATGCATGAAAGTAAAAAGTGAAAGTGAAGTTGCTCAGTCCTGTCAGACTCTTAGCAACCCCATGGACCGCAGCCTACCAAGGCTCCTCTGCCCATGGGATTTTCCAGGCAAGAATACTGGAGTGGGTTGCCATCCACATACATAAATGGAGGATAGGGAAAAACTGTTGCCAAATGTTCCAAATATAGATGAAATATAGAACTTAGAAAACTGCCATTTGGCAACAAGTTCAGTAATAACTGATTAAGTCAAAAATCACAAATGGATGCTGAAACTAGTATATTATCACTTGATAAGCAAATACTCTCAAAGTGTTTGCCCAAGACACATTAATTACAAAAGGGAAAAATAATAACTTTACAATGGAGTTACAAGTTTCTTAGTGGAGAAACTTGACTGACACTACCTCAATCAGAGGATTAACGTTAGTATCACCAAAAATGGGACACTCTGACATTACACAACATCTGCAATATTTCAGGCAAAAATGTATAACTTATATCTAACCAGCAAGAAAAATCAGACAAACCTAAATTGAGAGGCAATCTATAAAATAACTGGCCTGCATTCATAAACATTTTCAATACTATAAAAGAAAAAAACTAAGGCACTATTCCAGATTAAAAAGACATGGCAATTGAATGAAACTCCTGACCTGCAACCTTCTTTTTCTATAAAGACATTATTAGAACAACTGATAACATCTAAATGAGGTCTGTAAATTAGCTAACAGTGTTGTATCAATGTTAATTTCCTGATTTTGACAACTGTAGTATTTAGGTGAACATTCTTTTTTAAAGATAAAGAGCATTCTGTTTGCAAATTATGCCTACAGAGTTCAAAAAAAAATATGTATTTCTTATATATATATATCTTCCTCCCCCCATATAAATAGGGGGAGGGAGAGAGAAGAAGGGAGAGAGAATAAATGTTAAACCAAATGTAGTACAATGAGAACACTTGGGGAATATGGTTAAACAGTATCTGGGAATTATTTGTACTATTCTTAGAATATTTCTGTAAGTCTGAAATTACGTCAAAATTTAAAAAAAAATTTTTTTTTAAATCATCAGATATAGGTACCTTTCAAAATGGAGGACAGAATAGAAACTCCCTAACTTAGCTGATAAAAGTCAGAATACTGGTTACCTAGAGGATGGAGGTTGACTAGGAAAAGAAGCCTTTCTGACTGAGGGAGCCTTCTGGAGTGCAGGAAATGACCTGCACATATGTAGACACATAACATTCATCAAGCTGTACACTTAAGATGTGTGCACTTTGAAAAAGTGAAAGTGAAGTCGCTCAGTCATGTCCAACTCTTTACAACCCCATGGACTGTAGGCTACTCTATCCATGGAATTTTCCGTGCAAGGATATTGGAGTGGGTTGCCATTTCCTTCTCCAAGAGATTTTCCCGACCCTGGGATCGAATCCAGGTCTCCCACACTGCAGGCAGACTCTTTACTGTCTGAGTCACTTTTGGGTATACTGCAATTTAATTTAAAAAACTTTGAAAATACTATTTACTCTAATCACTAAAAGTGGGTGATACAAACATTTATGTACCTCCTCATGTGATGAACATAATAACCATTAGGAAATTTTCTTGAAAAGAAAAAAAAGGAAAAAGTTAATATGGCTAAGAATCATTTAATGAGTTTGGGAACTTTTATAGGATAAATGAACAAACTTTGTCAATAAATAAATTGCATTTTCAAAAGGGAGACTATTAAAATGAAAAGAGGCTTTAAAAGACTAAAAAGCTGTAACAAGCCTCTTGTTTGGATCCTGATTTAAGTAAATCAACTATAAAAGAATTTTTTGAAACAGCTGGTAGAGTTTGAACATGGACTACGTATAACATAATACTAAAGAACATTGTTAGGCATGATATGGTATTGTAGTTGTGCTTTTAATCCTTCAGATTTATACTATTTAGGGTAAAATGATATTATGTTTGGGATAGCTTTAAAATATTTCAGTAAAAGAGAAATAACTATATAAAACAAGATTAGCCAATTGTTGGTAATTAATGGAGTTGGGTGACTGGCTACATGAGGGTTCATTATATTATCCTATTTGCATGTGTGGTGTTGGAAATTTTCCATATTAAAAATTCTTTGAAAGACATTAAGGCTATCTTTTCCCACAATTAACACAAAAAGTGGAGAAGGCTATTAATAGACGCAGCCTCATATTCTTTGAGGATTTTGAAACCGTGTTCCAGAAAGTAATTAAGGTTCTACAGAACCTATTTAGGAGCAACACGCAAAAGTAGACTGGTGGCTACTGTGTTTGGGAAAAGAGTTACAGAAAACTAATTTTTTCCATTTTTAATATAGATTCTTTTGCAAAGAGCTTCTTGCCTAATGAGAGAAAACCACTAGTACTATGAAAGAGAGTTCTGGATTAAATGTTCAAAGTATTGCTATAAAGGATATCAGGATATCATACGGACAACTGGAAAAACTTAAAAGGAGTTTGAAGATTAAATGGTAGTCAACGTGTCAATGTTCATGTCCTGGTTTTGATGGCTAGCTATATTGTGGTTGTATAGGAGAATGTCCTTTATAGGAAATATACTACATCCTGAAGTATTCAAGAATGATGGAGCATCATTTCAGCAACATATGTTCAAATGGAGTAAAGAAAGAAAGGTTCTTGATAATATACTTGCAACTCTGTAAGTTTTAAGACTGTTTCAAAAATTTCAAAAATCTCTCATTAACCTTATCTTTCTTTGATGTTTCAAAAAGACAGAGTGGGATACTATCTTTGAATTATCATTATGTATATCAACCAGTGGAACAAAGAAGTGTTAATTAATGAGGTTTCTATGAGACACACTGGTTTAACTTTAACTGAAGAAACTACTAGAAACATTTTATTTAGTCAAAGCTATTGTTTTTAGACAAGAGGCTTAGCATGAAGAATGCAATCTCTAATTAAGAGAAAGTTTGGAACTTTCTTCAGGAATGTCTGTAACTTTTATCAGATATTTTGAAACAATAAGTATCCCCTGCAAGTTTAATAAACCCATTAATAAAATAACAAGTATTATATTTGGCTGAAGTAATCAAAGAAACAAAGTAACTCCTATAACAGCTGGACTTCCTTGAGTCCAAAAATGAAAGGACTAGAAAGGATTTGAGGTGCCAATCCCTAATTTATAGGCAGTACTGTCCCAACTTAACACCGAAAGAAACTCAGGAATTTTTTTTCAGGACTAGGTTTGCATAAAGTTTGTTTTTTTTAGAGAGTATCCTAAGCTATTATTAAAATCCTATTCAGATTTAAAACGTCAAGGTCTTTAATAGCAACTACCAGCCTTTTTCACGCTTTTATCACTATAGTTAATATTCTTTTGGATAATCCATGCTCACCTCTAAGTCTAAAATTAAAGTTTTTTAAAAAACTCATTTTTAATAATTATGAAAAATTTCAAGCCCACAGAAAAATTTTAAACCCACAGGAACAGCACATAACACCCTTTTCTCCTCATATAGTCATCAACTGTTTCTATTGTGCCATACTATTTTATCAAACATCTGAAAATATGCTGTGGACATCATAATACTACTAAAATACGTTAGCATGTACCTGCCAAAAAAAGCAAACTAGGACATTTTTCTTTGCAACCACATCTCCGTTACCACACTCAAGAAAATCATCTGTTTAGTATCAACACTCAAGGGAAGCTTGCAGCCCATGGGTTCAAAAACAGTCCCACACGACTTAGCAACTGAACAACAACAAAGTATCAACATACACACCACACTCAAGTTTCCTCAATTGTCCCCCAAATTTCCTTTACAGCTGTTCCCTCCAATCCATTCAAAGTTCATGCTTTGCAATTGCCAATTCCAGAATATTCTCCCCCATTCTTCCGTTCCATCCACCACTTTTCTTTGTCTATCAGAGCACTGACTCCTTTTAAAAGCCCTGCCTACCTGTCTGACACGCTACCCACACATTCTAGACGGTCAATTTCCACATGATTAGATTCAAATCAAAGAACTTTAGCAAGACCACCACACAGGGCTTGCAGGGCACCTCCCACTGCATCACATCAGGATGCACACAACACTGGGCCATCTCACCACTGGGCCATCTCACCACTGGACTTGCTCAGCTCAACAACTCAGAAAACGTAGTAACGGCTAATCACTCTACTTTTCAGGGCATAGCTATCTCTTTGTAATTAATATGTCAAATAATAATTTGAGACTACAAGGATGTTTTTTGTTCCCCAACAACGTTCCTTAACGGTTTAGATTAATTGATGATCTTCGCCGAATTCAACAATTACACTGATAATTACAAAGAACTGATTTTTTAAATTCTATTATTCTTTCCACATTTATTAACTGACGTTCTTCTGTTTTTCATCTTTCTGATCCTTTTTTTTTTTTTAAGTCTCTATGGACTTACAGATTTTTGTTCCTGAATTCATTGTGTTACAATCCATTATCTTCATTATCTACCATTTTTTGATTCTCAAACTGTCTCCAATTTGGTTTCTGGGAGTCTCTTTAAATCTGCTCCCATGTGCTCCTGATAATACCCCAGTAGACTTTAAGTACTTCTTCACTTTCTGAAATTTAGTCACTTCTCCATGAAGCTCTAGTATTTCTTTTAGTGGTATTTGAGATTCAGTGTCTGGATACTAACTATGCTCATTGCTACCAGGACATCATTTCATATTTTTCTGTAATTAAGACTTTGGAAAACATTCCAGAAATGTAGTTACTTTCAAACCTATGACTTTGAGGTTCATTAAATGCAGATATAGAAACAGTGTATAAGCACATGAAAAGACGCTCATCATCATTATTAGGGAAATGTAAATTAAAACCACAATGAGATACCACTTCATAGCTACTAGGATGGATAAAATAAAACATACAATAACAAGTGTCGAAAAGAAGTGGCGAAATTAGAACCCTCATATGTTGTTAGTGGGACTATAAAATGACGTAGCCACTTTGGAAGACAGTTTGGCAGTCCTCAAAATGTTAAACATAGAAATGCCACTTGTTGTTTAGTTGCTAAGTCTTGTTGAACTCTTTTGCAACCCAATGGCCTGTAGCCTGCCTCTGTCCATGGGATTTCCCAGGCAAGAATACTGGAGTTGGTTTCCATTTCCTTCTCCAGGGGATGTTTCCAACTCAGGGATTGAATCCGTGTCTCTTGCATTGGCAGGCAGGTTCTTTACCACTGAGCCACCAAGGAAGTCCATGGTCATTATATTTTTAAAATATTCTTTCCCTTAATTAACTCATCACTAAATAAATAACTACTTTTTATATCCACTTTTTACATGATTAGATATCAATGACAACCACCAAAAACTTTAATGACAGTTTCTACCAGAAAGAGTTCCTTCTCCACATCTTATATTAATAATAATTAATTCATTATAAATAAAATAATAAAAGTGATTATGATTAGAAGTTTAAAATGTTCTTATAACCATTTTTTTCTGAAGAAAGCACTCTTAAGAGGAAAAACGTGATCCATTTGCACCCAATGACCAACGTTAACTTACCATGTGTGGAGCACTGATTGTTGCTTGGAACCCTGCAAAAGAAGAAGAGAACTACTGACACATTCAGCTGCAAAAACACATGAAATGCTCCTTGTAGTTCCTTTTCTAGCATCTGTACATTATTTTTCAGAATAATTATTTCCACGTTTATGATCTCAAGAAATAAAAGCATTTTGTACTTGAGAGTACTGTCATGCACAGTTAAAATTAGAAAATATAATCATGCCAAAGGCTATTTGTGCTCAATACAACAGTCCCACTATTTCTAAAAATTTCTTCCCCCATAGAGTTGGTTAAGGAAGAATTTCATTGACTTGATAAATTTATGATGTTTTTCCCTTCAGATTCTTAAAAAGAAAATAAGCTTCCATATATCATAAAATATGCAAAATCACTGCAAATTAACTTACATCATATTTTTGGCACCTTAAAAAAAACTGGCACAAGCAACCAGAGGAATTTAAGAGACTAATAAAGTCTTCCCTTTACTCTTTACACTATCACCTAATGTTAATTAAAACAATCTTTTTTCAGTTTTTAGCTTTTAGTTTTTTTTCCAGTATTGCTTTCTCAAGACTTATTTACCTGCTCTGCATCTGAAGCAATTTTCACTGAGCGGTGGTAGCAGGTGCCTTCGGGGTTCAGAAGCTCCCCAGGATCTTCTCTGCTGACCGTTAAAGTACTTCCAAAAGAAGGCAGCATGGCAGCTGGCCGACAGAATCCTGAGGCACTCCTAAGCCTCAAAGGCGCCCACTGCCAAGGCTCAGCAGTTCAGCAAAGCCTGCTTCAGGAGAAGGAATTAAATATGGCACTTTCTAAAAACAAGCACAAACCAGAAAACTCAGGGCAAGTGAAGCAGAGAAGTCAGCAATACCTTTGCTACACATTCCCTTCAACACCGATTTTGGAATTTTCTGCTACTGCAAAAACCAATCTTTGTCAACATTAGAGACCCTAAGAGAATTCAGCATGCAGCTTAAACTCTAAGCTTTCATCTAAAGTGCACTTTAAGGAAATGTTTATAGAATTCTTACATATATCCTTCAAGAAAATAGAAACTGTAAGTTTTCATCTAAAGGACGCTTTAAGAAATTGTTTACAAAATTCTTAAATATCTCCTTTAAGAAAATAGAAAAGACACTTCATAAACAACACTTTATTAAAATGGATCAGCAAGGTAATAAATGGAAAATGGTCTATTTTTTACTTACAAAGATTAGAGAGCAAATGAGTAAAATTTGTGACATTTTCAAAAATCCAAAACTTACCTATTGATTGTGGAGAATCCATATAAGGGTTACATTTTGCATAGTGGGAGCGGTCTGTGGCCAACATTACTTCAAACACTTTGTCTGTCTTGATGATTCCGTTTTCTGAAATGAATGAGGCAATACTTTAAGTTGGGAGTGGCATGGTCAGATGCAGTAGTTTAGCATAATCACTCTGGGACTGGAAGAGAGCAAAATTGTCACGATGGCTCAAGTAATCACAACCTGGTCTTAATAATGAAAGTAAAGACAAAGAAAAGGATTTGAGTTATATTTAGTAGGTAATGTATACTTGGCTGACTAGATTTGGAGGTAGGAGAGGGTTAATGTTTGAGATGCTGGTGTCATATACTGGTCTGAGAAATCCTAGAGAAGCACCACAGCTAAGGAGAAAAAGGAGAAGCTATGTATTTAGAAGGAGCTATGGACCATACCCTTGGAGATACACAGCAGCCAGTTGGACAAACAGATCTGGGGCTCAGGAGAAAAATCTAGATTAGAGATATAAAAGACTAGTTGTACAGATGACAACCAAAGCAATGGAAGTGAAGGAAAGTGGCCAGGGGAAAAAGTATACAAAGAAGAAAAACAAAAGTGTCCACTTGAGAGAAACGCAAAGGGACTGGAGCCTTCAAAGATTATGATGAGGAGCAGCCACAGAGATAGAAGAAAATCAAGTGGACACACTGTTACAGGGATCAAGAGAAAAAAGTTTTTCAAAAAGGAAGGCAAGACCATATGACATAAATGATTCTTGAAAACATTATAGAAGTGAAAGAACTCAGACACAAAGATGGCATAGTGTATGATTCTATTTAATGAAATGTCCAGAACAGGCAAATCTATAGAGAAAGAAAGTAGACTAATGGTTGTTTATGGTTAGGAGAATAGGAAGGCAAAACAGGGTATCTTTTTGAGGTGATGAAAATATTAAATTGACCATGGTAATGGTTGCACATACCTGTAAATATACTAAAAATCACCAATATCATCTAAATTAAAGAATTATTTTTAAAATATAGTGGGGCCAGAAGTGGCAACCATAAGCACTACTTCTGAGAGAGAACCATATATAGGCAGGGAAAGGATAACACCCCATGATACCGCAATGAAGGGAAAGAAGGAAGACAGTGAAGGATCCTACAGAAACAGAGGAGCAGCAAGATACACCAACTCCTCTCCCTTCTCACCCCTAATACCAATATCATTATCCATTAAAGAAACTGCAAGTGCTCTTGAACTGTGTGCATAAAAGCCTAAAAATAGGAAAAGAAAAACTAATTCCAGTCAAGGCTACTGTAGAAAGAAGACAACATGCAAACAAAATATTTCAGCTGATTAAATGTACCAATACTATATTCTAAGAAGACTTAACAGAAAGCAAATATTACCAGAACCACCAACATCCAAGACATCTACTAATACAATTGTCAGGGAATTCCCTGGCAGCCAAGTGGTTAGGACTCAAGAGTGTTTTCACTGCAGTGCATCTGGGTTCAACCCCTGGTCTGGGAACTAAGATCCCAAAAGCCACACGGCACAGCTAAAAAAAGAGAGAGAGAGAAGAAAAAAAAACACCATCAGACTTTAAAACAAGAAAAAAAATTTCAACTCTCAAGGCATAAAAAATCAAATTACCTAGCAAGAGTTTAAAAAAAAAAAAAAGGGCAACCATTAGCTTTCTTAGGAGCAACATTCAAAGCAAAGCAAGAATGAAGCAGCAGCATTTTCAAGAAATTCAAGGAAAGGGAGTGCAAGTTAATAACTAAAAAAGAGGAAACTGTAAATGTACCCAACAACATGAACAAATCTCAAGAGCACTAACCTCAGTGAAAAAAGTCAGGCAAGGAGATTTTACCCTATGTGATTCCATCTATTAATATACTGAATTCCAGAAAAGTCAAAACCATAGAGGCTGAACTGATCTGGAGTTGTTAGGGGTTGGGGGGTGAAAGGAGGAGATTAATTGCAAAAGGTCATGAGAAAATTTTGTAGGTGAAAGAAATGGTCTGTATCAGAGTGCAGCAAACTTCTGTTCAGATCGAAACAGTAAATATTTTAGGCTTTGAAGGCCATACAGTCTCTGCTGCAACTGAAGTGCAAGAACAGCTATACAGCAGACATAAATGAATGGGTGTGGTTGTACTCAAATAAAACTTTATTTCTAAAAACAGGCAGCAAGCCAGATTTGGCCTGTGGGCTGTAGTTTGCTCACTCCTGTTTTATATCATTAGGGTGGTGGTTATACAACTGTGTTTGTCAAAATTTTCAAATCGGGTCTTAAAATTGGTGAATTTTTCCATAACTTGTATCTCAATAAAGCTGACTTTTTAAAATTACTGCCAAAACTGTTCTTCAAATTATCAAGGTTATAGGAAAAACGTCTTAAATGTGCAAGAACTCAGGGAATGCTAAACACACATGTCCTTCCTAAGAAATCTTCTAGAAGATGTGTTTCATCTAATGAAGCAATCACCAGGGATACCTCAGAAAAGGACATATGTCCAACTGTAGAGCAAAGGTTAAAACTGGATGGACTGGCCTGCCTCCAGAAGGATCCTGTTAAATTGGTTTAGCCAGAACACCCATTACTCCTGATGTAATTTTCCACCCACTGATCCCCACCCTGCTCCTAGACTATAAAATCTCCACTCACTCACGCTGTATTGATAACTGAGACCAGTTTTATACTGATGGCTCTTTTCCCCTATTGCAATTGTTACTGAATAAAATCTGGTTTTAGCTTAAAAAAAAAAAAAAAAAAAGACTAAAAGGGTAAAGACACTAGCGGAGGACCTCCCTGGTGGCATGGGGGATGGGAGTCCACCTGCCAGTGCAGGGGACATGGGTTTGATCCCTGTTCCAGGAAGAGTCCACATGCCACAGAGCGACTAAGCTCATGGGCCACAACTGCTGAGCCCGCGGCTCTAGAGCCCAGGAACTGCAACTCCTGAGTCCACGTGTCGCAACAACTGAAGCCCACACGCTGTAGAGCCCATACTCCGCAAGGGAAGCCACCGCAACGAGAGGCAACTAGACTGGCCCCTGCCCACCCCAACTAGAGAAAAGCCTGCGCAGCAACGAAGACCCAGCACAGCCAAAAATAAACAAATAATTTTTTTAAAAAAAAAGCAAAGGCTGTTTAAAAAAAAACAAACAAACAAAGAGAAGTCGCCGCAATGTGAAACCCATGCACTGCAAGGAACAGCAGTGCCCACTCACTGCAACTAGGGAAAGCCCTCACAAAGCAACGAAGACCCAGTGCAGCAAAAAATTTTTTAAAAAGACACCGGTGGAAAATAATACTTAAATGTTATGTTCTGACAAAGTAGAAACGATGCAACTAAAAACAATGGGAAGAGGAAAAAAAGGGAAAAGCAGAATTAGATCATTGATTGTTTTGAGAAATCAAAGGATACCACTTAATACTGACTGACCAGACAGTATTAGAAAGAAATACTAAATACAAGAAGTACTAAGTATAAGAAAAGGTGGTTTGAGGACACTATAAAATGTATAAATACACACTTTCCAAAAAACAAAATAATGTTTTAAAAACTAGCAAATAAGGCATACCAACTAGAGAAACATTTAAATAGTAATAGACCGGTAAAGATACAAATCATTTTCCAACTAAAAATATTACAAATTTGGATTCATTAACCCAAATAGAAAGTACTGTTTCTACATAAATAAGCTCAAGCAAGCTACCTAAAGTAGTAGGTACCTAAAGGCTACTAAAACAGTTAAAGCATTTTTAAAAAAGTTTTAAAAGCAGAGTAGTAACAAGAGAGGTATCATTTACTGAATATTTAACCACATGCCAGAAAAACACCCTAAGCACATTACACACTCTCTCTCTTTTAAGATATGAACTTAAGATTGCTTATGAAGCAATCATACGTTATCGCTAACAATCCTATAAAGTAAGCACCATTATTACCCCATCTTACAGATAGTAAGACTGAGCACTGGAAGACTAAGAGGTTCCAGATCACAGAGCAGATGAGCGGGCAGGGCCACTGAAGCTGAGATGCCAGATTCCTGTTGGCCACCTCACTGTACTGCTACTACCATATCCAAATAGCTTAGTGGCTTACACGAATTCATAGACTCTCAAGGTTAGAAGGGTCATCAAGTCTAACTTTTCATAAATTGGTACCATGATCTCTACCTGAAGAGCTGCACAATGTGAAACAGCCATTTCGCATTTAGACTACATTAATTATCAGAATTGTGTGAACTGTGAAAGTTGCTCAGTCGTGCCCAACTCTGCAACCCCATAGACTATACAGTCCGTGGAATTCTCCAGGCCAGAATCTGGAGTGGGTAGCCTTTCCCTACTCCAGGGGATCTTCCCAACCCAGGGATCGAACCTAGGTCTCCAGCATTGCAGGCAGATTCTTTACCAGCTGAGCCACAAGGGAAGCCCAATTATCAGAATACTTCCCTATATTAAGAGGAAACCTCCCTCTTTATAACTCACTTACATAAACCCTTAGTGCTACTCTCTAAAGTCACCCAGAAGATAATGAATTTTCTATCCAACCAACACTTTTTACAATTTAAAGAAATCATGATCATTTCATGTTTTTATCTTTCTCAGGCTAAGCAGCCTCACTCAACACTTCCAACTACCATTATATTCACACATTCTTCTCTAAATGAACATTTGTGATATATAAAATCAAACACATTGCTGCCAGCAAATTCTAAAAATCAAGTATATTAAAGAGATTACTTCCTTTAAGCTAGATAACATACATCTATCAAACTTACCTGATTTCTTTGGTAGGTTTCTTAATCTATAGAGGGATATAGAATTCACATACACACCAAAAAACTAACAGGTTTTAAAAGTATGTCACCAGTCATTTATTAAGACATTGAACGCATAAGGCTCAGGATAAAGACTTCTTAGACTATAATTAGGTGATTTCCAAAATTTCCACTGCAAGGTTATTATTTGATTTTTCCCAGGATTCCCTATTTTGAAAGATGCCTAAAGCAAGCTACGGTTACAAAGCTATTAAATAATTTTCCCATTTTTGACAATCTGACATACACAACTGCCAGTGCCCTGCAATATTTCTAGCAAACAGCAAAGTAATGTTTTACTTCATTTGTACAGCCTAATTATAAGTAAACATGCAATTACTATTAGGCTTTCTGAATTAGTGAAGAGCTTTAGAACCACTCACACTCAATTTTCCTGCACCCTAAGGATCAAGGGCCCTAATTAAATAATTATAACAATGGTTAATGTTGATCCGAATAAGAAGTTAGCAGAATCCAGAAAGGAGAATGCAACAGAATCCAAGCTATGAACAAACAAACAAAACTGAAAAAATTAGACCCATGTTAAGAAGGTATTTGTTTCTCTTCTCAACTTGAGGAATAGTGAAGGATGAAAAGGGAAACAAATTCCAGGAAAAGGACAAAAACTCCATACAAGAGTCATAATTTATATAAGAATTGTAAACTGTGGCATGATTTCAAGAAACTGATAAAAGTGTAAAAGGAGGAACAACATAAATTCCCTGGAAGTTCAGTGGTCAGGACTCAGCACTTTTGTCACTTCAGTCTCTGCTCAGGGAACTAAGATCCCATTAGCCAGACAGCAAAAACAGGAAAAACATTTGACTGCTCCTCGTCAACAGTAGAGGGGTCTGTGAGATTAGAAACAAAGGGCAGAGAATAAACTCATTGCGTACTACGTAGCTCAGAGAAGCACTGACCCAGTCATTAATGTTAGTGATGATGGTTATTAATTTTCAACACTTAAAAATTAACAGAGTAAAAAAAAAAAAATTTAACAGAGTACAGATGACTTACCGCTCAGAACCAAATGAAATGTTATCAACTTTGACAATGTAAAATAGCCACCAGTAAGTTGAAAAATAAGCACCCTTTTTTACAAAGTGGAAGAGTTAAAGTATAGTGTCAGTTTATATAAATTATAGAACAAAAAATTGAGGTTAAAATATATTACTCAAAGTTAGAAAGGGAACCACAAAAGAGGAAGCAGAAATTACAATATAACTATATGTGGGGAAGGGAGTAAGTTAAAAGGGTGTAAATACTCATCCATCTTGACAGGAAGTCAGTAGATGATGTCTAAAGCTGATAAAGAAATAGCAGTTCAAGCATATTATTTAGAGACATGAAGACAATCACCAGAAGACCCAAAAACACAATTAAAAGTGTTCACTAGAGGCTCCAGTGAGCAGGGTCTCTGTTTCTTTCAAGGTGGTAGAATTGGGGGCATTATCTAGCCTCTCTCTAGTTAAATGTAGCCTTATAATTAAGTTCTTGCCAATGAGAACACAGGAAGAAACTATGTATGCCCTTAAAAGGAATGTGAGAAGGCTGAGCGCCGAAGAATTGATGCTTTTGAAGTGTGGTGTTGGAGAAGACTCTTGAGAGTCCCTTGGACTGTAAGGAGATCCAACCAGTCCATTCTGAAGATCAGCCCTGGGATTTCTTTGGAAGGAATGACACTAAAGCTGAAGCTCCAGTACTTTGACCACCTCATGCGAAGAGTTGACTCATTGGAAAAGACTCTGTTGCTGGGAGGGATTGGGGGCAGGAGGAGAAGGGAACGACAGAAGATGAGATGGCTGGATGGCATCACTGACTCGATGGACATGAGTCTAAGTGAACTCCGGGAGTTAGTGATGGACAGGGAGGCCTGGCGTGCTGTGATTCATGGGGTCGCAAAGAGTCAGACACGACTGAGCGACTGAACTGGACTGAACTGAACTGAACTGAAAAGTAATGTGGGTTTTCTTCTTTTCCCACTTTTCTTCCCACCAGCTGGAATATGGAAATAATGGGGGTAAATTAACTTCAACTTTGTAGACAAGGGAAAGACTTTAGAAGTCACAATGAGAAAAAAGGAGCCCAGGTCTCCAAGACCATAGAACTATCATATTAACTCTGAATTGCTTGTTTATACTTGGATTGTTACAGGAGAAAAACTTTATATGTGTAAAATGAGATCAGTCTGAACAACAGGATTGGAGTGGGAGCATGGGAACAGGTTGTAGAAGATCCCTAAAAGGCCTGAAAGCTAAGCAAGAGGCATTTCCAATTGGTACAATAAGCAACAGAAATCTCGGCAGAACAGTGACAAAACAGAGAGCAGTATACTAAGACAATCAGTGCAAGGCGTAGCATGAACCTGAGGGGACAGAAATTCAAAGTGTGGTGACCAATCAGATACTTGGAGGCATCTCACTCCAAGTAAGAACTAAGAGCCTAGGCTAGGGTACAATCAATGAAAATATGGTGAAAGGGTTGACCGTGAAAGGCATTTGTAATAAATACTGAGTTACAGTATTTATTCAGGACAATCTGAAAGAATCAATAACTAGTATAAGATTTTGATCTGGGAGAACAAAAAATTGGAAGCAATCCTGGCAGAGATGGAAAAAAGGACAGATTCTGTGCTGGTGTGAAGCACTGAAAACACAGATAAGAAAACAGGCTACAGATGGATTTCAAGTCGCACAGAAACTAAGTTTCTGTAACTTGTTACAGAGTTAAATTTCAAAAAAAGAACTATTACATTATTGTATTAGTGTTATGATTTGAGCATTTGTTAATCAACTACTCTCTATTTCTTCCCCACTAACAAAATGCCAGGGAGAACAGAAAGAAATCAACAAAATGGTTCCTTTTACTTCCCATCAAGAACGATTAGGCATTGAAAGGAGGTAAGTAGAACCTGAGATATTCTCCTTACAGAAAGTCTGAGAAGATTAATTTTAAATTATATAATAAACCATAATCAAAGAAAAATTTTAAGTGATACCAAGTTATGATAAAGCATATCATCTAAATATCAGAGATTATTAAAAATACATCTTTCTCTAAATCATTTTCGCTCTTAATAGATTCACAGTTATCTGTTCTGACACTACTTCTCAAAAGAGCATGTTCCTTGGACTCCTTACATTTCTGACAAAGTAAAATGTCATGCAAAACTCTAAAATATAGGTAACCAAATGTTAGCTTCTCTGGCTCTCTCCTATAACACACACACACACACACACACACACACACACAGACACTCCCCACATGTGATTTCATGCAAACCATGAAGTGATTTAAATTATGGAATCTTGGATTTGGAAGGGTCCTCAGAGGTCTATTATATAGTGAAAGCCGAGGACAAATCTCTTCCACAGTATCAATTACAATGAAATGGTCGATCATTCTTTGCTTCAACATATCCAGTGACAGAAAACAGTTTTTCAAAGCCAAATCTGTTAGGACTGCTTTGTGAATACTTCCTTATAATGAGTCAAAATCTGCCTCTCATCTGTCCTGGTTTGACCTTTCACTACATGATTTCCTTCAAATATGTAAACACTACTAGGGAGCAGGGGATGAGACTGGGATTGCATATACACACTACTATGTATAAAACAGATAACTAACAAGAATCGACTGTACAGCACGAGGAACTTTAATCGATGCTCTATGGTGACCTAAATGGGAAGGAAATTGAATATATGTACAACTATTCACTTTGTTGCCCAGCAGCAAATTAACACAACATTGTAAACCTACTCCAATAAAAATTAATTTTAAAATAAACACTACTGCTCTCTTTAGCTTTCTCATTGCTAAACCAAACCACCTGCATTTCATCAAACCATCAGATAAGATGCTGGTGCACTTGTCATCTGGACCACTCTTGTCTGAAAATCTCCAGTATTTCACTGCTACGCTTAAAGCATGTTGGTCTTAACTAAGTGCAATACTAATAAAAATATGTGGAACAGCACAACAGAACTAAGATCACATTGAATAGAATGTAATATAATCTATCATCAAGATCTAGTGCTGCTCCAAAGAACTTCTTATGATGATAGAAATGTTCTACATCTGCACTGTTCAGGCTCGACACTAACCTCATATGGCTACTGAGCTCTTGAAATGTGGTTGGTATGACTGAGGAGCTGAATTTTTAATTTTAGTTAAATTTAAGTGGACACACTGATATTAAAATTCTTCCTCAAAAGTTTTTCTATTAAATTTTAGTCAATACAAGGTAAGTTTACTTACCAGGATGTAACCATAAGAATGACATAAGTTAAAACAAGGAAGTATTTTTTTGGATTCTAAGTGAGGCCCAAATTTCTAAAAAATATCACTTAGGATTTTATTACCTGTTACACTTAGCCCATGAATGCACATGATAAAACTAATATTATCTTTTCCACTAGTTGTGCTGTTAGTGGATAAGAACTGACACTCCAAACAGAATAAGAAAATGATTTCAATTTATTTGTAGAAATAAAGATGGATACAAAAACTAAAAATTTTTAAAAATTTAAATGGCTACTAAGGGTCTTCACTTTACTGTTTTATTAAGCAACTCAAACCAAATATTTCCCCAGATAAACTCCTGCTCTCCCACGTTCCTAGCACACTCCATCCCCAAATCCCTGCGGATCACTCACTTATTTTCAATTCAGAAAATGGTAAATCGTTCCCATTGCCCAGGTGTAAAATCTTGTGTCATATCCTTGGCTCCAGTCTTTCTCCTACAACCCAAGTCCAAATCTAGTATATTTTATTTTCTCTGTCTAGTATGCCTGTCCCCCAGCTCTATCTGCATGGCTTGAATTTCTTCTTCTTCATCAAATCTTTACTCAAATGACACCTTAGTGAGGCCTTGTCCCCTACAACTGCAAACCTACCACCCCATACTCCCTATCCTCTTTCCCTACTTTGCCACTTATCATGTGACATATATTTTATTTGTCTGCTCCCACAAGAAGTTAGCTTCAAGATAGAATAGATGTTTGCTTCTCATTGCTGTATCCCCAGTGTCTGGCACATAGAAGATAGTCAAATGTCAGCTGACTATTTCCATAGATTATACATACACTATACATGCAAATGGCATTCCTCAAGGTTGCAAAGGAAATATAGTTAGAAATCACTGGTGTGTTAGGGTAGTGGACTGAATTTTTTTAACAACAACAACAAAAATACGTAAAAGAACAATTATTAGCATTGTTTTCAGTGACCAATACAGAATTTGAAGTCTAGTCAGAGTTAATCTTTCACAAACACTCTGGTTTGGACATCCCTGCTCTAGCAGACAACGTCTCTCAAGCCCATCCACTCCTGCCACCTTCTTTTCCTTTCACCACAGCATAAAATTATCCCAATAAAAGTAGAAAAAAAACCTAATGTAAACATTAATTGTCACATTCCCTGGATTAAACAAGCTCTCAGTTGTTTTGAATTAACATTTCATAAGCACGTTATAAGTCTATAGCCATAAAATATCTATTTTCCATTTCTAAAGACCTCTGATGTCCAACATGTGGTATCAAAGTTAATTTAAATAACACAAAATCCAGTTATTCATGTGTACTCACCACATTTCAAATGCTTAATGCCCCATGTAGCTAGTGGCTACCGTACTGACGGCACAGATACTGACACGACAGGCAGCTCTGTTGGGCAGGTCTGCTACAGATATTTTTCCTAAAATTTTATTTCAAAGTATAAAAATGATTCAACTGAAACACTGGCAAGGTTTAGTCTTGTAATTTTCAGTTCTCTATGTCAGTGATTCTCAAAGTGTGGTTCCCAGACCAGCAGCAGTATATTACTTAGGAACTTGTTGGAAATGTGAATTCTTGAGCCCCAGCAATCGGTCTTAATTTGTTTTAACGAGCTCTCCGGGTGATCCAGTAGATTTTGAGGCATTCTCAAGTTTTAGACCACGGTTGGCAGTAACTTAAGAGCAGTTATCAATACAAACATAAGCTATGAGGTATTACGAACATATCATTACAATCTAAAATAATCTATAAATATCAACTGTGAAATCATACTTCTATCATGTCTTGTAGAAGAAACACCTCAGTAGGTATTTTCAATGAAATTAATATAAAATATTAAAATGAAACCAATCATGAACCTTATTTGATTAAAAAAAGAAAACTGTAATTTGCTTCCTCTTCCAATTTGCAGATCCATGTTCACTTCAGTATCAGCATTATCACATTTTAATCTTTTTTCTACAGATTCAGTTAGAAGCCTTTAAGTGAGGAAGAATACACAGTGGTGCAATTACCAGGAAAGAGTGAGAAATTTTCAGTGTGTGCCAACTGAAATTTTTATGTGAGCAAATACTAGTGTTATTAGTGAACTATTAAATAAATAT
The DNA here is from genome assembly GCA_006408695.1 of Aepyceros melampus. Lineage (NCBI taxonomy): Eukaryota > Metazoa > Chordata > Mammalia > Artiodactyla > Bovidae > Aepyceros > Aepyceros melampus. The sequence continues at coordinate 153,776 of SJXQ01002572.1, read as the reverse complement.
GAAATCTATTGGCTCAAATTAATTCAGCAAGAAGTTGAAACTAAAGTTGCAAAAGGTTATGAAAAAGGCTAAACAATCTGCCTACGCTATTTCCTCTTACTAATCATAGAACTAGTATAAAACTAAGTGTCAACATTCATGTATGTTAAATATTTCTCATTAAATTTTCTGATAACATCCTTAGAAATTTCAGCTAAGAATACATTTAATGCAATACATTAAAATGAGTACAAAACCACTGGGAAAAGATCTAGTTTTGGCTTACTACAAATTTGGCCAAAAAGCAGAGTCTTCAAGAGCCTGATTGATTACAAATTTCTGCCACAGCCAAGTGTTTACTGAGATAACCTGATGGTGGAAAATCACTTAATCACAATTCAAGTACAGAATGTTTCAGGTGTGTAGGCACTAGATAATTTTAAGAAGTTTTATTAAAATATTTACAACATATTGAACTTCTGGTCTATAAGAACCTAAATCACTCTTAACACTGACACAGCACATAAATTTCCATTTCCAATCAAGTATCCTTCCATAAAGTGAATACTGGCAATGTTAGGGCTTTTAAACCCAAACATTCTTTGAATATATATATATATATATTTATATATAGCTAAGTTGCTTCAGTCATGTCCAGACTCTGCGACCCTCGTGGACTGTAGCTTGTCAGGCTCCTCTGTCCATGGGATTCTCTGTAGGGCAAGAATACTGGAGTTGGGTGCTGTATCCTCCTCAAACATTCTTTACTAAACACTAAGGACACAATCTCCAACTTTGGAACATTGTGTTTAAAAAAAAAAAAAAGACTAACATTAAGTACTAACCATGTGTCAGCCAATGTTACTTATTTCTCTCACTAATCTAGTATTCCTAGCCTAGATCTAAGCATATAATATATACTTAACTGGCTTTTATTTTTTTTAAGTAATGATTATTAAGATGAGGGGATTCAAAGACACTAAAAACAAGTCCCGGCCCTCAAGGAGGTTACAAATCTAATTCGGAAACATGACACGCAAAAAGCTAAACAACCTATAACAATTAAAAATACCACGTGGCAGAGCTGTGATTATTTGCAAAGTCAGTGGCAAATAAGAGTGCTATAAATTCTGACCAGAGAGTATTATAGACTGCGGTTCTGGTCTCTCGACCAGACGGCGACACTATAGTTCAATTTAAAAAAAGAAAGTGACACAGCACTCATCCCACCCTAAAATTATCAGAGGAAGGAATACAATAACTAAAGAGAACGGTGTAAAGAAAACTTCTATATACAGCTTTTAAAGCATACGATGGCCCGATAAAAGTGAAAACGGGCCGCAGAACACAACCGTTCGCTGGATCTTCAGGACCTCTGAAGGCTCCTGAAACACCAGTCTCTCAAAGAGAGCATCCTTCCTCCTTTCTCCCTCAGCTCCAACGAAGCTTTCCACTGGACAGCCGTCCCAGAAATTTCTCCCAGCATCCGCAGTGACAGCAACTCTCATCTTCCTCTCCCTCCCCTCGCCAGTATCAGACGGTGGCATCTCCCGCCAGGGGAAAAAACGGAGGGCGGGGGGTGGGGGGAGACAGAATAGGCGAGAAAGCTTGCATCTAGATTGACTTAGGACGGGAAGAGTAGGTGGGAGGACGCGGGGGTCGAGGGCGGAGTCCTCCCAGCTCCAGCTCCAGTCTCTCGGAGGTCTAGCCAATATCCCACTCCCCCCGCTCCACCCCAGGGCGCGCCCCTAGCCCGCTGGACCTGAACTGGGAGGCGACGGACTCGAGTGACAGCCCCACTACCTGTGCGCCCCCAGCCCCGTGCCCCAGGCCAAGCCGGGAGATGCCTGCCCCCGCCCCACGAGCAGCGGCCCCGGGCTCCTTCTCTGATTCTAGTCCACATCGCCGATGAGTGACAGGTCCCGGGGGAGGCAATCGCCAGCGCTCCCTGCTCAGGACCGCGGGTGCAACCGTGCGCCGAAGCCCTCCAGTAGGCACGGGGAGCAGACAGAACGTCCCGGGCGGCCCCAGGGGACCCAGACCAGGCCTGGCCTTCCCCGGTTGCCCCATACCCGGCGGGGGTGGCACTTACTGCGGAGGTTGTGGATTAGCTCCGAGTGGCTGGCGCCGCCAGATTTCCAGGCCATCGCTAAGCACACCCGGAGCAGGTACAGAACCACCTTCAGCGCGGCGACGGTGCCCAGCAGCTTCCCCAAGAGTGAGACCACCTCCCACACGGTCACCGCCCCGTTCTCGTCCCCGCTGGAGCCGCCGCTGTTACTGCCGTCGTCGCTGCTGCCGCCACTGCGCGCTCCCGGCATCCCCCGCGGCACGCATGCGCTTGTGACGCCGCGCGGCCTCGGGCGCGGCCGGGTGGGGCCGGAGGCGGGGGTGGCTTCGAGCCCCGCAGCCCAGGCGAGGGGCCGCTGCGGCTGCCCGAGACTGGCGGCTTGGCCTCGCTGAGTCAGCGCCACCGCCGCCACTGCGTGGCCTTTCTGAGACCTCGGGCTGCGCAGCGCCTCCTTGCTTGGGTTTGCCCTGCGGTCAGGCGGGGTGGGCCCCAGCGCGGTCGGCCGCGTGCCTGACTGCGGCTCTGGTCACCGAGAGCGGTGGCGGGATGGCAGGGCGGATCTGGTTCCGAGGCTGCCGGTGGCTCTGCAGTCGTCGCTGGGTCAGCTGTTACGAGTGGCGGGTCTGCTCCTATAGCTGTCCAGATTGTTAAACGGTGGGCTTCCTCCGTCCTGCCTTCACTCAGCCCAATGAATGACTAATATATTTAGGTCGGCTAGAGTCAGAGCTCCCTATGGTGGAGACTGAATATCTTAAACGGAGGGCCAAACGTCCTCTCTAACCCGAGTACTCCAGGCTCTAGCTAACAAGTACATTTAGTGTCTGGTTAGCAGAGACTTTGGGACCCTGATTTGTTCTCAGCTCTAAAGCACAAATTCAGAGAATGGAAGAATACTGAGACACGGGTTGGAGGGTGGAGCATCGAGAATGCTTTGCTCCTTAGGAAAATGCACTTGCTTAAAAATACGACAGCAGCCTATGGCGACTGTTTTTCTCCTAACACAAGTGTGCGTTTTTAGCCATTTAGCTCACAAATTCCATTAGACTGGACCCCGGCTTTGCTGCTAAGGAACAGTGCCAGTAGACTCCACCTTGCTGACTCCTAATCAGAACGGAGACTGGAAGGATCTAGTCATTTAGTCCCAGTAAACTTTTAAGGAAGGAAACAAAACTATGTAAAGATATTGATGCTACTGCGTCAGCAACAATGCTCAAATTTTAGTTCTAACCAGACCTTGGCAAATGTGTCTATTTAAGTGTGTGTGTGTGTGTGTGTGTGTGTGTATATACATATTTTCCAGTCCGAAATATATATTAACTATTTCGTGGGATTCTGCGATAATAACCGAAGCAGCATTCTTTACTTCAATATTGGGAATAAATTAGCCAGTTTGGGACTCAAAATTGGAACTGGGGGGTCTTCAGAATTACAACTCCAGTTTCTGACAGTGTGTGTTATCATTGAAGAAAAGTACTTGCTTGGGTGGACAGGGAGGGAGAGGTTTTTAATAATACATTGGTACGTTAATGGACGTACTTCCACGAGAATTTCAGGATTTTGAATCTTTTCTGTGCGCGGTGAAATGCAAGCCTGCTTAGGTGTGGCTACTAGCTCGTTTCTCTTGCATTGCTTTTATTTTGTTTTTGCTCTTAAATTTGTCTTTACATTGCAAATTCTTTTGCTCCAGTGTATTGTCTCGGTGTTCCTGTACCGATTTTGCAGATTAGAGGCTGGTCCTACAGCACAAGGACGAGCATGCTCTTGCCCTCGTTCAGAGCCGCCTTGGTGAGGAAGGCTGTCGCATCTTCTTCGCGTTTGGGGCCGGGTTATTCGTTCCTGCACTGCCGACGGAGGAAAATTGGCTCTCTGCAGCCACCGTCCCTCATAAAGTCCGGTCCAATCAGGGCTCAGCGAGAAGGGGCGGGACTCAGTGGCGCGCGCTCTACTTCGTGCTGTGCCTACCTGGGTTCCTCTCAGCATGGAGGAAATTTATGCTAAGTTTGTGTCACAGAAAATCAGCAAGACTCGTTGGCGACCATTACCTCCAGGGAGCCTGCAGACAGCGGAAACTTTCGCCACGGGCTCTTGGGACAATGAGGTACCCCTGCGCCCGGCCGGGAGTCCCTGCTATCTCCTTCCTTCCAGGAACCGCGCCCCCGGCAGCCTGCGCGCGAACTCCTGTTTTCGTAGCTCCTCGCGCGGTTGTCTGTCTCCCGAATGCACGTCTCTCGCTCGGTCGCCTTGTATCTGAGAGCCATCAGTGGCCTCGTTTCTTGTGTTTTTAATGATTATTATGCTGTTTGCCCTGGATACTTTAAAGCAGGGTTGATTGAAGGCAGTGCACATTTCAATTTCGGGGAGTTTGATGTATATTTCATCTCAAAATGAAATTTTCTGCTTTTCAGGAAAATTATGTTTCACTGTGGTCTATTGGAGATTTTGGAAACTTGGATTCTGATGGAGGATTTGAAGGAGACCATCAATTATTGTGCAGTATCAAACATCATGGTGATGTAATGGATTTACAAGTACGTCTGTTGTAATATCCAAGAGCTAACTTTTAAAAAATTGAGAGTAATACATTGAGAGATGTAAAGGACCTTGAAATTTGTCTAGTCTTAACCCAGGTTTACAAGAACTTGAGTTCTCTGTAGGTTATGATTTGCCATATTATATAGCTGGTTATGGCAGAATCAGCACTGGGGATGGGGATGTGAAGTTAATGGTAGCTTGTTTGTTTAATTGACCATCTACTATGTGCCAAGCTGTGTTTACATAAGTTAATTTCATTCTCATGGAATGCTGGTGAATCAAGTATTGTTCTCTCTCATGAGAAAACTAAGATCTTTTGAGCATGGATTATATGACAAATACTGTGCAAGGCACTTTACATGTTTTTGCTTTTTGAATTCTCGTTTTACAAGTTTACCAAGGCTTGGAGAACTTAACTTGGCCCAGGTTTCAAATCGGGTAATAAGTGGTGGGAATGGAATTAAGTTTTCAAATTCTGATCTGTAAGACTTCAGAGTCACTGCATTTTCTTCTGTGGAAAGCTACCTGACCCTGGGAATTATACTCTCCCAAACCTTTATGGTAGTTGTACAAAATTAAATCAATTGTAGATGAACAGGTTTAGGGGGGAATTATTGTTGTTTATTCTTCATGAAAATACTTTTCTTTGTATAGCAGTTTTGACTTTGGCATTTTATTTGCTTAGCCTTTGTAGGTTCTTTGCATTTTAAAATTGTTACACTGCTAATTGAGTTAGATAAATGGGCTTCTTTCCTGCTGATATTTATGAATTTATAACATGCAGGAATTTTCTGTTTAGTTTTTGACCAGGAAAGAATTGTAGCTGCTTCATCGACAGGCTGTGTGACAATTCTCCTCCAGCATCCAAATAACCAGGTAAAGAATTTTTGTTTGAAAACTCAGTTTGCATTTTAATTATTTTTAGGAAGGCTTAAAGAAGGCTGTACTTAATAATGACAAATAATAAAGTTTTATTGTCTCAAAAACTATAAAAAGGAGGGGGAAATGTCATTGTATTACCCATCTTTTACTTGACTAATTCTAGAACCATTTCTGTGTGAACTTTCATTGAAATTGGCTAACTCTTCAATTTTATTAGGTTCCATGTAACAATATGGTATTCTGGCAACTAATTTTCCTATAACTCTCTTTTAAGATCCTCTTCTGGTTTTCTGAAGAAAGAAAGAGCATTTTCTAGCTCAGACATCATGAGAGGGAGCAGGAACAGCTACTCTGCTTCTGTGAACAGAACCGAGGTTTTAATTAGAAGGAAAGACACACTATATGAAGGCTTGACACCTTTTTCTGTGCCTTTCTTTCAAAGGCTGAGTGCTGACCTTCAGAGCATAGTGGTAAGGGCAGTCCTTTAAAATAGGCCCACTTGAAGTTAACAGTTTTAAGTTGCTGGAAGAGAATGCTTATTTAGATTTGGATATTAATAAAGGTCATCTTACTAATAGGCATGCCTAGTAAGTATAAGACCCAGATCTAGTTAAATGTTATTCTTAATAGAGTCATCTGGAAAGCCCTGCAGAGATTTATCTCTTCAATGTAGATCAGTTCCCTTAAGAATTTAGAGTTGTCTTTGAACACATAATTACCTGATACTTAAAAACTGTTTCTTAAGTTTGGAATATTATTGAACAATGTTTCTTTGAAATCTAATCTGGTGAATACAGAGCTTTAATGGAAGTATTTCCTAGACCTTAATACTTACAAATACAAAGGGAAAAGAGTACTATTTTTCTAGAAAGGTATGAAGCACAGTTTTAAAATAATAGTGTAGTTGGGAAAAGTGCTAATTTTTTGGAGCTTTGCTTTAATTAACATAGCCTCATTTCTGACACCTAGACTCTGTCAGTCAGCCAGCAGTGGACAGCAGCTCACTACCACACAGGTCCAGGCAGTCCTTCCTGTAGCAATGCACCATGCACAGGTGTTGTGTGCAACAACCCAGAAATTGTCACAGTTGGAGAAGATGGTCGGATAAATCTCTTCAGAGCTGATCACAAGGAAGCTGTAAGAACTATAGGTAAGAAAAATCATCTTTCTTTGGTCTATCTTATAGTAATTGAGCACCTCCCATGTGCAATGCCAGGGGTTTAATGTTTGAAGGATTTGGAAATATACAAAGCAGGATCCCTTTATCAAGATAGTATGTTGATAAGGCCTGTATGAAGGACTGACTAGAAGAAAGAGAAATTTGTGGGGAGGATGGTTGGAAGGAATTATCGGATAAAGAATTGAAGGGCAGGGCAATTCATTTAATCTAGATTCTAGACCATAAATAATACTAAGAAGTGGCACACCAAAATAAAGGGAATAGCCTAGAAGCGGGGTAAGGCCATTCAGAGAATGACAGAAAGTGTAGTTTCACCTGGCTTTAGATATTTGTATAGGAGAACTGAGAGATGAAACAAGAAAGGTAGATTGCAGTCAGGTTGTGAAGAATCTAATACCCTTTTTTTAGGTAGACAGCTAAGGAGCCATTGAAAGTTTTTCAGCAAAGGAGTAATATACCCACATCATGTTTTAGAAGGATTATTTAGTGCAGTGGTAGTGATTTAGTTGCTAAATCATGTCTGACTAGTGTAGTAGTTCTCAACCATATTTTGCACAGACTTGCCTGAGGAGATTTTTAACAGCCCATCACCCTAGACCTCTTGAATTAGAACTTCTATGGACTGAGCCTATGAATCAGTTTTTTGTATTATTATTATTTTTAGTTCTGAGGAATACCATTTGTTTAGCTTTGAAAGACTGCCGGCCTGGTGGCAGTTCGGAGGAGGGTCACAAAACAAAAGTCTTTAAGTATATACTAAATAAAGAAGTATAAGCTTAGACACACTGGAAAAACAGAAGGACCATTAAGGCAAACAGGAAGAACTTCATGGCAGAAGAGAAAGCTGATAAGGATAAAGATGAATCAATTTGAGATGAGTCAGCAGAATAATACAGGGTCAGAATGAGCTCTGTAGGAAGCTGTGGTGTTTGGCCCAACAGAATGGAGGTTCTGGATGAAGCAGTTGAGTTCAGTTGCTCTTTGCGACCCCATGGACTGCAGCCCGTCAGGCTTCCCTGTCCATCACCAACTCCTGGAGCTTGTTCAAGCTCATGGCCACTGAGTCAGTGATGCCATCCAACCATCTCATCCTCTGTCGTCCCCTTCTTCTCCTGCCTTCAATCTTTCCCAGCATCAGAGTCTTTTCCAATGAGTCAGTTCTTCACATCAGGTGGCCAAAGAATTGGAGTTTCAGCTTGAGCATCAGTCCTTCCAATGAATATTCAGGAGTGACCTGCTTTAGGATGGACTGGTTGGATCTCCTTGCAGTCCAAGGGACTCTCAAGAGTCTTCTCCAACACCACAGTTCAAAACCATCAATTCTTCGGCACTTAAGCTTTCTTCACAGTCCAAGTCTCACATCCATACATAACTAGTGGAAAAATCGTAGCTTTGACTAGATGGACCTTTGCTGGCAAACAATGTCTCTGCTTTTTAACATGATGTCTAGGTTGTCTAGGGTGAAGCAGTGGTGGGAGATAAAATTGGATTATAAAGAAACTTGAACAGCTGTCTCAGAAATGAAGGGTAGTACTCTTAAGTGGAAATAGAGAAATACATGAAAACTTAGTCCTCTATTTGGAAAACAGTTCAGATGTCCTGTGAGTAATATAACTTTTCTATCATAGGAGAGTCCATTTTAACATATGTTCCTATATTTTTACATAGAAGTAAAATTGTGACTTATTTGAAATTTCACTTGTAATTTTTCAGTCAACAAAAGGAACGCTGTTGAAGGTATTCATGGAAAAGTGGTGCCCTGTTAACATACACTGCGGTTTTCTTAATTTACAGACAATGCAGATAGCATACACTCCATGCTGTAACCTTCCTTCGAACTCCTGAGATTCTTACAGTAAATTCGATTGGACAGTTAAAAATATGGGATTTTAGACAACAAGGAAATGAGCCCACTCAGATATTATCACTGTAAGTTTTGATGTGTAATTTCAGTAGTGTAAAGCAAATTTGTTTGATTATTTGTAGCAACTAAGTTTATAAGCCATATATTATATTTCAGTTGCATGTTAAGAGTAATTTCTGATTAACTTTGATAAAGCAAATATAGTTGACCCTTGAACAATATAAGCATTAGAGTCACTGACCCTCTATACACTCGAAAATCCATGTATACTTTATAGTTGGCACTCTGTATACCAGGAATCCTCTGTACCGAAGGTTCCACCTTCCCAGATTCAGCCAACCCTGGAACATGTAGCAATGTATATTTACTATTGAAAAATACTCATATGTAAGTGGACCCATGTTATTCAAGATCAATTGTGTAATTTGATGGGCTTGATAATACCTTGCTGCATTTAATAAATATTTGTAGTATTGATTTAGAAGTTTATATTTTCTTTTTGAAATGTATATTATTTAATGGGGAACTTATTTTTTGTTCATCAGGTGATCCAATTAACAGTGAAATATGATACACTCTAGATGTGACTGGGAGAAAAATAAGGTCCAAGATACTTTTTCTAAGCAGAAATCCCCTTTCTATGTGTGCAGCCTTCTCTAGATAATAGTATGTGTCAAACTGAAAAATATATATGTAAACTAAGCATTAAATAAGACAGAATAGAAGTAAGGAGTATGCTGTTTATGTTGATATATAATGTTTTTTAAAAGCTAAGAAATGGAAATGTTTTACATATCTTACCATCAAATTTTTTTGTTCTATATGTTTCCAAATTGAAGAGAGAATGAATAACTCCAGCCTTTAATTCCCCCTTAGAATTCTAGTATTTAGAGGCATATTTAATGTAATCAGGTTTTTGACATGATTTAAGTTTAGCCAGTAGCCCTAGCCACAAAATTATCATTTATTACTGGGATGAAACTTGTTTCATGGGTTATTCAATGATAAATTATACTTTACCACTGTTTGAAGTCGTATTTCCTGTTAAAGGACTGGTGACCGAGTGCCCCTCCACTGTGTTGATCGACATCCCAACCAGCAGCACGTTGTAGCTACTGGCGGCCAGGATGGAATGTTGAGTATTTGGGATGTTAGACAAGGTACAATGCCTGTGTCTCTACTAAAGGCTCATGAAGCTGAAAGTAAGTGTTGTGAAGATACATTAAGTTTTTGGTGGCTGAGCTATACAACATAGTGTTAGCAGATTTCCATAAATGATACATATGGATCATTCTACAGCAGAACTTTTGACTGAATTGTATAAATTTATAGTAATTAACTCCTTTCTTATTTGACATTTACGTTCTTTAACATGTTTATTATGTATAAAGCTATAGTGATTATCCATATATATTTATCTTTATGTGCTTATTTTTTAGGATAATTTTTAGAAATAGAATTGATGAGTCAAAAAGTTGGCATAATTTTAAAGCTGTGATTCATGTTGACAAATTGTTCTACGTAAAAATAATAACCAGTTTATATTGTCATACCCAGTATGTCAGAATGCACTTTTCCCATGCAAAATGCAGGTTGTTGTTCTTAATATTTGCTAGTCTGTGTGTTCTTCAATTTATTATTATACCTTTTTTTTTTCTTTTAGCAAGAACAAAAGATATAGGCTCTTCCTTTTTTTCGTTTGTCTTTTGATTTTAGTGGAGATGTTTTGGCTGAACAGAAATGTTTCATTTTATTACCATAGGTCAAGGTGGGTTATAGTTTTAAATTCTGTCTTAGGAAAAGTTGGTATTAATGCTTGAATAAAAGTGTAGAACCTAGTGGTAGTTAGAATTATAAACTTTCAAAGCTCTTCTCACCAGCCTGTTTTTAAATGCCAGCCTTTATTGTTAAGCAGAACACACTAGTGGCTTGTAGTGTATTTCGATTCATCTTGACTCTTGGCTAGAGGTTTGTTTTCTAATTGGAAAGATATAAATACATAAGTATCTCGATTTGGGCAGTCTGCAATGGCTGTGTTAGGCTCTTTTGTTTTACTTTGTTTTAGTGAAACCGCATGAATGTACTTTACACAGGGACTCACCCAGAACACATTCTTTTCCGGAGGAAAGTCACCTTTTTGTTCTGCAGCATGTTTAATTGTGGTAACTGTCAGAATGAAAATGCCAGCTTGCAAACATGTGCCTTGCACTTTTTATACTACACTCTGGGTGCTTTCTGTGCTGCCTTTCTGAGCCTACCTAACCCAGAATCACAGAACCCTTGCTTACAGACTACTTTTTTTACCTTCATGCTGCAGACACCTTCCTGAGGAGTCCTGGCTAGTCCTTGGTTTGCAGGTGTCTGTTGGCACACAAAGTTCCCTTAATGTTTAGAGCTTGAGGAGCCCCCAGTCGCAAGTTGGCTTCTCAAAGCCCTTCATCTGAAACTGGATCCAGATTCTTGAAGCCTTTCCAGGTTTTGGCTTGCTGAGAGCTAGTTGCTATTTCTGTGATACAGAACAGAGTCTTGGCATGAGCCAAAATTGGACGCTGCCTCTTAGAACTTCATCTGTATACTGCTTTTATGGTCTTCCCTCTCTCCCTTTCCAATAATAAAACTTCAAATATTAATGACATAGGAATTGAAAATAAAAGAACTTAACAATTTTCAAAAAATCTTTTCAGAATTATCCCATTGTCATATTGGGTTAGCCAAAACTTTGTTCGAGTTTTGCCATAAATTGATATGGAAAAACCTGAAAACACTTTTTGGCCAACCCAATACTTTTCCATATAAAAAAGTGGTAGGTCAGATGACTAGCATTTATTTTCATTCATTTGCTGGCCCGACATACGAGTAGATTTACTTGACATCTTTATCCTGTCTACATGTTTCAGCCATTTGGAGCATTGTATTATGCCTTCTCTTTGACACTGAAGCCTTTGATTTTTATCACAGGCTTGGAGTTTGAAGGTGTGTGATGGAGGTTAATGGATGATATGCCTATAGATGCCTTTTGATGTTGGTTAACTAACCTTGGTTCTTATCTCCTAGTGTGGGAAGTTCACTTTCACCCATCCAACCCAGATCATCTGTTTACTTGTTCTGAAGATGGATCTCTCTGGCACTGGGATGCCTCCACAGACGGACCTGAGAAGTCGTCACTCTTTCACCAAGGTAAAATGTTTAATGAAGATTCTTGTGGGCAGCTTGAGATTATATTTTGATATACCAAATGAGAAATACTCATATTTTTAACATTAAGGAGTGACAGGTTTCCATTCTCTGGCCTCGGGGTAAATTTTAGTATCACAGGGCATGAAATCGTATCAGCTACTGATCACTGTACTGCTGACGACTAGAAATGCTATTAGCTGGCTAACTTTGTAAGTACATTGTTGTGGGCCCTCATGCCACAGAATAGGCACTGATCACTCTGCTATATTACACTGTCAGAGGTGTATGACTTTTTATGTATTAAGCTACTGGTTTCTCAGAATAAAAGGCTCTGTCTCCTGATTAAAGACAGAGGTTGGACTTCCCAGGTGGTGCTAGTTGTAAAGAACCTCCCTGTCAATGCAGGAGACCTAAGAGGTGAGGGTTCAGTCCCTGGGTTGGGAAGATCCCCTGGAGGAGGGCATGGCAACCCTCTCCAGTATTCTTGCCTAGAGAATCCCATGGACAGAGGGGCCTGGTGGGCTACTGTCCGTAGGGTTGCAAAGAGTTGGACACGACTAAAGCAACATAATACAAGTAAAGGTCATCCAGAAACTATACACTTAAAATCAAAAATGAATTTTTATTTTCATTTTTGGTATTTTCTAAGCTTCCTGGTTTTGAGCTTGTCTGTGACCACAAACTTTGTTCATTCACTCAGCAAATGTTTATGAAGTGCCATGTGCTAGGTACTCTTCTAGGTGTTAAGAGCCCTTGACAGCAAGCAGAAGAGCCTCGAGGCATGTAGAGCAAATATTCCAGTAGACAGTAAGTCAGTAGATGATGTTTCAGTAAAAGTGCAAACAGAAAAGCAGAACTACCCTGGGTTTAGAAGGAATTGTTATCATGTGTGTTGGGCTAGAAGAACAAAAGGGAATGGGAGGGATGCTGGAAGAGCAAATAGCAAAAAGGAGGAATGCCCAGAAATAAACAGTTGTTAATAACCTCCACTGTCCTGTTAGAAGTGCTGTCAGAGTTGGTTCTGGATCAGCAGAAAAGGTGCCACCTCAGCTGGGGCTGGAATCACTGTGGTGTTGTCAGAAACCTGGAGCTTTTTCCCATCCCCACCCTACTCCCCACAGCCTCTCTGCCTTCGTCACCCACAATAGTTATCTCCCACGCTCAGGGTTCACCTGGAAGGCAGATGGCAAGGGAGCCTGGGAAAAGAAATTCATTCCTACAGTACATAGTAGAGCATAGCAAAGTAGCAAAGGAGACAGAGCAAAATGGAAAAGAACTGGATCAAATACCCTGATGACCATGCAGAAGAGTGAAGAGAGTAGGATGATAAAAAAAAATTAATTGGGGAGGGGCCGCTTGGCAGAGGAGAGAAGATCTGAGCAGAGACCTGAAGAGATGAAACTACTAGTCACAGGCAAGCATTCCAGGTAGAGGAAATACCAAATTCCAAAGGCCTGAGACTGAGAACAGAAAAGAGCCAGTGTGGCTGCAGTTCAGCAGGCAGGAGGGGGAGTAGATGGTGAGAAGGAGCTGAGGAGCAGGACTCTGCAGACTGGGAGCAATTGAGATTTTGTTCTGACGTGACCGAATGCCACTGGAGAATTTTGAGCAGAGAAGTGGGGGTGATCTTATATGTTTCCAAACAATCGCTTTGGCAACTATGGGGAGAGGGTTGGAAAAGTGGAAGCAGGGGAACCAGGAGACAGACTTTACACAGTGGTTCTAATGTTCCTTTTCACAGTATTCAAGAGTAATACTGGAGCAGTAAAAGGTAAACAGAAACTAAGAAGGAAAAGTCCAAAACTTCTCCAGAAAAATGCTGGAAAAGTATGGAATGTGCAGAGCATGGAATATGCCTGTGCTAATAACTTCATGTATGAGAAACTAATAGCTTTATTAGTTTCTAATAAATACCCAGGAGTAGCTAAGCACTTGGTTTTTTATTTCTTCTTCTAGCCCCACTATCTTGCATTTGAGATTTTATAGTTTGAAGAATTCTGGTTAGATTGGAAATAGTCATTTACTGTATCCTGTGTCTGGTATTGCAAGGAACAGTATTAGACACTGAAAAAGTAAAATCATCTGTACAACCTGCTCTTAAGGAATATTTGATTTAGTTTTAATTTAGGAGAAGGGGCCAAAGACAGTTAAATCATGATATAAGAAAAGTTGAAAATAGTAAATTATTAGGGGTACATACAAGTGCTGCGGGTTCCAGGAAGGAAAAGAGAAGCGTGAACTAGAGTCATCTTGACAGACTTCTCAGAAAAGGAAGTTGAGCTGGGCTTTGAGAATCAGCAAGATTTAAAGCCACTAATTTTTAAACTTCAAGGTATGAGAGACTTTGCCTTGTATTCCCAGCACTTAACACAGAGCCTGGCATATAGTAGGTGTCAGCCATTTATTGAGAGTAAACGAAATCTGTCTTTATTTGATCTGGCAAAAAGTAGAAAGAAGATTTCAAATGAAGGCTAAAACTGAAATAATTAATTCTGTGTTAAATGCAGAGCACTGTCAGAGATAAAAGTTTATAATTTGATAGTGTTCTAAAATTCTACTCTTAAGAACATTTACCTAAAATAAACGCAAGAATAAAAGGAGATCTACAGCAAATTGATTGTATTTTTAGAAATACCTCCAGAACTTTTCTCATGATCACTTCATTTTTTGATTATCTAACCGTTTAGGTTTCTACATATTATCTACATCTATTCTACTTGTCCTCTAGCCATTTTGCTACATTTCTGAGACTTTCCATTAAAGTATAAATAGGAAGACAAGGTCAAAATTAATCTTGTGCTTTGCTGAAGAGTTCAAGTTTGGAAGCCATGTTATCCCATGAAAATTTGAATGTTTAATATCACTGACTTAGAAGCTTTTGGTCAAAAATGGTGATGTGTATAATGGAATCATCAGCCTGTTATTCTTGAGAGTTAAAACAAGTTTATATCATTACATTTTTAAATATTAGAATTTCAGAGATTTACTAGTATAAAACTGGTCTTGAACAATGTTTTCCCGTTTTTATTCCCAGGAGGAAGAAATAGTACTTTTTTGTCTCATACCATTAGTAACCAAGCTAATGTTCACCAATCTCTTATAAGTTCCTGGCTCAGCACTGATCCTGCCAAAGATCGTATTGAAATCACAAGCTTGCTTCCTAATAGGACTTTGTCTGTGAACAGTCTGGACGTTTTAGGTCCTTGTCTTGTTTGTGGAACGGATGCAGAAGCAATTTATGTTACTAGACAGCTTTTTTCATGAAGATACTAAAAGATTTCAGGTAAAACATACAGTTACAACCTTTTAAATGCCAATTTCTTTGCAAATTTTTGTTATTGGAAAATGTGAAATTTGCAAGGGAAACATCCGTAAACTATTGTTAATGTTGATGCCCAGTTTGTTAGTTGAATATTGCTCTAACAGTTGCTGGAGTCTGATTGATGACCCATGGCAAAAGAATTGAAATATGTGGCGGAACATCAGAGGGATCCTTGTTCTGATGAATGCACTGCCTTCAGCACCATTCTAGACAGCTCATGGAACCAACTCTCCATTTTTGATGTTGTAGGGCTTAATAATGTCAAACCACCAACAGCTTCCTTTCCTTTTTATCAGGAGTATGTAGGGTATGGTATGTCCCTCCCTGGTGACATTTTTCAATACTAGTATTTATTCTCTTCACTGCAAGTATTTCTTCAATCCTTCAACATTTTATTTACTTAATAATTGCAGTAAACTTTCTTCAGTAAGAATTGAGTAGAGCAAAAATGACAGTTTTTGGTAGTGTTCAAATTTTTTTAAGGTGAAAATGTTTTGATGGGTTCCTTTATTATAATGGGTTTGAATAGAACTCTGTCACCTCCTTAGACCCAGCTTTGTTTCTCTTGAAAAAAGACAAAATACATTTTTCGTAAGGATTTTGCTTTTATTTAGTTTTTTTACACCATAGTTGAAAATTGCTGAATTGGACATTGTGCAATAAAATAGGATTTGACATTGGTAAGTGAGCCAGCTTCCAAACTAAAATTTTAGAAGTAACATGTATGAGACTAGTATGATGATGTGATAGGAGTAAAGAGTTTTGCCATCCTTATCTTTAATTTTAATGACCTAACATACAGTATTTTGAGACAGTTTTATGATACCGTCTTTCCAAAGTTTGTTAAGAGTAAATGCATCATTGAATTGTAAAGATCTTAATGAAAGATCACTCCTGTTACACAGGAAGTTTCTGTTTATTTACTTTACAACTCCAACAACAGATAACTATGAATTTTTGTCTTTCTGGCCCAATAAATATTTTCAATTTTTTTATGTTGACTTATGCTCAGGATTTTGGGGTTTGGAGTTTTTTTTTTGTTTACATTTTAAAATAGAATATATATATGCATTTGTTGTTCTGTATACATATATTTGGCTCAAAAAATAATTGACTAAAGATATTTAGTAACTCTGAATTCCAAAGAATCAAAGAAGGAAAAAAATGTTGCTGATAGGAATTTTTAATCAGTTTCTAGTTTTATTGCTGGGGCTAATTTTTAAAACTTTGTTATTACAAAACCCATTCATTACAGAAAAAGCAGTCAAAAGAAAAAGTACCAGTAATCTCAAACAGACATAGTTCTTTTCATACCACTTTGTATCCATTAAATAATTTTTCATAAAAAATGAAATACATGTTATATTTGTGAATGCACATTCTCTCGCAGTAAATACATGGATTCAGTAATAAAAATATACCTAAGAATTGTCCTTTTGACTTTATATTTCCCTTTAGTGAATACCTTGTTGCAGCCTAAGCTGCAGTGTCCCTCTCCACTTAGTAGAGGCATCCTCCCATTCCACTCGGCAGGTCAGCATCCTTGCTTTGAATGGGCTCAGAGTTGATCCTCATTCCTGGGAGACCCTAGCTCCCAAGTGGCACATTTTCCATGTACAGTGATGGCAAATGCTTTGTGCCTCTGCTTTAATCATATTACCTGCTGCTGAAAAGCTGAAGGTTTCATGAATGCTGTTAGCACCCTTCTCAATTTCCAGCAGTAATGTAAATAATTTCTCTTGATTGTTATAGTAAATAATCAGTAGAGGGAGGGAACCAGACATTTAGGCTTAGCATACTAGCTTGGACTGGAAACAAGTTTGAAGTTTGAAGCTTTGATTTGATTTAAGGGTATTTGTAACCATAAGTAAAAGAAAGTACATTTGAATAGTGTTACATTTTCTATCAGTTGATGAGTTCTGCCAGATGTAATAAGAAACATAAGCTTTATGTAGTATAAATAAAACCCTAATTTATGGGGTCGCAAAGAGTCGGACACAACTGAGCAACTGAACTGAACTGAGTTTATGAATTTGTTCATTCTCACTGCTTTCATTCATGAAAACTATCAAATAGTCTCTTTTGAGGGCTCTAAGATCTCCAAGGTGAATGATATCTTTGAGGGCATCTCCAACCTAAATTTAATCATCACATCATAGATTCCCAACAAAAAATTTTCATCCACCCTCTACTTGAAAATACACAATGATAAAGTCTCCCATTTCCCAGTGTAGCCTCCTTGTTTGGACAGCTGTAAGTGATATAGCATATGGCAAGGTTTTAATGTGTGAGTGGGGTCCTAAACAATCCTATAAAAAAGGTAGAATCATTATTATGGGTTAATGAAATGATCGTGTGAACCTACTATAGGTTCACTATGAGACAAAACCAACCACCAGTCATTTTATGGAATTTCCATTGTGTTGGCGTGCTTTACTATGTTTCCACTAAATAAATGAATTTTCACATACTAAACTGAAATTTGCTTCCATTTGTCTTCTTTACTCGGGAGCCACAGAAAGCAAATTTAATTTCTTTCATCATATATTCAGATACTCTAAACTACATATTGTAGCTGCTTTGGGGTAAACTTAAAATCTCTTCAGTGGTTTCTTGTGGGCAGGGTTCCCTGTCCCACCTTTTTGCCCTTTTTGGCTAAATCCGGCCTACCTTTCTGAACTCCTTTTAGGTGTCATTTTCTTGAGAAACCCTTCGCTGGCCTCTTAACAATCTGGACTAAATTGTACTCTGCATCAAAAGCCTATTGTGCAGAGCTTGTACTGTGCTTACTGCTATCTGCTGAGCAGCCTGTCTCCCTCTACTGGACCATAAGCCCAAGAACAGGGCCTATCTCTGAGTTGTTTAACACAATATCTGATAATAGCAAGCCCTGAGTCAGCCTGAACTAAATTAAATTTACAATTATGTTTTCCTATTTGCCAAAGACCACCATTAAAGTGTGATGTCCAAAATGAATACTTCCCCAGTGGTCTCTGCCTTGCTAAGAGTATGACAAATCTATCTTGGTTCTGGGTACAATATTCCTTTGTAGTGGCTGTCTCAGCCTTTTCTAACTATTTTGATACTTGTTCAATTAGACTGCTAATTTAACTTACAGTTTTAATTTTTCACACCTGATACTCCCTAAACCATACTTCCCTAAAGTTAATGCCAGTGGTTTTGATTCTTGTAATAGGTACATCCTTCCTTGTTAAGAAGACAAATGTTATTTCACTTTAGGAAAGAGCTAATGATCACCTTTCAGGCCTTTCTGCAGAAGCTGATCATTTTAGAATTGCCCAGCATGCTTGCTGCACCTTGATCCCCTTGGGTTAAAGGGCTATAATGCTTAGGCACACTCCTAGAGTCTTCCCAAGTATCAGTGACATGCGAGTCATTAGTATTCGGCTACAGTTGTTGAAATATTTGTAAATCAGCCTGATTTTTGACATTCGGCCCCATTAATTTATCTTGTTCACAAGGCTACTGTGAGAAAAACACCTGTGCTATAGCCATCATCCTATCCAAATTTTGGCATAACTGAAAAATTCCTTGTCCCTTGCAAATAACACTTCTATTTCACGGTATTGTGGAAACATCATCCATTTAATAATCCATTCTAGAATCTTGTCTAAGATGCATACTAAGTTCACTAGTGTATAGTTTTATCAAGCCTTCAGTTAAGCTTATGATATCAAGATATCTAGCTCAGACTAGTTAGATGATCTGAAGCAGTAGATGTGCTCTTGTTTTACAGAAAAGAAATCTGAGTAGAGCCAAATTATGATATGCAACTGTTAAACTATTTCATCGGTATCATTCTGAACCACAATTAATGGTAAGTGGCAATACAGAATAAAATAAATAACAGACTACAGTCTCAGTGATAAAGAATCCTCCTGCCAATGCAGGAGACACAGGAGACTCAGGTTCGATCCCTGGGTTGGGAAGATTCCCCTGGAGGAGGAAATGGCAACTCACTTCAGTATTCTTGCCTGGAAAAATCCCATGGACAGAGGAGCCTGGCAGGCTACAGTCCATAGGGTCTAAAAGAGTCAGACAACTGAGTGAGCGAGCATGCACACACATACTCGACTACAGTCATCTTAGCACCAAAACATTTTCAACACTTCACTATATTAGAAGAGAAGACAGAATTAGGGAGAGAAAGCCACAAAGGAGGTGGGGAGTGAGAAGACAGAATTAGGGAGAAGAGACTAAAATCTAGCTGATCAGGTAAAAAATTTTAGTTATAAAACTGTCATGACTGGACTTTGGGGGAAGAACGGTTGACAGCCCAACATAGACATCAGATATGCATCAGTTTTCAAAACAATTTTTGTACAGGCCATGGAAATAAGCTAAACTGTAATTAATACCAGACTGTAAAATACTAGCTGCAACAAATCAAAACACAGACCTTACTCCTGCATAGTATGGAACCAAAATTTCTTAGCTAGAGATCCTACAAGCAAGGGTACCTCAGTAGCAATGAGTACAACTCAAACAGTCCCAATAAAAGGAACCAAGACTCCTTGGAAGGCAAGAAATAAACCAGGTGGTTTAGAGCATTTTGCAGTGCCAGAAAGTGAGAAAGTTTTGTTGTTGTTGTTGTTTTAAGCCCACAATGATGGGAGTATGTCACAGGGACACAAGTTAACTGGAAGAGCTCTTAACAGCCAAAGCTGAAAAATTTGATCAATTTTAAAAACTCCCAAGCTATTAAATATCTATGAGTCCAGTCCACATTGATAATGTTTAAAAAAAATTGGAGAGACAAATCTGCTCAGAATTCCAGATAATTTACCTAGATTCTCTGCTCTCAGGAAGGTGGAACACAATTCTCCACTCAGGCCTGGCATGCTGTGGTTCATGGGGTCGCAAAGAGTCGGACACGACTGAGCAAATGAACTGAACTGAACTGAAGTGGAGAATATGGCTACTCACAGTTCAGAACCTTCCCCTAAGATATTATGAATTGGGAAGGCCTGTGTTCTCAGGACCACAGTGCTCTGCAGACTTCTTCCACATGTGCTGCCTCTGTTCCTACGGTTAGCCAAGTATGACATTTGGCCCCTTACATTTTGTTGATAAAAACAAAATAAGACAACTTACTCTACATAAAATAGACAAGCAACAAGGGTTTGCTGTATCGCACATGGAATTACATTCAATATCTTGTGATAACATAATGGAAAATAATCTGAAAAATATATACATTTAGAACTGAATTACTGCTGTACACCTGAAACTAGCACAATATTGTAAATCAGCTACACTTAACAACAAAAGTAAAATAACTTTCTTCCATGAAGCACTGAAGAACTGAATAGGCCGAAGCTGGACCAAGGGTTTTCCATCACGGTGACAAAAAGACCTTCAAACACAATGGCGTGTATTGTCATTCTTATATTCCAGCACTCCTAGGAGGTACTTCCCTTGTCTTTCACTTCCACCCCCTCCCATTCTCTGCCACTTCTCATCTTTGTGGTTGGTTCTTCTCTCCTGAGCACTCCCTCTCTTTCCCTGCTCTTTTCTCCCTTGGCTTCACAGGAGTAAACCTCTCAGCAGAGAGAGAAACTATCTGAGCTCCTTGAATTATCCCGGAGTTTTCCCAAAGACAGTAGTTTTGGAGATATCCACCTTTAGGTTTAGAGAGATGAAGTAAAGCTTAAGTTCTGAGGGTTGGTGACAGGTGACAAGGTTCAAGGGCAGTCTGCTCTTTCAGATACATAATCCTACAGAGGGCAAGCAGGCCCCTGAACATATTAGATTCACAGAAGTCACAGAATGTTGAGGCTGAAAGATACCCTGCAGGTTACCTAGTTCTCCAGCTGAAGACAGTTAAGACCTAGGGCCATTTTGGGTCATTATCTTCTACAGACTGTGACTGTGGAATATATATTTTCAACCAACCTCTCCTGGAATGTAATCTTTTAACAGAGGATTTCACATTTGAACTTCTCCATACAGTAGCCAACAACGAATTCAACATCAGGAAAAAAAGTCTTAAAGTCTCCTCTAGTTAAAAAAGAATGAGATATTTGAAAATACTAAATGTATATGTTTTCTAGAGGCAGAATTGGCAAAGGGGCTCTGTACAATGGGTGGAAAGGACTTTTAAACATCATAAACTCAATGATCCTATCTGAACCTTTTAATTCAATCTGCTGCTGCTGCTGTCGCTTCGGTCGTGTCCGACTCTGTCGACCCCATAGACAGCAGCCCACCAAGCTCCGCCGTCCCTGGGATTCTCAGGCAAGAACACTGGAGTGGGTTTAATTCAATCTAACAATAAATAAAGCCTCTTCTCGCAGTCATCATTATCGCAATTACGGCAATAATGATTTCCTCTTCTAAAGATTTGGTTGGCCGATCAAAATCTCTAAACTCCCTACTCTGTCCTGGTTCGAGAATATATTAATCCGGCTGATTCAGCAAATTCTTAAACTCACGGATTTACTCGGGGAAAGTGCTAAGCAAAATTCTAGTTATTTCAAAGTCTCTAGAAATCCCGAATCCTGAATGTCCACAGCTAGGTTTCAGAAGGCAACTCACTGCTGTTTCCTTCTGAGAAATAAACTTCAGATAGGCATTTTTTCATTCTATATTCGGCCACAGAAAGAGCTCAAATAAAAAAAGAGACGCTGAAATACTCGAGTGGGCTTGGGAGGAGGGAGCCTGACGCCACCAGACTGGGCGAGTCACCTGGGCAGCGCGAGGCGGGGGCGAGCAGCTGGCGAACACGCAGACTAGCGGGCGACTGCAGAGGGAGGGAGGCCGCAGGCGGCGCGCTCGCTCCCCGCCGCCAGGCGGGCAGAAGCCCCCAGTCCTCGGCCCCCGCGCAAGCGACGCCGGGAAATGCCCACATCCGGGAAACCTGCAAGGGAGTGCGGCGGCGGCGGCGACACCGAGTGAAAGGCAAAATGGCGGCGGCGGCGGTGGCCTGGTGCTGAGGGGAGAGCCAGGTCCCCGCGACCTCCGCGACGGGCCGCGCTGGCCCGCGGCAGCCCCCCGGCGCCTCTGTCCGCCCTGCCCCCTCGGGGATACTTGGGGTCCCCGGGAAGGGCTCCGGCCGCCTCGGCGCCCGCCCTCGGGCCCGTGGCCGCTGTCCAGGAGCCCCGCTGTCCCCCTGCAGGTAGGTCCGAGGCTGGCGTAGCGGGTGGGGCGCACTCTCTCCTCCAGAGCCGGAGCTGGCGGGGCGGTGGCCGTGGGGCCCACGCCCATCCCCGCTGGCGGGGGTCCAGGGGCTGCTGTGGTCGGGCGGGCCGCGGCGGCCCGGTGCGGGCCCAATTTGGCTGGTTGCACGGACCTGAGAGGAGCCCTGCCCTGGGGAAGCGAGGCTTGGCCGCGCCCGGGGCTGCAGGAAGAGCCCCGGGCTTTGCGGCCTTGGAGGTTCAGGTTAGGCTGGGAGGGACCTGTGCCGCTGGAGGCCTTGCGCGGACTGTCTTCCCTCGCTCCTCCACCCTTATCCTCATCGCGCTCGGGTCAGCGGTATTTAGGAAGGAGGGAAAAGCGGAAGGTAGTTGTGAAGGAAATGTGCCGCAAAAGAGCCACGGTTGTTTCATCCCAGAGGAACCGGATGCTATATACCTTGAACAAATGCTGCAAATTTCTGTTTACAGTCCTCTGTAAATAAGGTACTGTACATAGTTGGAAGGGGTAGGAGAGCTGGAGGGATCATTACGGAGTAGGAGTATGTATATAAACACAGAAAAGGAAGGAAAGGAAATTAAGGGGACTCTGTTTAGTATACTTCAAAAAGAATTTGTATCACAAAGAATGACTCTCAGGTGACTTGATTTCACCCCGTTCTCTCCAATTGAAAGTTGTTTTCTTCAGTTGAAAATACTTCTCTAAGGGAGCAAAATTTAATGTCTGTCGACCCATATGTTCATATTGCTCAAAATATAACGTCGGGTAGACGTTATTCATAAATCTGGTAAGAAATAAGTATAATCCCACAAATAATATTGTTTCACTCCAGTTTGGGAAATGGATTTGAATCAGAAGCTTGTCAGGCCTTTATGGATTATATATTGGAGATTAAGAATTTTTTTATGAAAATAACTCCATGTGGAAGAAGAGGTAGGACTCTTATCATTGGAATGAATATTCTCTGCTAAGGTGTCTACATTTGTGATTTAATAAGTTGACAGACGGGTAAAATGAGCTTCTTGATTCCCTAAGGCAGTGGAGGAATTTGACTGATTTAACAGTAAAAGAAGTAGCATTGTGTTCCCCTGATCAGCTGCCACTGCAAGAAACTAGATCATGGTACATGCCAGGGAAGGCACATTTGTGTGTGTGTGTGCTTGAATATTTATTGAATATGACTTGGCACTCTTCAAAAGCAAATAATAAATGCTTCTGCTACATATTTTTGATATGATACATAGATTTCCTTCTGTAGGTTCTTCGGTTTTGTTTTTTTTTTAAGTTTTTGTTTGTTTATATTTCTGGTTCTGCACGCAGGCTTTCTCTAGTTGTGGAGAGCGGGGCTACTGTCTAGTTGCGGTGTGCAGGCTTGTCATTGTGGTGGCTTCTCTTGTTGGGATTCCAGAGCACGGGCTTCAGAAGCTGTGGCGCTCAGGCTTAGTTGCTCTGCAGCATTTGGAATCTTCCTGGACCAGGGATTGAACCTGTGTCCCCTGCATTGACAGGCAGATTCTTATCCGCTGTACCACTAGGGAAGTTTCTTTGTTTTTGTTTTTAATGCTTCTCCTTGTTACTCTGCATAAATGTAGAATTGGAATAGTTTCCACTCTGATGATTTGTTTTCCTTCTAGATATTATATTTAGATTAATGGGGGATTTTTGTTGACTGCAAAAGTAATTTAGTCCATTGGTCAACATTTTTATCAAGTATAAATGGCAAACCTTTTTCAGCAGGAAGATAAAATATAGTGATTGTTTTGACTTTTGATAAGTTAGTTCTTAGAAAGTGAGTTGGAGGAAACATCATCAATATGCAGAGATTCTTGAATATTGCTGTATGAGCAGCTAAGGCTTTGCAGCTAAGATGGTACATATTACTGTTGCTGTTCTCGTAACTGATTTAGTCAAAGTATGGAGACATGCTGTCTTTTTATAAAACTAATTCCACCTAAGGTAATACTTGAAATCTCTTGCTGTAATGGCATCTATATTTCTTTTAAGCTGGACAAGATATCAGTGATATTTTTTGAGACTTACATTTGTACTTTTTAAAAAAATAAATATGGAAAAATAATAAAAATAAAAGGAAGAAATCTAGGGCACACCATTGTTAATGCAGTCCTTTTATCCCTGGAAAATGGAACTCATACTAAGCTTTGAATCTCAGAGGGAAAGATATGGGGGAAGGGTATGGAAGGAGCTCATTTTGTTCTTTGTGTACATCAGAAAACTCTCTTAGCAAGCTGGACTTTCAAGTGTTGAATAATGGGATAGTAGGAACAGTTATGATCCATAAGTTGGTTTTCTAAAAAAAAAAAAACAACCCTCTAATTTTGTATTGAGGTATAGCCAATCACCAATGTTGTGATAGCTTCAGGTGAACAGTGAAGGGACTCAGCCATTCATATATATGTATCTGTTCTCTCCCAAACTCCCCTCCCATCCAGGCTGCCACCTAACATTGAACAGAGTTCCATGTGCTACATACACAGTAGGTCCTTGCACATTTGATCAAGGTCTGAACTTTCTAAGAAATGGAGGTTGTCTGTCCGTCTAACAAACTGAAGAATTCCTTCAGAAAATGTGAATCATAATCCCTTAGGAACACTCAAGATGTAGGTATGATAAAAAGAGCCCTGGCTGGTTCAGGTTATGGTGAGTCCATTTCTAGCATGACTTCCAGCTGGCTATATGATCTTAGGCAGGCCACTTTACCTCTCTGGATCGATTGTCTCATCTGAAGAATATATATATATATATATATATATATATATATATTCCCAAAACATCTTATGCTCTTGTGATTTAGCAGGAAAAATAAGTTTTATTGGACTGTGCAAAGTGCACTCAGATAGGATAGCAACTAACATGTCAATAAAAACTTCATGAAGGAAGCATTTGAATGATACCTTAAAGGCTGGGTTTCATTTCTTCAAGAAGAAGTATGGCAGAGGTTTTCCCAAGAAGAGTGAATAGGAAGGGTAAGAACATGAAAGTAGAAAAGCACAAGGTACGTTAGCTGAGAGCAAGTAATTTGGTTCGATTAGAGTGTCTGTTACATCCAGGAGAATCTGGGTGGGTAAGATGGTGAAAAGAGTAAGAAGATAATAACATTTATTGAGTCAGGCACTTATTCTAAACATTTGACGTGTATTAAACTTATTTAATGCTTAAAATAACCCTATTTAAATAGGTCTGTTGCCAAATTTGAAGATCATAAAGCTAGTTACTAGTAGAACTGGGATTTGTACCCTGCTCTTTGACCCAGATCTCTGGCTTTAATTACTAAGCTAAAGAAATCATTGAGGGCTCTGGAGTAGTGAGGTAACATGGTCAGAACTACATATTAGAAAGACTCATTTGGCACCAGTGTGGTGTGGGTTAAAGAGGTAAGCTGTTTAGTGTTGAAGAGTTGTTTTAAAAATGTTCTCTACTTCTTGAGTTTTCACATATCATGTTCACATTTGTTAATGCCAGGGTCAACTATACATTGTTGGAGGGCTTGTAAATTAGTACAACTTTCTGGCAGGCAACCTAAATAATAAGTAACAGAATTTTAAATACTCATTCTCTTTGACCCAGCAATACCTTCCACTTCTAGGAATTTATCTTAAAGGGAAATGCTCAATAATTGGCACACAAAGTTTTTTTTTTTTTTTTTTATGGATTGTTTCAATGGTTACAATTCTGTAATGATTGAATTATGCACTTCATTATATATGTATTTATTTTTGGCTATACCACCGCATGGCATGTGGAATCTTAGTTCCCTGCAAGGATCTAACCCATGCCCCCTTGCAGTGGAGGTTCCAACACAAGAATTTTTATTGCCACAACTTTGATTAACTTTTATATGTACAAACAACATGTGTATACATGTAAGCTATGAAGCATAATAAAATGAATACTCATGAACTCACCACCCATTCTCAGAACTGGAATATTACCAATACAGTTGAAGTTATCAGTGTTTAAAACATTATAATAGCAAAAAATTGGAAATAACCTAAAGGAACATCAGTAGGGGATAGATAAGTTATGATACATCTACATGATATAATTCAATATAGTTATTTTAAAAGATGACGTTGAATTGTCAATTTCCTCCATTCCATGATACCATTAATAAGTCTAAAACAAGCAGTCTGTTTAGTAACAGTTTTTCAGGGCAAAGGAAATAAAGATGGTTTTTAACTAACCTTCAGTGGCATACATTTATCCCTTCAATTGTATGCCTTTCAGTTTTTTTGAGCTTCAGCCTTATTCACATTCAGAATCTGGGATTCTTCTCGTTTACTTTGGGCTTCATATAACATCATGATGGTGTATTGCTTCTTATAACCCCAGCTAATAATCTTCAACCTTGTCTTTATGATTGAGTATATAATATGAGGCATATTGAAGAATACTGGAGTTTTGTCTTCCTTTCCTTTTTGCTTAAACTCTTAGGTTTTGTTTTGTTTTGTGAGTTGAGTGAGTTATTGCTAGAAATTAAACAACTTCTGAAGGTAACTCAAAAGGTTTTGACAGATATTTCATGTCTGAATGCTTATCCTTCATAAAAGACTCTTTCCTTTGAAAATTCTGTGATCTCACCGAAATTTGACAGCTGTTTATACCTTTAATTGCATTGCATATTGGATGACAGTTTCTGAATACATAATGTTACACGATAGTAAAATTTTTTGAAGACATTTTGAACATTAATCAAAGGTCTAGATTCAACCACATGTGGTGCTGCCAGTGAAAATAATGCAATTGAAGTGACAAGGAAATTTGACCTTTTACTTATGGTCAAGTTACGTGTGTTCTCTGCTGTTCCAGATCTTCTCTGCTTTGGAGCTGGCACATTCCTTTTAATATTGATTTTAAGATATGCTCAATTTCAAAAATGTTAAAATGTGGAAAAGCATGTATCTTGGAATCAAGAATACTTTCTGTCCTAGAAAGACATTCATAGTACTATGTTATTCTCTTGCTAGCATATTGGGTCCTGAGCAACGGTAGTTAGATTCACACATAGGTCCTGTGTTCCGTATGTCCAGTAATCTCTCCATCAGGTCCAAATATAGCTCCTCTTGGTCCAGAGATCTGTGAAGTTATCCTCACTCTCGCTGTCTGTCATCCTCTCTTGTTACCTCTCACTCACCGTGTACACAATGGTAGAACAAGGATAGGAGGGCCATAATAAGCACTACTATTAGAAAAGAAGAATGAGGGACTTCCCTGGTGGTCTAGTGGTTAAGAATCTGCCTTGCAGTGCAAGGGACACCAGTTTGATCCCCAGTCTGGGAAGATCCCACATGCAAGGGAGCAACTGAGCCCGAGCTCTAGAGCCCGCGTGCCGCAACTGCTAAAGCTGTGTGCCTGGAGCCCTTGCTCCACAACAAGAGAAGCCACTACAGTGAGAAGCCCTTGCACCACGACTAGAGAGTAGCCCCTGCTTGCCACAACTAGAGAAAGCACAAGTACAGCAATGAATGCCCACCAGAGCTCTCAATAAATAAGTAAATCTTTTTAAAAAGGAAAAGAAGAGTGGGAAATAGCAGTTTCTGATAAAATAATTTTAAAACCTCCACAGGCAGATCTTGTGAAAGCAACCAGCCCTGGAGGAAGAGGAGATTCCTGGGAGGAACTGCCTCATCCTTTGTTTTCTGTTACTGTTGGCCATTGTTCTCCAAGAACCAGGGAGTTCTTTTTCCTTTTCATCCTAGGTCACCTATGAAGTATGAGCTTTGGGGAAATATTCTCTTTGGAAGGTGCAAATCTTTTTGACTAAGTCACTGCTCAAAGAAGTTAAGAGCCCAAAGGTTTTTGTTTTGTTGCCCAAGAGCTGAAAGTTTTTTTTAGTTTGAGCTTGAATGGTTAACAAAACAGTTTCCTCAAAGTTAGAAAGCCTCTGATGTGTTTAGTTCCAGTCAGTTCCATGTGTCAGTAACCATACAAAAGTTCACAGGTGTTAGGAACCTCATCCAAAAAAGAACTCTCATTTCTCTTCTCAGTTGGTTTTTTGAGGGAAGACTATACCCTTAATGTTGTTTGTGTTTGTTTGTTTGTTTGTTTGAAGCCATTGGGGTACTTGAGTCAGCTAAGAGGTTTCAGTGAGCATCTGCGTTCAAAATCATTCAATTCTATCCCTTCGTGTTTCGGTCTAAAAGCAAGCTGCTTTTCCAGTTCTGCAAGACTTTAAATTTCTGGACTCTATCCCTTTCTATTTTTGTTTACAAATAAGCTGCTTCTTTCGTGACCTTATCCTTTATTTATAATGCTTTGCCAGATAGCCAATAGCAGCCTACATACATTTCTAAGATTCTCTTTTCCAAACTCATTTCATGGAACTACAAGTTCAGTAGGGCTCCTTGTTACCTTGGAAGTTATAACAGGCAAATCACTTTATCAAATATTTTGCTACTGTGAAACATGGTTCTCCATTTGTCCAGCCTCCAGTGTCGTTCTCTTGAAGCCCTCAGCCTGGCCACTTAGTCAATACCATGTTATGTTTTTGTTATAGCAGCACCTCACGTCTAGGTATCAACTTCTGTATTAGGATAATGAGAGACTATGTATACAGATACACAGTGGCCAGATCACATATGAAAATAGAACTGTGACGCACAGTCTTAGTGTCAGTAGTCCTAAAGAGTCAAGTCTTGATCAGTAGTTGTCACCCTGCCTCAGGACCAAGTAGAGAAAACCAAATATGCTTCCCAAAGCAATCAGGATGCTGTCTTCTAATTAGCCGACCTCCAATTTCGTTATGGTAGAGCATACTTGAAGTCTTCCCTCTTTTTTCGGTATAAAGTTTTTCCACTCCCATGTCTGCCTTTGAGTCTCTGCTAAACACAAGTGATGGTGGCTAACTCCCTTCCTGTAGTAAGCTCTGAGTAAATAGACTCTGCTTGTTTTGGATGGTCTTTATTGCCACATAATACTAAACTGTTTTGTGGTAACAAATCCCAAAATATCAATGGCTTAACATATCAGAGATTCCTATCTTGCTCACAAAGAGCCCCATGGGGGTCAGTAGTAAGCCAGCCATTCAGTGGCTTAGGGACCTACAGTGCCTCCATAAATAGGAGGCTACCATCTCAAAATGTCACCTAGATTGTCACTGAAGCAGGAAAATGACAGATGGAGAACCACACCAGCTTTCAACTGCTCAGCCCAGAACTGACTCACAGACGTCTACTTGCAGGGCTTTGGCAACCAACCTGGGAAATAGAGGGCAGTGTGTCAATATAGGCTCTGCCACAGAGATTAATAAACAATGATTGAAAATAAATATATGCCGTATTTCCTCCATTTCACCATTTCTGAAGTCAAGTGACGCAGATCATCTTGTAGTTGAAATGAACATTTAAATACAGAAACTTTGTAAAACAATTATATTCCAGGGTTTTTTAAGTTAAAAAAAACTGTTTCTATTATTCCCCTTGAAAAGCTAATGTTGAAACGATATTGTTACATGGAACTGATAGTTTCTTTAAAGAAATCCTGTGTGTTTTAGTGTACTTTATATTTGAATCAGAATAATTTGTAGCAGAACCATTCCAAGATCCAGAGTCATTTCCTTTTCTTTATTTTTTAACTTTCTGTTTTGGAAAATTCAAGTGTACATGAAAGTAGAGGGAATAGTACAGTGAACTCTCAGGTACCCGTCACCCAGCTACAACAATAATCAGTTTATCACTACTTTTGTCTCATCCAAATCATCATAAAATCAGATTATTTTGAAGTTCCAGGCATCATATTATTCACAATATTTCAATGTGTATATGAAAAAGTATAAACTAATTATTTGTTTATGTAAACCTAAAACACATTATTACACATATCCCAGAACTCAGTCATTTCTATGACTATTGTGTACTCACTTGGATGTTAGGAATGTTAGTAACTACATTTGAGTAATTGTCAAAGTACAGAATTAAATACCAGTTCAGTTCAGTCGCTCAGCTGTGTCCAACTCCTTGTGACCCCATGGACTGCTGCACTCCATGCCTCCCTGTCCATCACCAACTCCCAAAGCTTGCTCGAACTCATGTCCATCGAGTCGGTGATGGCATCCAACCATCCCATCCTCTGTCGTTCCTGTCTCCTCCTGCCCTCAGTCTTTCCCAGCATCAGGGTCTTTTCCAAGGAGTCAGTTCTTCACATCAGGTGGCCAAAGCTTTGGAGTTTCAACCTCAGCATCAGTCCTTCAATGAACATCCAGGACTGATTTCCCTTAGATTAATTGGTTTGATCTCCCTGCAGTCCAAGGGACTCCCAAGAGTCCTCTCCAACACCACAGTTCAAAAGCATCAATTCTTTGGCGCTCAGCCCTCTTCATAGTCCAACTGTCACAAACATGACCACTGGAAAAAGCATAGCCTTGATTAGATGGACCTTTAAATATAGTCCTTTGTAAATACAGGACTAGAATTAATCTCTCTGGTTCAGCATTTTCTAAAGTATAGTACACAGAGCATGAATTTCATAAAATGCTGTGGAGGAAAGAGTTTCTTGGTCATTTAAGTTTGGTCAACATGACGTTCTTTTCTTGTAAATTCACAGTTCAGTTCAGTTCAGTCGCTCAGTCATGTCCGACTCTTTGTGACCCCATGGACTGCAGCCCACCAGGCTCCTCAGTCCATGAGATTCTCCAAGCAAGAATACTGGAGTGGGTTGCCATTTCCTTCTCCAGTGGATCTTCCCGACCCAGGGATCGAACCCAGGTCTCCCGCATTGGAGGCAGACGCTTTAACCTCTGTATCAAATCTCCCCCTGCCTTCATGCATGTACTTGCTCAACTGGATAATCTGTGATAATCTCCCCATTTGAAGATCCTTTAATGATATCTGCAAAGTCCCTTTTTCCAAATAAGGTTGCAGATTCCAGGGATTAGGAAGCGGTTAGCTTTGTGGATGTTATTATTCAGCCTACTACAGTGATTCTCTGTTGAGGGAGGGACTTATGAGGGACTTCTACCTTACATAATTACATGATATTTGAATTTTTTCAATAGGGTGCATTTTTTTAAATAATTGAAATAAAATTATATTTTCTTAAGAGTAAAAAGAAATAAATCACTTGCATTTATTAGTTTAACAGATACTTCTGCACTGCCTATATTTACCAGTTTCTGTGTTAGAGGAATGGAAGGCATAGAGAAGCAAAACTATTCTTATTTTGTTTTTTTCCTCTCTATTAAGGAGAACCATCTTTGGAATGGTAAATAATAATAGTAAAATGATGGCTAACTTGGAGTTGAAACCCAAACTAAAGGAATGCCTAAATGGCTATAAATGAAGTGCAGCCTAGATACTGAGAGAATTTAATAATGGCCCCAAAGCACAAGAGTAGTGATGCTGGCAATTCAGATATGCCAAAGAAAAGCCATCAAGCGCTTGTTTAAAGTGAAAGTTCTCAGTTTAATAAGAAAGAAAAGAATGTGTTGAGACTTTAAGATCTGCCATAAGAACAAATCTTCTATACACAAAAGGTGATTGTGCAAAAGAAAAACAGAAATGTGTACTAGTTATGCTGTTATACCTCAAACTATGAAAGTTATCGCCACAGTATATGATATGTGCTTAGTTAAGACATAACATTTCTACAGTAAGGTATTTTGAGAGAGAAACTACATTCATGTTGTTACATGTATGTTATTATAAATCTATTTTTTGGCGGGGGAGGGGGAAGCACCACATGGCTTGTGGGATGTTAGTTCCCTGACCTGGTATTGAACTTGAGGCATCTGGGGAATGAGAGTACAGAATCCTAAGCACTGGACTACCAAGAATTCCCATAGCGTTTTATTTTATTAGTAGTTGTTAATTTTTTTACTGTGCCTAATTACTAAATTAAACTTTATCATAGTTATGTACGTATAGGAAAAAACATAGTACAGTTGACTCTTGAACACCTCAGGGGCTGGGGTGCCGACCCTTTGTGCCATCGAAAATTTGAGTATAACTTTACAGTCAGCCCTCCACTCAGCATCCTTGGATTCAACCAACCACCAGATTGTGTTGTACTGTAGTACCTATTTGTTGAAAACAATCCACATATGAGTGGATCCATGCGGTTCAAGCCCGTGTTGTTCAGAGGTCTACTATATATATAGGGTTGGGTACTATCTGAAGTTTCAGGCATCTACTTGTGGTCTTAAAAGGTATACCTCCTGGATAAGGGGATACCTGCTTTGCATGGCACTGCTTTATCAGTCAGTCACTTTATAGCTTTGTTTTTCTTTTATTTAGATTGTAAAGAACTGTAACATTCCTGGGGACTTCTGCAAAAGATTTTTTTAAGTTTTGCTCAAGGGAAAGCTCTGAATCTCAATCAAGTAGCTATTAAAGAAGTCTTTTGTGTGGGTTATACATATAGATGTTTTCATGAAGAGGAGTGAAAAGCCAGAAGGATATAGACAAATGAGGCCTAAGACCTTTCCTGCCAGTAACTACACTGGCAGCAGTCGGCAGATGCTGCAAGAAATTCGGGAATCCCTTAGGAACTTATCCAAACCATCGGATGCTGCTAAGGCTGAGCAAAACATGGGTAAAATGTCAGCTGAAGATCCGCGGCAAGTCAGAAATCCACCCAAGTTTGGGATGCATCATAAAGCCTTGCTGGAAATTCGAAACTCTCTACAACCATTTGCAAATGAAACAAGTCGGAGTCCTTCAGAGGTTAATCCACAAATGCTTCAAGACTTGCAAGCTGCTGGATTTGATGAGGTAAGCACTGTTAAAAACAAAAGAATTTTTCTTAACTGATACTGTGTAGCACTTTAGGTGATCTGCCTAAATGTTGCCTTTGAGGGTTTATTTATTACACAAATATGTAGGGCTTCCCTGGTAGCTCAGTCCCTAGAGAATCTGCCTGCGGTGCAGGAGACTTGGGTTTGGTTCCTGGGTTGAGAAGATCCCCTGGAGAAGGAAATAGCAACCCACTCCAGTATTTTTGCCTGGAGAATCCTATGGACAGAGGAATCTGGCAGGCTACAGTCCATAGGGGTCACAAGAGTCGGACATAACTTAGCGACTGAACCACCAGCTACCATGAGTTCAGTTCAGTTGCTCAGTCATGTCCGACTCTTTGTGACCCCATGGACTGCAGCACACCAGGCTTCCCTGTCCCGTCACCAACATGCTCAAACTCATGTCCACCAAGTCAGTGAATGCCATCCAACCATCTCATCCTCTGTCGTCCCCTTCTTCTCCTGCCTTCAGTCTTTCGCAGCATCAGGGTCTTTTCCAATGAGTCATACAAATATGTACATTCTATAAGTAAAGAATGTTGTTTACAACTTCATTAGTTATTGAAGCAAAATAATTAATATTTCTTTAGTTTTTTCCTGTGATTCTGAGATTTAAAAGGTTACGAAGTCAGAGCCAAAGTGCAAGTGAGGAAAGCCACAGGTGGGGTCAGGGTAAGGACATCTGCTTGTGTGTCATAGTTGCTATGGTGAGCTGAGTGGCTGTTGAAATGATAGCCCTAAGGATATGAAGTTTAAGCTTATGTTACAGAAAAGGGAGTACAATCAGAGATATCATTAAGCAGTTATGCTCACATAGCTCTCAGATACAAGTCTTAAACTCACAAACTAAAAATTTACTTGTTGATCAAACTCCAAGAATTTCAGTTTTTTGATGAAATTTCAGTTCATGTTAATTATACTAATTTTAATATTTTTACCTTTAGAACTCATTTTTAAAGTTTTTATAGCCTTTATTACTTAATGATGTTTTGTTTAAGTAACTAATAAAATTTCTTTTCTGTGATTATATTCTTCAGGTGAATATTTTAAATGACAGAAATCATTCTAGGTAAAAACTTGCCATGGAAATTATACTAAATGTGAATAATCAGGCATTGATTACATTT
Organism: Aepyceros melampus; assembly: GCA_006408695.1. Taxonomy (NCBI): domain Eukaryota; kingdom Metazoa; phylum Chordata; class Mammalia; order Artiodactyla; family Bovidae; genus Aepyceros; species Aepyceros melampus. The sequence goes on along the minus strand of SJXQ01002572.1, from coordinate 119,740 downwards.
TCTTTAAAAATTATAGTAACTTTTTCCCTGATTTTAAAAGTATCTATTCCATGTTAAAAATTAAACCATATAAGGAAAAAAACTAAAAATTACCTTTAGCTTCACCACACAAAAATAATAACCCTTAAAATTTCTTCACTTTGTTAATATTCTAGTGACCACATTTTCAGCTATCTCTATGTTTAATTTTAAAAATGAGACCCTAAGTAGGCATTATAGTAATGGATTTAAAAAGGGAAATTTGCAATAAAACTAGGAAGAAAAAAGATTCTTTCTGGCCCATTCTCTTCATTTGATTAATCTTATTTCCTATTGATTTTATATTTAAATGTTCTAAAAATATTGGATTTGCACCAGAAAATATATATAGAGGAGAAGACCTGGTTAATAGTTGGGGAATTAAAGAAATGGGTTGAATGGAGATTCTTTAGAGTACTTTCTTCCTAATCCTTTAGTCACACGGCAAAGAATAAAGAGAAGGCTGAATCACTGATCTTTTACTTTCCTGTTACATAGTACTAGGAAGAGGAAGTTTAGGAAAGCACATGGCTATACTATAAAGGCCCTTAAGTGATAATGTGTATGTCAGATTAAGTCATATCATTAAATACGTATTTATGGAACTCTTACTGTGTGTGAACCCATCAGTCAGGATAGGGAATCAACAAAAATGCTCCATTCTAACAGACAATTTTAAGAATTGTAAGGCGTTGGTCAGTGCCCTGTTCTTTATCTGTTGGCAATAATAACAAGAATTGCTTTGCATTACAAAGATGTTAGCTTTACTGCAATCACACATTTCAAAATTGTTTACCTATGACATTAGTAGCCCCTTAAGCAAAGTTGCTTTACTAAAAACATTTAGACATTTATCAATCCTCATTTATTCCAATAAGGAAGGAATGGTATTATTTATACTTGTAGAGATATAAAGAGTATGGCAATTTACTTCTGCCTCCTGAATCATTCTTTCTGATAGCTTCCCATTGATTGCAGAATTTGTTCAAGATCCTAACTTGGTACTTCAAAATTCTGATTCAGTTTTCACTTACTCTTTTTTTTTTTTTTTTGGCTTTAAATACTTCAAGATTAATTTCCTCGTAGGAATAAATATGAAATAGGATCACTGTATTCTTGGGTCATATATAGCTACAATCACTGGAATATATTTTTGCTTCTAAGCATGAAAAACCAAAGCACAGCAATATGGACATAATGTTTTCTATCATACAGGACTTCTATTCCAAAGTTACTGATTTGAGGGTGCTCTTTTTCACACAGGCACTAACACCCCCACTTAAGGAACACTTGGTTGATATTGTTACAGATGTGACAAATATTTTAACATATAGCAATAAAATTCAAAAATAAAAGCCAGCATAATAATTAATCATCAAAATCACAAGCTGAAATTCTAATGCGCTAAGGATATGGTTTCCACAGTGTTGAACAAGAATGGTGGGTATCAGTTTTCTTACCAACTGAGATGGCACTGCCATGTGATAACAGTATAAATACAGTTTGCAGTTCACTTGCTTTAACCAGTTTTAAAGTTAAGCACTCCCTGATGAATTTTAATTTGGGTGATTTGTATTATTTTAAATTTGCACATAAAGTGAGACTTAATAATCCTTTGTATCTCACTACAAATTTGCAAAGTCTGATCACATAAAATGTGACCACAGTGTACCTTTTTATTTGTTGTCTAAGAAACAGGATACAAGAAGGACCACTACCTAAATCAATGATAGCAGCGTTCCGCCAGAAATCCTTGTGTTTTTGTCTCATTGGTCAGAATTGTCATGTGGCCACTGTACATATAAGGAAAACTTCAATCAAAATCCTAGTAACTTTTTAAAGAAAGAATAGATCTTGACTAAGCAGCAAGTCTCTGCCACAGCCTTTTTTTTACTAGGCCTCACAGTCATCTCCAATCATTTCGTGTAAGACAATTGTCTAACAGTGTCTGTTCAATCCATTAGTCTTCCTAAGCCGTTTTTCATTTCAAGGTGTTTTTGAAATAGTAAATCGTATAGGACAAGTAAGTAGCTGCCTCCCTCTTGAAAAATGCGTTATCAGTATACTTTCTGCATGTTAGTGTATAATTTATGTTTATATAACATAAAGGATAAGGAACAGAGCAGGAGAACAAGCCATATCTGAGCTTCAGGCACTGTGCTTCTGTGCTTTTACATATTTTCTTGTGTAATCCTCATGTCAATTCTGAGTGAATTACAGATGAAGAAATTGAGCTCTGAGATGTTTAAATTAAGTTGCCAAAGTTCACTCAGTTCTAAAGTGAGGCTGGAGTGTATTTTTGCTTCTAAGCATGAGAAAATAGTACAGGGCTGCTGGAACTGAGACTCTTTGGTTCCAGTTGATCTCAAACTCCTTTTTTTCCCTGTCATACCACATAGTCTCCTTAAGTCTTTGTAACATAATCATATAGTCTGAGTGTTTTCCCTCTACCATTTGTCCTATATTTGTGTCCTTAAACTCTTAAGAAGGTAGGAACCAGAACAACATAGGTCTTTTACTAATAAACACACAAGAGATGTTTAATAAAATACTTCCCATGATGCAAAAAAGTGGTTTCCAGTGTTGATTGATACTGTTTTTAACAATCTGATAGTCTCTGTTTATATGAGAATGAAATTAAGAATGAGAAAATTCAGAAGCATGTTATTATGACTGTGTCTGAGAAAAAACCCTAGAAGAAAACAGGAATACTTTACATAAAAGTGAAAATATTAAAGAAACATTTGAAGGATTTGAGGGTTTGTTTTGTTTTCTTTAGTAATTTGAGATTGTATGGATTTTTATATTTTTACTATGCTATACCTTGTAGCTTATTTATTTTATCTATAGTAGTTTGTACCTCTTAATACCCTACCCTTATCTTGTCCCTCCCCCTCATAGTAGTTTTACAAACAGGACATTAGTATTACGGCTTGAGGCCTTGTTCCTCAAAATTATGAACTTCTCTAGTGGAAGTTATAGTGTTCTTTCCTTCTTATTAATTATATGATTTAATTTTATTAAACTCACATCAGGATATGGTTATACAAGCTCTTCAGAAAACTAATAACAGAAGTATAGAAGCCGCAATTGAATTCATCAGTAAAATGAGTTATCAAGATCCTCGACGGGAACAGATGGCCGCAGCAGCTGCCAGACCTGTTAATGCCAACTTGAAGCCAGGTGATTAATCAATGTTTTTTTTTTCTAATCTCTTATTTTATAATATTTAAAAATATTTAAGTATATAAAATATTTTATCTTAGGAACTGTTAAAAGCATCACAGTGAGAGTCTCAAGCCAGAATAATAACATTATAGTTGTTAAACCAAAATGAATTTGCAGATGAGGACCTAAAGTTCCATAGTTAATTCTGATAAGCAGCAGTCTAGCTTGAGAACTGCTTGATTGGTTATAATGCAACTGAAATATTTTTCTTTTTAACCATAAATATTATCATTCAAACTATTCATTTTTCACGTATATAATCTTTTCTTATTGTGAAACATGTTCATCATAGATTTAGAAAGTAAACGAAATAAAGCACCACTATAAATACTCACCAGACTTTGGCTTGTTTTATTTCTTAGTCTTTTTTTCCTGTGAAAAACGAGTGGATTTATATTTGTGTATTTTGTTTATTGTTTAAGTGAAAGCAGCTGCTGCTGCTGTTAAGTCACTTCAGTCATGTCCAACTCTGTGCGACCCCATAGACGGCAGCCCACCAGGCTCCCCTGTCCCTCAGATTCTCCAGGCAAGAACACTGGAGTGGGTTGCCATTTCCTTCTCCAGTGTGTGAAAGTAAAAAGTGACAGGGAAGTCGCTCAGTCGTGTCCAACTCTTAGCAACCCCATGGACTGTAGCCTACCAGGCTCCTCTGTCCATGGGATTTTCCAGGCAAGAGTACTGGAGTGGGGTGGCTTTGCCTTCTCTGAGTGAAAGCAGAGGGCATATTAAAACCTGCTTTATTCACTTACTTCACCGTGTATAACTTTCATTGTTATTAAGTGGCCTACAAAACACTTAGCTATAGTGAGTAGATTTGTCACATATGTTATTTAGCCAGGCTCTCATTTTTTGACATTTGCCTGGCTCCTCTTTTTTTTTTTTTTTGCCATTACAGACATACTGAAGTAAATGCCCTTATACCTAAATCTCTGTACATTTCTGATGATTAGGTAAAAGTAAATTTTCAAAGATTTACAGAAAGTTTTTCTTATGGGCATACTTCATATTGTTGTGCTTCACCTCAATGCACTTTGCAGATACTGCAGTTTTTACAAACTGAAGGTTTGTGGCAACCCTGCACCAAGCAAGTCTGTTGGTGCCATTTTGCAAGCAGCATTTGCTCAGTTCATGTCTCTGTGTCATATTTTGGTTTTTCTCGAAATATTTCAAACCTTCCACCAATAAAGAGCATGAGTTGCTGAAGGCTCAGATGATGGTTAGCCTTTTTTTAGCAATAAAGTATTTTTAATAAGATATGTACATTGTTTTTTAGATGTAATGCTATTACCCACTTACTATGGTGTGTGTGTATATATATATATTCATATTCACATGTGTGTGTGTGTGTATAAGGTAAACATAACCTGCCTATGCACAGAGAAACCAAAAAGTCTGTATCACTTTATCGCATTATTCACCTTACTGACCTGGCCTAAAGCTGAACCCACAACCATCTCCATCCAAGATATGCCTGTATTGCTGTCCGGAAAGGTGTTACCAACTTAGACTATTCCAATTAGTTTAATATGAGAATGCCTGTATTTGTAAATCCTAGGTATTATCCTTTTCATATGTTTAATGGTTACGAAAGTACTATCAGTTTACATCCACGTTTCTGTGATCACTGGTGAGCTTGAACATTTGTGTATTGATTGTTTTTAAATTGACATTTTAATTCTTTCTTAATCTTGTGTTTATCTTTTTAAATTGCTTTGTAAGAGGCCTAGTATTTTCATTTTTTTCATTCAGCAAATTTTTATTGGTCAACTCCTTTTTCAGGCCCTTTGCTTGGCACTGGGTATAAAGTTCTTGCCCTTTTTTGGAGTTGAGATCTAGTAAGGGAGATCAAATACAGAAATACATGTAGAATTACAAGTGTGAATGAAGAGAGGAGAGTTATGTGATTCTGTGGACTTATACGATAGAGGGGTTTTTGACCTGATCAAGGACATCAGAGAAAACCTTCCTGTTAAACTGATAATAGAGCTGATATCTGAAGAAAGAAAGGGTTAGTGGGGATGGGTTTAGTGAGGAAGTTTGTTCCTGTGCATGTCTTATTTGGCAACGTGGGAGACCTGGGTTCAATCCCTGGGTTGGGAAGATCCCCTGGAGAAGAGAAAGGCTCCCCACTCCAGTATTCTGGCCTAGAGAATTCCATGGACTGTACAGTCCATGGGGTCACAAAGAGTCAGACACAACTGAGTGACTTTTTCTTTGACTTTTCTTTCAGTAAGGTATGTACATTTGAAGAAATGAAAGTGGCTCAAACACTGAAAACGAGAGTGTAAGATATGAGTGGAGAAGTGCATAAGGGCCTGACTATGCAAGACTGTCTACTGATTTTATCCTAAGAGCAGTAGGAGGTAACGGAAGCATTTCAAGCAGGGTAATGACATGATTCACTTTGTGTTTCAGAAAGATAGCTGCAATGGATGAGAACGAATTAGAGCAAAGGAGGGTGTAGACTTGATAAGAAATACAGTACACAGGAAATGAAGGTAATTTGGACTAGGGAGATGGTCGTGGAGAAAATTGAATGAATTAAGAAAGAAATAAATTTGATAACATAGATACAGATTGCATGTGGTGGGCGATAACAGAGTGGGGTGACTCTTAGGCTTTTGTGTATAAAAATGGATGGTGAGGCCTCATGTTATGAAAGGGAATGCTCAGAGGACAGAATTTGGTGGAGAAAGATCATAAGTCCAGTTTTTGACATAAGGTTTAGTTAGGTTCATTGAGTTATCCAAGTGAAAGTGTCCCATTATATTGCAGAATTTGTTGAAGATCCTAGCTTGATACTTCAGAATTATTACCAGTTTTCACCTCTTTTGTATGGGGGCTGGGGGCAAGGTGCAGTGCCGCACCACTTTCAGGGTCTTAGTTCCTTGACCAGGGATTGAACCTGGAACCAGAGTGATTCATGGTTTGTCCATGTGGATGTTGAAGTTATAGAATGTTGTCAGGGCTTAGCGGAGAGCATCAAAGTTAGAATTTATGGGTGAATGAAGGTGAGCAAGTAGGTGTTCATTAAGTGAACATTAAAGAATGAATGTGACCTCCCACAGATAGCATGAGCTTCTAAAGAACTGGCTTTTTAAAAGAGAATGCAGAAATAACCATGACCTAGAAACATAATTGGAGAGCAAAGAAGTGGAGCTCCACCTTTTAACCCAGTTTATTTTTTAAAGAAAACTTTAATTGCAAAGGGCTGAAAGGAAAGTAATGTCAGCAGATGATAATCCGCTTTAAGAAGGTAGGGGAAAGCTTGGAGCAAAGGTCAGTAATGGAGGAGCGTTTGCTCGTCATAGAATGAAGTGTGTCTAGAGGACAGTAGTGGGGGGTTTAAGAAGTAGAACAGAGATCTTCATGGGAGGTTCATAGCAATAAGGGTGGCAGTGTACTTGGGGCTTCCCTGTGGCTCAGAGGGTAAAGAATCCTACTGCAGTGTTGAAGATCTGGGTTCGATGCCTGGATTGGGAAGATCCCCTTGAAGCAAGGCGTGGCAACCCACTCCAATATTCTTGCCTAGAGAATCTCCATGTACAGAGAAGCCTGGCAGGCTGCAGTCCATGGGTCCTAAGGAGTTGGGCACGACTGAGCAGCTGAGCATGACTAAGCACAGTGTACTTGAGGGCTGCAGGGATTTTGTCTTAACTGGTAAAAGTGGGAGAGTGATTTGGTGCATTTGGCCTCAGCTGACTCTCCGAGGAAGGTAAGACTGAGCCTGTGGTCAGAGGACTTGTGTAACGTGCCCAGAGTGATGACTGTCCCAGAAATTATAGCCCCAGGATGCTGACAAACTTAGGTAAAATAGAGTGTTAAACCGTCCATTATGAATATTTACCAGTTTCTTTTTCATGTGTTCTTAAATAATTTTCTCCCAGGGTAATGTGGTGTTGACCTTTCAAATTTATGAGTGTTTCTTATTTTGTTTTGAATGGTGCTATGTTTTTTATGTACTTAAAATCTATCAGTCTTTTACTGTATTGTTCTCTATATTTGTCATATTTGGGAAGACCTTCCTAGGAGGTACAAAGTACCCCAATATTAACAGATGTTCACTGCTTTTTTCCTAGTATACTTGTATGTTATCATCTTTAACGTTTAATCCTTTTGGAATATATTATTTATGTGTATTGTATTTTATACAAATGTATTTTACATATATTTTAAATACATTATATCAACACTTTTCTAAGAGACAAAACTATTTTGAACACTTTTTTTTCCTTTGGTATTGTATGTTTTCTTGCCTGTTTATTTGGAAATTCCATTAAATAGAGACTCTGTAAAATCTCTACCTTATTTAGTGTCTAGTTATCCCTTTTTTGTTTTAAAAGCCGTACTGAAATATATTTAAAATTAGTGTTATATTTATTAAGACTACAAATGGACACATCCTTTGGCTCAATAATGCCATTTCTAATAATTTACCTACCTAACATATCTATGAAATTATATCTGTACAAAATTCTTCATTGCTTTCGGAGTGGAGGGGTAAACCAAAAGATTGGAAACCACTTTAATAGCCATCAAGGAAACTGATTAAATAAATCTGGGTACAACCATATAGTGAAAAAATTTAATAACTTTTTTTGTTTTAAGTAAAAAACTGCTTTATGTACTAATATAGAATCTTCGGTTTTTTTAAATGAAAAGACCCAGGCACAATAATATATATAGGAGGTATATTGTTTTTTCTTTAATTGAAGTATAGTCAATTTATATTGTTTCTGATGTACAGCAAAATGGTTCAGTTTTATATATAAATATATATTCATTTTCATATTTTTTCCATTATGGTTTATTACCATAATGGACATTAAATATAGTTCCCTTTGCTATACAATAGGACCTTGTTGTTTATCCACTCTAAATATAATAGTTTACATCTCTAGTCCCAAACTCCCAATCCAATCTCTCCCACCTCTACCCTCCCCCCCTTGACAACCAGAAATCTGTTCTCTATCTGTGAGTCTGTTTCTCAGATAAGTTCATTTGTGTCATATTTTAGATTCCACATATAAGTGATACATGTTATTTCTCTTTCTCTTTCTGACTGATTTTGCTTAGTATGATAATCTCTAGTTGCATCCATGTAGCTGCAAATAGCATTATTTCATTCTTTTTTTATGACTAATATTCCTGTGGGGGTATGTGTGTGTGTGTGTACACTACATCTTTATTCATTCATTTGTTAATGGACACTAAGGTTTCTTTCATGTCTTTGCTATTGTAAATAGTGCTGCTGTGAACATTGGGGTACATGTATCTTTTCAGATTATAGTTTTGTCCAATACATGCCCAGGAGTGGCTGGATCATATGGCAACTTTTAGTTTTAGTTTTTTGATGAATCTCCAGAGTGGCTGTACCAATTTACATTCCCACCAACAGTGTAGGAGGATTTCCTTTCCCCTTTCTAGTATTTACTTGTGTATTCCTAAGATATCTTACTGATGACATTGGTTACCTTCAGTGACATTGGTTGGCTAAGGGACAGGGATCAGTGTCCTTTTGTACTGCCTGAATTATAAACTATGAGAAGGTATTACCTAGTCAAAAATGGATAAAATTCTAAAATATAAAACCACATGCTGAAATTTTATTTTTGTAATTCTTGAAAGAGTATTATCTTTTAGTAGCCTTAGAATTCCAAGCTAAATTTTTCAAAAGTAGGAGGTTAAAAAGCATGTTGTTTTTTTCTGTTTTATTCCCATAGGGAGTGTGCAACAATCAATTAACCGCAAACAAAGCTGGAAGGGTTCTAAAGAATCCTTAGTTCCTCAGAGACATGGTCCACCACTAGGAGAAAGTGTAGCGTACCGTTCTGAAAGTCCCAACTCACAGACAGATGTAGGAAGACCTTTGTCAGGATCTGGTATAACAGCGTTTACTCAAGCTCATCCTAGCAATGGCAGAGAGTGAACCCCCCACCACCTCCTCAAGTAAGGAGTGTCACTCCTCCGCCACCTCCAAGAGGCCAGACTCCCCCTCCAAGAGGTACAACTCCGCCTCCCCCATCATGGGAACCAAACTCTCAAACAAAGCGCTATTCTGGGAACATGGACTATGTCATCTCCCGAATCTCTCCAGTTCCACCTGGAGCCTGGCAGGAGGGCTATCCTCCACCACCTCTTAACACATCCCCGATGAATCCTCCTAATCAGGGACAGAGAGGCATTAATTCTGTTCCTGTTGGCAGACAGCCAATCATCATGCAGAGTTCTAACAAATTTAATTTTCCACCCGGGAGACCTGGAATTCAGAATGGTAGTGGTCAGACTGAGTTTATGATGCACCAGAATGTTGTCCCTGCTGGCGCTGTCAATCGGCAGCCACCCCCTCCATATCCTCTGACCCCAGCTAATGGACAAAGCCCCTCTGCTTTACAAACAGGGGGTTCTGCTGCTCCGTCATCATACACAAATGGGAACATTCCTCAAGCTATGATGGTGCCAAACAGAAATAGTCATAACATGGAACTTTATAACATTAATGTACCTGGATTGCAAACAACTTGGCCTCAGTCATCATCTGCTCCTGCCCAGTCATCCCCAAGCAGCGGACATGAAATCCCTTCATGGCAACCTAACATACCAGTGAGATCAAATTCTTTTAATAACCCATTAGGAAACAGAACAAGTCATTCTGCTAATTCTCAACCTTCTGCTACAACAGTCACTGCTATTACACCAGCTCCCATTCAACAGCCTGTGAAAAGTATACGTGTATTGAAACCAGAGCTGCAGACTGCTTTAGCACCTACACACCCTTCTTGGATACCACAGCCCGTTCAGAGTGTTCAACCTAGTCCTTTTTCTGAGGGTACTGTTATGCCACCTGTTGCTGAAGCTCCAAACTATCAAGGTCCGCCACCACCTTATCCCAAGCATCTGCTACACCAAAACCCATCTGTTCCTCCATATGAATCGGTCAGAAGTCTAGCAAAGAGGAGCAGTCAAGCTTGCCTAAGGAAGATGAGAGTGAAAAAAGTTATGACAATGTTGATACTGGAGATAAAGAAAAGAAACAGATTACCACTTCACCTATCACCGTTAGGAAAAACAAGAAAGATGAAGAGCGAAGGGAATCTCGTATTCAAAGTTATTCTCCTCAGGCATTTAAATTCTTCATGGAGCAACATGTAGAAAATGTGCTCAAATCTCATCAGCAACGCCTACATCGTAAAAAACAATTAGAGAACGAAATGATGCGGGTAAAATTTTTTTATATTATTATTTTTTATTTTTATTGGAATGTAGTTGGTTTACAGTGTTGTGTTAGTTTCAGTTGTACAGCAGAGTGAATCAGTTATTCATACACATATACCCACTCTGTTTTATATTATTTTCCCATATAAGCCATTACAGAATATTGAGTAGAGTTCCATGTGCTATATAGTTGACCTTTTTTAGTTATCTATGTAATATATAGTAGTGTGTATATGTCAGTTCCAATCTCCCAGTTTATTCCTTATTCCGCTGGTAACCATAAGTTTGTTTTCTACATCTGTAACACTAGCTCTGTTTTGTAAATAAGTCCATTTGTACCTTTTTTTTTGATTCCGCATATAAGCAATATTATATTTGTCTTTCTTTCTCTGATTTACTTCACTCTGTATGACAGTCTCTAGGTCCATCCATGTTGCTGCAAATGGCATGATTTCATTCCTTTTATGGCTGAGTATAAAACCTTTAAAATTTTCTATTTTTATACTTGATCATGCATTTGCTTGGTGTTTATTTTAAAATACTGTGGTCTAGTATTTTTATGCTAAATGTATTATCAGTTATTTAAAAGTCAGTAAACATTAAAGTACTTTAGATTATACCATTTTATTTTAGCATTTCAGGATTTACCCAGAATTTTCTATAATAAAATTGTAGTAAATTAAGTAAAGTATAATTTGCAGTATGCAATTTAGGTTTACATAATCCCTTTAATGGAAACTGAAGCAAGGTTATTTTCTAGAGTTTACATATTATCTTACATTTTAAAATAAACTAGAAATATCTTGTTTTTACTTATAGTTGTTTTGGGGCTTAGGGGTTTATTCATCAGGTTGATCCTATTAGAAGTGTTAGAGACATCTCCTTTCAGTTATTTCCCCTTCTAATTTTATTTTTATAATGTACTAGAAAAATGTCCTAAAATTATTAAAATCTACTAAAAAGGAGATCGGAATAATTAAACCCTTTAGATTAATTTCTGTTGTGATTCCATGTAACTCTCTTCTTTACATACTATGGTGGTACTGTTATTTTTATCACACGTTTACAGTTCAGAGGTTTGACTCCCAGTCTTACATCTACTGCCCCAAATCTTAAGAGGCTCGTTTGTGTTAAAGTTTCTCATGACATTTGAGAGAGCTGTTCTTTTAAAATGATTTTTCTGGATCTGACTTCACAATATAGTTAACTCTTGCTATAAACTGAATTTTATTGTGAGAAATACCATAATAACCTATATGGCTTATCCATATTTAGCTCTTAGGATTTCTTACTAAAGTCTGTCTGTATGTATTTTCTTAGTTTATTTTTCCTTTTTCCTCTTCACTTTCACTAATAGCTGATTTAAACTTTTATGGTGTTGGAAGCTTTGCTGACTTCTGTAGCCTCCATTACTGTGTAGGCAAGTAAGATTTTAAGAGAAACAGTTCTTTACTAAGTCTGGCATGCCACCCTTCTTAAAGATTTTGCATGCAAGTGCTTATTCTAACGGAAGCATGAGGTTGCTGTATTTTAATTAGTCTTGCATTTCTAGAGTTATCTACTTTTCAAAACAAATTTTTTCTATTTAGATTCTTAAATTACTCCTTTATTAACTAGTCATAAATAGACTATTCTTTCCTTGTAAATCCAGGTATTCTATGTCTACTTAGACATCGGTTTTTGGTTTTTGTTTTTATCTGGGTTTTTTTAGTATCTTCATAAGTCACACTGACTCTTCTTTGAAATGTTCCAAAATATCTAAAAGATACCTATAATCGAACAAGTAGTCCCTTTGAAATAAGGTAGGACATACTCTGTGCATTTTGTGTTAGTGATGGCTGTGAGTCCTACCTTTACTCTAATGCCCTGAAAAAGATAAAAGGAAAGACTGACTTATTAGTGAGTGGGTTGACTAGAGAAGACATTCTTTTGTTCTTAATACATCAGTTTTTTAGAATAAATGAACCTGGAGTGGAAGAATTTCTTTTCATGAAGACCAAAATGAGAATATTTGAGACATAGGCATTCTACAAATGGATGCATATAATGAAAGCAGTCTGATTATGTAGTTTGGGATGAATGTGCAGGGAGAGGTAGATGAGGGTGCATGTTAACCTGTTTGGCGATTGCACATTGGGAACTCATTTTTAGTGCATTAGAGAGGAGTAGAAAGCTGACCATTGATAGCGTCTTCTCCTTGCTCTCCACAGCAGACTCTGCATATGTATTCACCTTGTGTATCCCGTTAACTATCCCTTATGCTGCACTTTTGATAGTTAATTTTCTCTGAAATATATTCTAGATTTCTAACATGCTTTATTAAAAATTATTATGCATTTAACCTTTAAATATATATGCCTGAACTTTTTCCAAGCGATTTCTTAATATTTAGTATAGAAGATAATTCCTCATTTAATATTTAGTTTATTTGCCTAGGTTGGATTATCTCAAGATGCCCAAGATCAAATGAGAAAGATGCTTTGCCAAAAAGAGTCTAATTACATCCGTCTTAAGAGGGCTAAAATGGACAAGTCTATGTTTGTGAAGATAAAGACATTAGGAATAGGAGCATTTGGTGAAGTCTGTCTAGCAAGAAAAGTAGATACCAAGGCTTTGTATGCAACAAAAACTCTTCGAAAGAAAGATGTTCTGCTTCGAAATCAAGTTGCTCATGTCAAAGCTGAGAGAGATATCCTGGCCGAAGCTGACAACGAATGGGTAGTTCGTCTTTATTATTCATTCCAAGACAAAGACAATTTATACTTTGTAATGGACTATATTCCTGGGGGTGAATGATGAGCCTATTAATTAGAATGGGCATCTTTCCGGAAAATCTGGCACGATTTTACATAGCAGAACTTACCTGTGCAGTTGAAAGTGTTCATAAAATGGGTTTTATTCATAGAGATATTAAACCTGATAACATTTTGATTGATCGTGATGGTCATATTAAATTGACTGACTTCGGCCTCTGCACTGGCTTCAGATGGACACATGACTCTAAGTACTACCAGAGTGGTGAGTATAATCATAAAGTTTGTATGTATTCATATGACTTATTAGTGTAATAAAATATAAGATGATGTTATCCCTGGATGGGAGCCAAAAGTCCTGGGTCAGGTCTTAACTCCATTGGATAAATGTGAGTGAATCCTTTAGATACTTAGATTTATAAGATGAGAGTGTGTGTTAGAATTAATTATTTCTAAATGTCATTAACATGTTTGAGTTAATCTCTTTACATTTTGTTAATGTGAAATGTGTCAGACAAATAACAGTTTGAATTTTTTTCTTCATTTTTTAATTGAAGGATAATTGCTTTACAGAATTTTGTGGTTTTCTATCATACAGCAGTTTGGAAATAATTTTTAAATGAAGCCCCCTACACACCACTCAGCTTAAGAACTAGGTTATAAGTATTTTTGAAGTCCCTAAATCACTTCGCTTTGTTTCCTCCATAGAGATAACCTTTATTTCAAAACTCCATAATCAGTTCTTTACTTTTCTGTATACTTTTATGCATATCCCTGAATAACATATTACTTCATTTTGCCCACTCTTGAACCTTTATTTAAATGTAATCATTCTACATGTATTCTTCTATATTGACTTCCTATATTTGTTTGAGGTTCATCTGTGTTCCTGCATATAAATAAATAATAACATTTATTTTCATAGCTCTTTAGGATTCCATTGTTTGACTGTTATATACAGCTTGTTTAAATACTTTATGTACATGATTCTCTTTAATCCTCACAATATCATTGTGAGGCAGAGTGAAGAACCTGAGGCTAAGTTAGAAATTTGCCCATGGCGGACAGAAAATAAGTGTAAGGGCTAGGCTTTGAACCCGGGTTTGTCTGCTTACAGGGCCCATGTTATTTCTGCTATACCACACTGTCTCACCACGATCCCTCCAAGCACTAATGGAAGTGTAAGTCAATCTAACATTTGTTCAATACTTACCATGACTAGGTGCTTTATATATATTCTAATTTAATGTTCCCAGCAACCCTCTGAGGTAAGTGTTATTGCCTCCAGTGCTGCTTGTGAACACAAGTGGATTTACATTAAATGGATAGAACTTAAGATATCTGAACCTACTTTAATGTTCAGGCTAACATAATTTAATATCTCCCCAGATTTACCTGAATCTTATCTGGGGCTTATCTTAAAAATATGATTCTTAGGCTCTATTCCAGTCTTCTGATTGAAAATCTCCACTGGAGGGTAGAAATTATATTTTAATCAAACATTCCAGTTGTTTATTACAGTTACGTTAATTTCAGATTTTTTTTCCCCTAGGTGATTTCATCCAGTCATAGCTTTAATTACTACCTCTGCATCAATGACTTCCAAATCTCTCTTCAGAGATGTCCTCCCCCTTTCACAAGGATTCCTAATAGACCTTTCAAACTTAAGACTGCTAATCAACGATTCTTAATTTCTCCCCCTCCCTATTTGTTCCCCCTCCCTTTTGGTAAATTGTACCACCACCACCCATCCTTGATTCTAAATATGTTCACCTTTTTCCATCTGCACTATTATCATCATAGTACAAACTTAACTGTAATAGCCTCTTACCTGGTCTCTTTTTCACCCTTGTCCTCCCTATAATCTATTCTCTATACAACAGTTAAAAGTTTTCTTTTTTAAATGTATATCAGACCTTTTCATCACTTCAAGAGAATGAAAAGATCTGATACGTGTTTTAAGAGAAATGCCTTCATTTAATACTTATGTATAGTACATAAGTACTTATGTATAGTACATTCATATGTATAAATACACACACACACACACACATATATATATATTCTAGTATCTTCACTGTACTGGAATGAAAGGCAAACCGTTTCTTTTGCTTGTAAAACCCATGTGTGCTGTCCCCTGCTCCATTTCATACCATTCTCCCCTTTACTAACCACACTGGTCCTCTCGAGTACTGTTGTGTGTAGAATGCCTTGTCTGGTTTTCATATTGTTGAGTTCCTCTTTTTTTTTTTTAAGCAAATGTCACCTCAGCACATTTGCCATATCACCGCATGTTGATTCTCTGTACGGGACGCATCACTGGTTCTTACATATGTATTTGTTCTATTTTTCCTCTACAGATAACCTGCCTGAGAGAATATATATATATTCTAGTATCTTCACTGTACTTGGAATGAAAGGCAAACCGTTTCTTTTGCTTGTAAAACCCATGTGTGCTGTCCCCTGCTCCAATTCATACCATTCTCCCCTTTACTAACCACACTGGTCCTCTCGAGTACTGTTGTGTGTAGAATGCCTTGTCTGGTTTTCATATTGTTGAGTTCCTCTTTTTTTTTTTTAAGCAAATGTCACCTCAGCACATTTGCCATATCACCGCATGTTGATTCTCTGTACGGGACGCATCACTGGTTCTTACATATGTATTTGTTCTATTTTTCCTCTACAGATAACCTGCCTGAGAGAATATTGTCTTTAATTGTTAATGTTGTCGTTTGCTGAATAAATGAAACACAAATCTAATTTGTTTGAAACTTTGCCCAGAATAATTGGAGAGCAGCCTGAATAACAAATTATCAGTCCTGCCTACTCAATAACTTTTATTGTCATCATTTATTGTTGAGTAAATTATTGCATCTTAGGCTAATTTTTCTTGGTGTAAGACTTATCCTTTGGTATCTCAAGAGTACAGTCTCTAGTTAATAAGCACAGCATCAGTGATTTGGCATACATTGTGTCTTAGCTTGTCAACACGGGGAAGTGTTGTTCACCCTAAACTAGGATGTCTAAAGATTAAACAGATAGGTTTACTCTTGTTTTTATTTATGTATTTGTTTATTTTACTATACAGGTGACCATCCACGGCAAGATAGCATGGATTTCAGTAATGAATGGGGTGACCCCTCTAACTGTCGATGTGGTGATAGACTGAAGCCACTGGAGCGGAGAGCTGCACGCCAGCACCAGCGGTGTCTCGCACATTCTTTGGTTGGGACTCCTAATTATATTGCACCTGAAGTCTTGTTACGAACAGGTAGACGTTTGTCTTATAAAGAATCTCAGTATGCCTGTAGACCAGCAGAAACTTACAGGAGAATATGGCTAATGGTTCAGGCTTACAATAAAAGTATTAATTTTAAGTATAAATTGGTGACTTAATATTAATTTTTATTGTATTCATTCTGAGCAGTTTTTTCAAAAGTGCTCATGAATAACCATAAGTTTGGCATCTAATTTTAGGCTTACACAGTTGTGTGATTGGTGGAGTGTTGGCGTCATTCTTTTTGAAATGTTGGTGGGACAGCCGCCTTTCTTGGCACAGACACCATTTGAAACACAAGTGAAGGTAAGGTGTAGAATCTGTACCAAAATAATTGTTATGAAGCCCCAGTACCATACACCTTTATCATCAGTCCTTTATTTAGAGCATCTCAATTTACAGTTAAAGAATGAGCTTGTAAGGATATAGGAACCCACTGAAATTCTACGTGTGCTCTCCCTCGTGTGACTTTACCACCCCCATATCCTTCCTCATGCATACACTACATTCATGGTTCTTCCTCTTACAAGTTTTTAGTACCCTTTGAAGATATATTCCAATTTATTCTTTCTACTGACTGCTGGCTTTGTTTCCTTTCATGTACATTCTGGCCCCAAACTACTAACAAATGTCTGTATCTCTCTAGCACTTAAATGAAAAGCTGCTCACAATTTTGATCATAAATTATCCCATTTAAGAAACCTTTTAGTGGCCTTGTCTATAAAGTCCCAGTCTTTCCTCTGTTCCTTTGTTCATACCATTCCCTCTGTATGGAATGCCCTTCTTTCTCTCCCATGTTTCACAGCTTTCCCTCCTTTCTGTTTCACTCCTGGGCATTTTTAATCATTCTTTGAGAGTGTCTTGACATACTCTCTTTGCTATGATACTCTACCCAGGTTATAACTTCTGTCTGTCACTTCATTTAATACAGTATATTTAAAACTTCTTCAGAATTTCTTTTGGTACAGGTTTACTGGTATACATTCTCTCAGGTTTGTGTCAGATTTGTCTGAAAGTATCTTTATTTTGCCTTCATTTTAATACATATGTATATATGAAATAAATGCATAGGTAGAAATACAAATATGTTTGTGTGGATGCTGCGTGTGAAAAATTGGATGCTTTCTCCCTAAAGATGAAGAACAAGGCAAGGATGTCTGATCTGAGTCTTATTCAGCATAGTTCTGGATGTCTTAGCCAGTGTAATACAGCAGTGAAAGAAAAACATAAAGGTTAGAAAAAAAAACACTTGCTTTATTCACAGGTGGCATAATTTTCTATATTGAAAATCTCAGGCAATCTGTGAAAACCTCCATAGAACTAATAAGTGAGTTTAGTACGGTTGTAGGGTATGAGAGTAATATGTAAAAATCAATCGGATAGGTTTGGGTGGACAAAGAAACTGATAACAAAAACAAGTTTTTAAAAGGACAGAGTTTGAGGAATCAGCTACTTGATTTTAAGACTTATGAGGAAGTTACACTAATCCAGATAGTCTGATATTGGCAAGAGGAAAGAATCAGTGAACTTAAAGAAAAATCGATAGAAATTATGCAGTCTCAACAGCAGAGAGAAAAAAGAGTTTGAAAGTATAGTAACTTCAGGGACTTGCCCGGCAGTCCAGTGGTTAAGGCCCTGCACTCTCAGTGCAAGAGGCTTGGGTTTGATCCCTGGTCAGGGACCTAAGATCCCATAAACTGTGTGGCATGGCCAAAAAACAAACCAAAAAAATAAAGGGAAGGAATGTGAAATACCATGCAGTTTATTTAAAAACACACAAACACAAATAGTCCAATAAGACTTCTTTATATAAAACTTGGAGGAAATTTGTTTTTCTCATGTCTTCATATAAAAGTTGGAGGAAGTTTGTTTTTCTTATCTCTTTCCTTCTAATTTTTAAAAATCTTCTTTAAAGGTTATCAACTGGCAAACATCTCTTCACATCCCACCGCAAGCTAAACTGAGTCCTGAAGCCTCTGATCTTATTATTAAACTCTGCCGAGGACCAGAAGATCGCTTAGGCAAGAATGGTGCTGATGAAATAAAAGCTCATCCATTTTTTAAAACAATTGATTTTTCCAGTGACCTGAGACAGCAATCTGCTTCATACATTCCTAAAATTACACATCCAACAGATACATCAAATTTTGATCCTGTTGATCCTGACAAGTTACGGAGTGATGATAATGAGGAAGAAAATGTAAACGACACTCTCAACGGATGGTATAAAAATGGAAAGCACCCTGACATGCTTTCTATGAATTTACCTTTCGGAGGTTTTTTGATGACAATGGCTACCCTTATAATTATCCAAAACCTATTGAATATGAATATATTAATTCACAAGGCTCAGAGCAGCAGTCAGATGAAGATGATCAGCACACAGGCTCAGAGATGAAAAATCGTGATCTAGTGTATGTTTGACACACTAGGAAATAATTATAATGAGGATTGGTAAAAAGGCCTGAAACGCAGGGTTTTTTGAAGCTCTGAGAGTAAAATTATGCAAATATGACAGAGCTATGTATGTGTGCTCTGTGTACAATATTTTATGTTCCTAAATTATGGGAAATCCTTTTAAATATTAATTTATTCCAGCCTTTTAAGTCAGTAATTTAGAAAAAAATTTGTTATAAAGAAAGTAAATTATGAGCTGAATATTATAGTCAGTTCTTGGTACTTAAAGTACTTAAAAAATAGTGCTTTGTTTAAAAGGAGAAGCCTGTTTTCTATGTGTACATAATGCTAAATAATTTTAAAAAACAAGAATTTTTGAAATTTTTTTGAAAGACAGTTTTAGTTTTATCTTGCTTTAACCAAATATGAAATATACCCCACATTTACAGAGCTGGTTTTTTTTCCTTTCCCCATAACTTTATTCTTAGAAAAAATAAGCTATAGAAATGAAGGCATCATGGTGGTGAGTGTTCCTAGGCTAATGATAATCTGTATAATTCACATTTGATAAACAAGAAATTCAAAGTTGAATATGAATATAAAATATGAAATACAAAAATGAAATATTGTATGCTCATCCAAATGAAAAATAGTGCAGCTTATCTTTTTCCCCCCTCTGTAGAATATTTAATTTTTTAACATATCTCAAAAATTAATGACTTTGAAAGAAGCAAATCACTACATTTTTCTTTCCATACTGGTATTTTTAATGCTGCTTTCAGTTTTTAAAGGGAATAAAGCTGCCATAAATTAAAAGTTTCAGTACTAAAAGCTAAGATCTTTCATATTTTGACTCTGAAATTAAAAAAAAAAATAATTCCACATGTTAAGCAGAGAGATTATTTTCAACTTCATATGAAACTTTGATTAGAACTTACTTGTGGGTACCTTTTCTATATAGTGATAGTTTGGATTATGTCATCAATAATGTTATAGATTTGCTCTTTCAAAATAGTGCTGCATACATGGACTGTTACTGGCAAGGAAAGTCTGGCTATTTGGCAGCATTTTACCTATGGTCAGATTAATTAGTGAAAAAAATTATTATTATGTAACTCCTAATTAAGGTGGCCATTAGTAATTAGGAAAAAATACATAGTGGTCTTTTAGAAAATTCAAAACCTCATAACTTATTTAAAGTTAAATAATAATGTCTTTCAGCATTACTATTATATATAATACTTAGGTTTTAAGGACAACTTGTTGTTTCATACCAAAATACATTTAGCTTATCTTTTAGGAAGGGGGAGAGGGCTCTAACACTAGTAAAACTTGTATTTTATTTGCTTAAGCTCCACTGGTAGGGAATTGTTTTATCAAAACTTAGTATCTGTGGATAAGAGGCATAATTTTAGTGATTTTCAAACTTATTCATATAAAAGCTAATGGAATCAAATATGTAAGTAAAATTAAAGGCAAAAAAAAAAGGCAAAGCCTGTTCCAGTTGAATTGGGGAGGGCAAAGATTAATTAGCTCACACTCACAACGTTTTCATAGATGGCCTTCTCAGAGCATTGCATAACCCACTATGTAATGGTGGGTCTTTGGCAGTTATTGGTCATTTTGAGAATCTGATGAAAATTGTGGGCTCTGTTCCCAGAAAAATGCATATCAACAGATACGTCTAAGATGTTGCATTGCAGTTGGATGTGTTGAAACCTGTCACAAACTCTTGGTTATGGACCTCTGTCCTATAAGAACACTGATATATTAAATTAAGAACTTTGCTTTAAATATACTGATTAGTGCTCAGATTAGCACATCTTGTATAAACACTGATAATTTATGATAAGAAAGGTCTGTAGCATTGATAAGATATCCTTGTGAATGCCTCCTTTCTGGTACAGTGCTCCACTTTAAACACACCCTTTCAAGGGCACTAACATACATGTTTGACTTGTTACAGGCTTAATGTAGAAATATTTGAAGGACCTCTACTCAGAATTGTGAGAAAATGCACTGTGTAAGACGGCAGTCTTCACTTCATGGAGCATTTGATTAGTCCTGTAAAATTCTATGCAAAACAAATTAGTTCAAGAACTTTTGTTGTTACCCCCCTTGCTCTTCAGGCTTTCTCAGATTTATTGAAATTTCCATTTAGTTTTTATTTCTGGACTATGGTGCAATACAGTACAGAACCAACTTTGTTACAGTTACATTGTAGAAAAACTATGGTGCTGTCTTCCCCTTCTCCCCACAAAATGTGTTGCCGTTATTCCTCAAATGTAACAGACACTACAAATATTGTATCCTTTTAAATTCCTCTGACAGTATAAACTTTTTGTATTCAAATGAAGCAGTGTACAAGCCTTTAGTATCTGCATTTTTTAACAGTTTGGATATACTGTCATATTCCCAAACTAGTAAACTACATTCAGCTGACTTATTCCCAAACGATATCCAGTCTTCTAGTAGGAATCTGGTGCTTCCTGCCAAAAAGATGAGACCAATGTCAAAAATCTATATGCTCTCAGTTCAAATAGAGTGAAAACACTGATCAATCATGTTTTCTTTTTAAAATAATTTTGCCGGTCATTAAAAAAAAACTTGCTGTCTTTCTTATACTTTCCCCTTTTATGCATATCAATGGTATTTATGAAATGTGTTCTGTAATTATGTAATTGTAGATACAGTTATGTATTGTCCAGTGATGTCCTAAGGCAGGCCCTGTTGCTATATCTTTTCTACCTTATTTGTAATAGAAACTATAGAATGTATGACTAAGAAGTCACTTTGAAATTGACTTTTTAAAAAAGTTATTACCTTCTGCTGTTGCAAAGTGCAAAACTGTGAGTGGAAATGATTTATTCTGACTTAATAATATGTTGAAATTAGAGAATACAGTGGGAGGATTTTAGATATTGCTGCTGCTGTTACCTAAGGTACTTTAGACATTTTTTCTTTAATAAACAAAAATAAACAAAAATCCCTTTGGTATTTAAAGTAAAACATTTAGCCTATTTGTTTTAATCTAAAACAAAAAGTAATTTTGGTCAATATAATGGTATATTTGTAAAGCGCCTTAATAGATCCCTTGTGAAGGCACTATATACCACAGTTTACTTTTATATTGTATTATGTATATAAGTATTTTGTATTAAAATTGAATCAGTACAACAGTACAGTTTTATAAAGTAATGCTTTGTTAGGAAAAGGAATTACAGCTTTGCAATATAACTGAATTGTTTTGCATACTTATGAATGTAGTAGAAATGAATAATCAGCCTGTGTTTTTAATGAATCTATTTGTATTTTCCCAATCATTTTCTCTAGTGTAACATTTGCTGGGATCATAATAAAAAAAAAAAAAGCAAAATTCAAATCTTTAAATTATGTGTGGAAAGCTTTTAGGGTAAGTTGATTTTATTACTTCAAAAATTTAATCTTTTTATTCTCAGAAAATTTATGGTCAAAAGTCTGATACTTTGGAATTAAAAAAAAAAAAAAAAA
>SJXQ01002572.1:0-97173 GCA_006408695.1 Aepyceros melampus | reverse complement strand
ATATATATATATATATATATATATATATATAGCTAATGATAATTCCTACTTAGATTAAGGCAAACTGAATAGAGTTAGTGTAAACCAGTAAAATGTTTTCATTTTGTCCAGTATAAGTACAATAAACAGTTTACGTTAAAGGCTTCCTTTAGGTCAGTACAGGTTTAACAACTTAATAATTTTCAATTATTAAACTCTGCATCTAGTATCATTTGAGTCCAGTTTATGGTTTTTAAAATGTGAAGTTATTGCCTAATCCCTTTTCCTTTATTTACAGTCTTTTACTTTATCACATGAACTGCCCAGCAAATCTATATGTTGTTGTTATACCTTAAATCCATTTTACCTGGATGAACGAATATTTGGCTTTTTTCCCCCCCGTTTTCAAGTATTACCATCATTCTTAGGTCTCCTTTTATCCTCTTGTCTGCACACACTTTCTATTTGGTCTATATGAGACTGTTGTGTCACTGATGCAAACTGCATTATGCTTATGATTCATTTTACTACTATTTTTAAAAATTTCCTATAATTTCTCCTTTTAATTACCTAGCATATTTTTGGTGGGTGAGAGGTGATAAGGACTCCATGCAACACCCATTTTCCCTTTTAATTCTGTTAATTCTTGTATACAGTGTGTTTGCCTTCATATGTCATCACCATCGTCATCCAAGAGCTCTCCGCCAGGCTGGCTGTGGTTTCAGCAGACCTGTATCACAGCTGAATTTCTCTTTGCCCAAGCTTATTTCCCCTGACTCCCTCAACATCTTCTTGCTGACAGCTGAATGGTAGACGTGCACTGCTGGTCTTGGAGCATCTCCCATTGAGGTGGGGGGCAGCTTCAGCCACAGACACTGGTGGAGGCCCTTCTTAGGAGCTCTTCTATCACGTGAACCATGGAGCTGGCCAGTGCCATTGTGGAACCCTCCTGGCTAGTTCATTAGCTTTGTCATTTTAATACATTTTGGATCCATGTTTGGCATGCTTAAATTGTGACCATACCTTGTTATGCCAAATGCAAATAACAGACAGTATATCCGCTCACGTGTATGAAGGCTAAAGGGAGGATATCAAATTTATGTTTGAAACACAGGCAGTTATTCTCCCAAGTAGCCAGTCTTTTCCCTTCTGTAAAGTCACCCAGAGATCCTGGAATCTTGTTAGATTCAGAATGTGGGTGGGGCTTTGAGTTGCATTCCCTGGAGAAGGGTTAAATTTGTTCTGTTGAGAAGAGGGTGATTCTCGAGGGTACCTAGCTTCCAGAGGGGCTGACACAGGCTGCTCTTGTTCTCCAGCTTCCATTCTAAGGTTCCCTTTTACTAACACAGCCCCCGGCACCCCCCTCCCCACCCTGACCCCTGTTCATGTTTCAACTGTCCCACGAGCGCACGTGCTTCTCATGTTCCCTTGTAATTAGTTGTGCCATGTGACTAAGGCTTTGACCAGTGGGATATATGCAATTCTACTTCATACCCTTGAAATTAATATTGCTAGCCTGCTGCTCACTCCTTCCTGTTGCTGAACTCATACCCTAACTAAATTTAATGTATACTTAATGTTAGTGTATAATCTGATTTCCAAAATAATTTAAACAGGCCATTTTATACTTTGACTATTTCCCATATAATGACTCATGATATTCAGTTATTTAACTAGTATATTTTCTGATTCATCATCTTCACCCCTCATTTGGTTAAACTAATTTGGTTGAGACCCCCATCAACTCGCCTGAATTATTGTAAGAACTTTCTAACGAGTCTTTAACTTCATTCAGGTCCTTCAAGTTTATTATCCAACTGTCAACCAAATGACATACTTGAAAGATAGATCTAGATTCTAGTAGTATGACCAAGTAAGCTCCTGATGGATTGACTATCACACAACTACAAACTAGGGGGTGAAATAAAAATCTACCTAAGGATACTGACGTGGAACAAAACAGGCAGATTCTGGGTGGAAGGCATCCTATCTAACAACTAAACTAATTTGAGATGCTGCCCAACAGAATCAAACCAAGTTAACTGCCTAGCTCTTGTTCAGTCGCTAGTCATGTCCAACTCCTTGCAGCCCCAGGCAGCATGCCAGGCTTCCCTGTCTTTCACTTTGTCACGGAGTTTGCTCAGATTCATGTCCATTGAGCTGGTGATGCTATCTAACCATCTCATCCTCTGCCACCCTCTTTTGCCTTCAATCTTTCCCAGCATCAAGGTCTTTTCCAATGAGTCGGCTCTTCACATCAGGTGGCTTCCCACTATATAAGCTTTTATATCATTTGAATTTGAACTATGTGAATGCATTGCCTATCCAAATATAAATACATAAAATGGAAATAAAAAATAAAATCTTGGGGATTTCCTGGTGACTCAGTGGTAAAGAATCTGCCTGCCAATGCAGGAGACATGGGTTCAATCCCTGGTCCAGGAAGATTCCACATGCCAGGGATACTGCAACTGTTGAGCCTGTGCTCTAGAGTCTTCAAGCTGCAACTGCTGAAGGCCACATACCCTAGAGCCCATGCTCTGCAATAAGAGAAGCCACCACAATGAGAAGCCTGCACACTACAATTACAGAGTAGCCCCCACTTGCTGCAGCTAGAGAAAAGCCTGCACAGCAACAAAGACCCAGCACAGTCAAAAATAATTAATATTAAAAAAATCTTTAAGTCCAAGTGGAAAAACTGGGCTTAGACTAAGCAAGATACACTTTTAATGAGACAGGCCAAACGAAAGAGCTGTGAAAGTGAGTAGGGACTTTTGTATGCTGGTCAAAGTATTAGGATTAGGTTATGTGGCTTAAGAAACCCAAAACAAAGATTGTTTAGTCACACGACATCTGGTTTGATTCCAGGAAGATCCCCTGGAATAGGAAATGACAACCCACTCCAGTGTTCTTGCCTTCTAAATTCCATGGACAGAGGGGTCTGGCAGGTTACAGTCCAGGGGGTCACAAAGACTCAAACACAACTGAGCATGCACACACACACACACACACAATCCAAACAACAACTGCTTAGACTGACTATAGAGTTGGCAGTCGACACCTGGTATAGCAGCTCCACAGCGTCAGTCATACTTCATCTGTACAATTCTGCTGTCTTCACATGGCTTATATCCTAAAGGTCATTTATGGTCAGAGTTGATGTTCTAACCTGAAAAGAGGGGATGGTATGACTGGAAGGGGGATTTTCAGGGCCTCTCCCTGTAAGGTACCTTCCTAAAAGTTCTATATGACATTTCTGCTGGCCAGAAGTTAGATCCATGGCCACACCTAGCTGCATGAGAGTCTTGGAAAATGTAGCCCTTATTCCAAGAAGCCCAACTTAATCAAGGAAGACTTTGATATTAGGAAAATGAGGACTTGGTGGGCAGATGGTAGTCTCTGTCTCAGTGAGCAAGTTGAGGGAATTTCAGTCTGATAGCTCCTATTTTCTCTAACAAACGTGGACATCACTTTGCCAACAAAAGTCCATATAGTCAAAGCTATGATTTTTCCAGTAGTCATATACAGATGTGAAAGCTGGACCATGAAGGCTGAGTGCCGAAGAATTGATGTTTTCGAATTGTGTGCTGGAGAAGACTCTTGAGAGTCCCTTGAACTGCTAGGAGACCAAGCCAGTCAATCCTAAGGGAGATGAATCCTGAATATTCATTAGAAGGACTGTTACTGAAGTTGAAGCTCCAATACTTTGGCCATATGATGCAAAGAGCCAACTCACTAGAAAAGACCCTGATGCTGGTAAAGATTGAGGGCAACAGCAGAAGGGGACGACAGAGGATGAGATGGTAGAATAGCATCACTGATTCAATGGATATGAGTTTGAACAAACTCTGGGAGAGAGTGAAGGACAGAGTTGACTGGTGTGCTGCACGCAGTCCATGGGGTCACAAAGAGTCAGACAGGACTTAGCAACTGAACACAAGTTTCTCTGAAGGTGGAGATAAAATGATTGGCTGAAATGTCAGAAAGGGGTATGTGGCTGGCTTGAGGACAGTGGTGCAAGTCTGAAATAACTAATGTGAAGAGTAAGAGAACTGAAGTGGGACATGCAGAAAAGTGTGTGTCAGGTGGGGAGATATGTAACTGTGCATCATCTTCAAGGTGGTGTGATTTTTTTTTTCCCCCCTATGGCATTCAGCAATCTGGGAGCAGCCAGTCTGTGATGGAAGCTATTATTTAGGAAGGAAGAAGCTATAATTTAGGAAGAATACTACTTAGGAAGAATGGAAGCTATTATTTAGGAAGAACATTCTTATCACTATCCTCGGTGAGATAGCACTGAGGATCTGTCTGTTTGTTCCTGCAAATACTGTGACATAATCTATTAATAAAAATTCAGCAGATTCTTTGTGTGTGTGTGTGTGGCTGCACTGTGTGGCTTGTGGGATCTCAGGTCCCCTACCAGGAACTGAGTCCAGAATCCTAACCACTAGGCTACCAAGGAACTCTTTTTTTTTTTTTTTGGAGACTCTTAATCATGGTTACACTTTTCAAGTCTTATACATATTCTGTACCTTAAGAGATGGCTCAGATTTTTGAAGGAGGACAGCCAGATGCAATAGACCAGATGAGTGAAACTAGTCCTGAAAGTCCTTTAGATTTCTCTGATAAAACGTAAAAAGTGTCTCCAAATTCTTTCTTTTTTTTTTTAATGACAATGTATTTATCCTGCATGTATCTAAGTAATGCCTACCATAAGCCAGACATTGCCCTAGCCAAATGGAGGAAGTATATACCTTTATATTGTTTACCTACTGGGCAAAGTGAAAGTCACTTAGTAGTGTCCGACTCTTTACGACCCCATGGACTCAACAGTTCATGGAATTCTCTAGACCAGAATCCTGGAGTGAGTACCCTATCCCTTCTCCAGGGGATCTTCCCAACCCATTAATTGAACCAGGATCTCCTGTATTGCAGGCAGATTCTTAACCAGCTGAGCTATCAGGGAAGCCCAAAAGAGGGCAAAGAGACAGCAAATACATAATGTCGAGAAGTAGTCTTCAGGTTGTTCCCTTCTGTGTAATTCTCTCTCCCCTCCAAACCTTTCAACTCACAGTTATCAAATTAATCTTCCTATTTCTTTATAAATTATGCGTTCATTTGAACTTTGAATGGTCCTTGACACCTACGGAATAAAATTTGAACTCTTTACTAGCGCTTACCTTTTTAACCTAATTTTTGTTAACTTTCCTGTATGTATCTTATGATCCTACTGAATCAATGTCACCATCCACCAGGAAAAAACTCACCTCTAGTTGCTCTGAGTTCCAGTTTGGATACGATCATTTTAGAGGGGTGGAGGTTGTAGAAACCACACTGTAAAAGAAGAAATGACTAGTGTAGTAGTCATGAAGGCAGTACACAAATATATTTCTCAATGTCCCGTCACTTTGAAGTCAGCCTTGGCCGCATGACTTGCTCTGGCCAGTGAAATGTGGGCAGAGGTGGCACGTCTCATACCCAGGCAGAAGTTAGACAAATTATCTCGTTTTCTGTTTTCAACTGTTCAATGTCCCCAGTGCCAGCCTCCACTCTACATGAACATATAGAGGAAATGAGAAGAAAAAAATTCCTGGTGTTTGAAACCTCTTCAATGTAGAGGTTACTACAGAATACTCTTAATGACTAAAACAACAACAGAATACCCTAGTCTCCCTAGATTAGTACAACCAGTAAGAAACAGTAGAGTAAGCCACTATTTGGATGGGTTTTTTAAATTAACTTCATTGAGGTATAAATTATGTACAGTAAAACGTATCCATTTTATGTGTACTGTTCAATGAATTTTAATGAACATACACACCTCCTTAGCCACTATACTAATTGAGATATAGAACATTTCCATCACCTGAAAAACACTTCCTCATGCCTTCTGGTAGTCTAATCTTTCCCCTTATTTCTCCCAGCCCCCAATCCAACCTCTTTATGTTAATATAGGCTAGTTTTGCCTGTTCTTGAATTTCATATAAATGAAATCATGTAATATGTATTCATTTTGTGCCCTAAAACTAACTATAAATTGCCTGTATAATTCAACATACCTTTTCACTCAGAAAAAATGAAGTTTAATTCAGTCTAAGGTAATTAATCTGTACCTCATTGAATTATTTCTTCATTTCAAAAAGATACACTGTATTTCTTATACTAATTATACTTTAACATTACAATAGAGTTTACATGCATCATAGCAAAACTATTTTTTTCTACTTAGTTGAGAATTTTACAAGACTTTAAGCTTCATGAAACATCCTATTTTGTTGACCATGTATATACTCAATGCCTGCAGTGCCGCCTGGCGCATAAGTACTCGATTAATAAAACATCTGTGGACTGAACGGATGTATTTCCCTTGAATTGCCTTTATATAAGTTTGTGTTAAATTAGGGGATTTAAAGTCAGTATGTTAAATATTTTTAAAAGCAGGGATGCTTTGCTGGGAGGGATTGGGGGCAGGAGGAGAAAGGGACGACCGAGGATGAGATGGCTGGATGGCATCACAGACTCAATGGACGTGAGTCTGAGTGAACTCCGGGAGTTGGTGATGGACAGGGAGGCCTGGCGTGCTGCGATTCATGGGGTCGCAAAGAGTCGGACACGACTGCGCGACTGAACTGAACTGAACTGAACTGATGTTAAATATTTTTAAAAGCAGGGATGCTTTAAAATCAGAATTTTAATTACCAAGCTCTTCTAGAGGAAACCGCGTCTTAAGTGCGTCTATTTCACCTTAGGTGAAGGAAAAGCCTGGAGATTGAGGCTGGAGGAAGCCTGTCCACAAGTACTAACTGTCCATTACGTGTATTTCTATACATTGTGGAACATCATAACTGTATTTGTGGTTTGGTTGCATTAAAACATTGACCAAAAAGAGAAAATAAAATTTCACCAGCATTGTGTCCGAATATCTTCGGTCATTCATTCTCTATTTTACAGTATTCATGTCATATCGCTAGAAGCGCCGCAGCCAAATTCTGAGTGTGTGGTTCTAAAACCGGATTTGTCATAAACGAACTGTATGACCCTGGACATTCACCAGTAAAATGGAAACTCTAATCTCCTAACCTCTGAGCAGCGTGATGAAAATCAAGTGGGAGGAAAAGTGAGCAAAACACTTCAGAAAACATCGACGAACTGGAAGCGGTAGTACTTATTTGACTTATACCACCCCTCGGCCTGACCTGTCCGCAGGGGAGGCGGTGCCCGGGACTGCGCAGGCGCGCCCGTTGGCCCCGCCCACACAGTCGGTCCCGCCCACCTTCGTCTGCCCCGCCTAGCCGGCGCCCGGCGCGCGCACGCAGCCTGGCGTCCTCGCTCCCGGGGCGTTGCCCCGCGTGCGCTGGAGTCACCGAGGCCAGCCTTGGCACCGGAAGTGACCCTGGCGGGTCTGCCTTCAAGGTCTGGGCTACTTGAAGCAGCATCTGGGGCTCGTGACGGTTGGACCAGGCAGTGCTAGGTCCGTGAGCAGAGAGCAGGGTGGTTGGGGCAGGACAGGGCAGGGCCCTCCTTCCTCGCTGCCCGAAACCCCGCTCGGCCCTCCCCTCCGCCCGGCAGTGGGCGGTTTCCCGAGAGCCTCTGCGCCGCAGGTGAGTGTCGCGGGGATCCCGGACCCCCGTGATCGGGGCTCGGAGGGACTCGGGAGCCTGTGATGCGATCCCGCTGCGCATTCTGCTTGTGAGCCTGCCGGTGCCTGCGCCCAGGTTCTAGGTCCTCGTTGTTGCCGCTGACACCTGTGGCTCCGGTGGCGGTCCTCCTACCTGAGGAATCCTGTCTGGCCGGAGACTTCTGGGGGCCCCTGACGATCCCATTCTAGGCCTGTGTCGTTTTAGACGTCTCCGGTCGACGAACCTGTTTTTATTTCTTCGCTTTTTGGACACGTTCCCCGCCCGAAACCCTCTCCCTTGAGGGGGCGGGCGGAAGCAAAAACCTTGACTTTGGGGATTACATTTTGTTAGGTAGCTGTGATATTGTTAAGGATGATATTGTTAAGGATGTACTTATTTTGGAGCTGGGCGTCCTTCAGGAGGCTAACGACTCTTTTTGTTTGTTTGTTTCAAGTTGGTACCTTTTAGAAAAAGTATCGCTCGAAACTTTGTTTCATATTATATATTACGTGGTGATAAAGTTAGAGATGGACGTGGATCCTTAATGCCTTGTGGGGGATAGACTCAAGCCCTCATTTACCAAAAATAATTTTCTCTTTTATGTGCCAAGTGCCATTTTTATATCAGTTACTGACTTATGATAACACACTGCTGCACCTCTCTCTTTTGAAAGCACTCATGTATGTCTTCCTCTTTGAAATCAGATCCTTAGGTACTGCTGAGGACATTCTTAATATTTTAGAATGTGTGCGATATATCTTTGCCACATAGTCACAATGCTAGAACACCAAGGTATCAAGAAAGATTCTTGGGATGTTCATACAGGCCAAAATATTTCAGTGTGCAGTCCGGTTTTCTTTTCCAAAGGAGATGGTTTTTGTAATCAGTGAGTTCTCACACAAAGAAACAGTGGCAAAACTCTTTGTCTTGCATTATTAATACAAGTATTAACTTGTGACTTGTTTCATGCCTTAAAAAAAAAAAGGTAGTGCCAATCAACCTGGTTTTTATTCAGGTTTTCCTTTACTTATTTTTCTTTCAATGCCAGTCAACTTTCCAACATTCTTAGACTATGAAAAGCTATATAAAGGTCCTTTATGGCATTAGTTATTCAAGTGGCTTTTACATTTTAAAGATTCAGTGCTAGGTCCATAGTCTACAATGGATTCTGCATCTTATTTTGAAACTGGTATCACAGTTCTGATAAATACTAAGGATTAGAGAATCTTCTAGAATTTACTGTGTTAACAACAGTGTTGAATTTTGGTTTACAACAATGGTTTGGGCTTGTTTGCTTTTTAGCTACTTGACTGGTTTAAAAGATAGTGTGTCAAATCAGTATGGTCAGTATTGATAACATGCTAAATAGGTTCTGCCTGTGGTGTTTATTGATATGGCCTGAATATGGCTTTTAAGTTACATTTTAATTGTTATATTCACTGATTTGTTTTGTTTGAGGTAAACTGAAAGTTTACCAAATACATATATATGTTTTTGTGTTCTTGACCAGGTCTCTCTTGGTGCTTTTTTTGCAGTGATAACTTTTTTGTGCTTCTTGAGTATTTATCATATGATGATTATGAAGGTATGAATGTATGCCATCTATAATTTGTCATTGGTCACTATTTATTGTGCTTATTTATAATCATCAGTGACTGATTGTAAATTAGCATTATGGTTGCTTTCATATTCCAGAGATGAACATTCTGAAAATTGCTTCACAGTGTATTATCACTGCTGAAGTTACACACACTCAGCTTACTGAAATGTGTGCAGGAAAATGCATAATTGAGCCTCATCTGTTTTTAATTTAGAACATTAGTTTTGCAGGTAAATATTTTTTAACATTGATACTGAGTTTTTAGCCTGTGCTTAATAATGTTCAGCACTTGTTTCCTCCTACTTAGCAAATAAAAAAACACTGAGGCTAAATAAAATGATATCCCACTAAACTTCAAGTATTTCAAGATCTGTCTTATTTTTGTATTCAGTGCAATTCCTTGTACCTCAGTGTGTGTTCTGTAATATTTCTTGAATGAATTACCTTTGCACATTACAGTAAAAACTGTAGTGAGAGTGGAACCCTGTCTAAGATTCCTTTAAAAATTAAGTGGGCATGGTATCCTGTTTAGGTGTGAAATTGGCAAGGTCAGGTATTTGTTCTGGGCAGAGAACAGAAATCTTAGAACTCAGATATTTGGATCTGTAACCTTTTTCAGTCTCTTTGAATGCTTCTTTCCCTAATCCTGCAGAAGTAAAGATACTTTGTGTCTCTTTATAGAGATACTACCCAGAAGGAAATGGCAACCCACTCCAGTATTCCTTCCTGGAGAATCCCTTGGACAGATGAGCCTGGTGGGCTGCTGTCCATGGGGTCGCACGGAGTCCAACATGACTGAAGCACCTTAGCAGCAGCAGAAATACTACACAGCATCACATCAAGTTTGCTAGAAATTTTGTTGTAATTCTGACTTTTTAGTGTTTAAAATAATTTGACTCTGTTGTTCAGTTGCTAAGTTGTGTCTGACTCTTTGTGACCCAGTGGACTACAGCACGTTCCTTCACTATCTCCTGGAGTTTGCTCAGACTCATGTCTGTTAAGTCAATGCCATCCAATCATCTAAAATCCTCTGTCGACCCTTCTCCTCCGATCAATTCACTTCAGTCGCTCAGTCGTGTCTGTCTGATGGCCATCCAGCCATCTCATCCTCTGTCGGCCCCTTCTCCCACCTTCAGTCCCAGCATCAGGGTCTTTTCCAGTGAGATGGTTCTTTGCACGAGATGGCCCAAGTATTGGAATTTCAGCTTCAGCATCTCTCCTTCCAAGTGATTTCCTTTAGGATTAACTGGTTTGATCTCCGTGCTGTCCTAGGGCCTCTCAAAAGTTTTCTCCAACACCACAGTTCAAAAGCCTCAATTCTTCAGGACTTAGCCTTCTTTATGATCCAACTCTCACATCCGTACAGGAAGACTGGAAAAACCATAGCTTTGACTATGCAGACTACGGCAAACTAATGACTTTGCTTTTTAATATGCTGTCTAGATTTGTCATGGCTTTTCTTTCAAGGATCAAGTGTTTTTTAATTTCGTGGCTTCAGTCACAGTCTGCAGTGATATTGGAGCCCAATAAAATAAAATCTGTCACTGTTTCTACTTTTCCCATCTATTTGCCATGAAGTGAATGGGACCAGATGCCATGATCTTAGTTTTTTGAATGTTGAGTTAAAGCCAGCTTTTTCACTCTCCTCTTTCACCCTCATCAGGAGGCTCTGTTACTTGAATTAACATTTCATGTTGCATCTTACTTAGGTTAAATGAATGAATTTCATCATAAACTAAAGTAAAAACATTTAAGCAAAAGGGTGGTTCTGACAGGAAGGATCATATAAAGGAAAAACTTATATTTTTTATCCAGGTAAAGTATGCATAACCTATACTTATGGTTATTTTTCTTTTTAATAATCACTCTTTAAAAACCAGCAGTGTGTTTTTGGACAATCTCATTTTTATGATTTTACAGTCTCATTTTCTGTTAACTAAATCAATAGGTAGTGTTTTCAGTTCATTGGGGTTAAAATGTGGTCTAAGGGCTTTTCTTCATATATATTCTTTCTTCAGGTATTGCCAGATACTGCGTCAGGTAGACCAAATTCTATCCTCCTGAAGTGTAATTTTGGCAGTGATAAGGATATATTGTTGTTTATTGGCTAAGTCATATTTGACTCTTTGTGACCCCGTGGACTGTAGCCCACCAGGCTCCTCTGTCCATGGGATTTCCCAGGCAAGAATGCTGGTGTGGGTTGCCGTTTCCTCCCCCAGGGGATCTTTTTGACCCAGGAATCGAACTTGCATCTCCAGCATTGACAGGTGGATAGGATTCTTTACCACTGAGCCACCCGGGCTTCCCAGGTGGCTCAGTGGTAGAGAATCAGCCTGCCAATGTAGGGTCGGACATGGCTGAGAATGCAGACACTAAGTATATATATCTGGAAATTTAAGATTCCTGTAAACTTACAGTGTTGACATTCATTTGAAAAGAGTGTCTGAGACTTAGAGATGCTATAAGAATTGGAAAATTTATTCTTTGTCTGACATTTAAATTTTCAGTGGTATTTTGATATATTTTCAGTAAGCCCATCGTTTCTTTGATAACCAAGAATTTTTAGGTCATTTTTAATGTGGCCTTGGGTTGACTTGACATTTGTTTGTTAGGAAATGCCCATTCATTAACTCCTTAGGAATTTTATCTGAGTAGAAAGAAGTATCCATAATACAGAACCTTCAAAGAAGGCCTGGAGTGACTTCTCTGAGTTTTGGGACAGTGAACCCTGGCCCTCAGAAAAACAAAAGGGCAATAATTAAGACTTTTTTTTTTTTAAGTGGGGGGTGGAGTGGGGTGCGGAGGATGAAAGGGCCAGAGTCTGTTTGCTGTCCGTGCTCATCCAGATCAAGGATGTTCTGCCCACTAGATTTCTTCTAACAGCTTCTAACAGGCCCCAGCTGTGCTCTTCTTACATTGTTGCCCGGACTGGGTGTCACTCGGGCATATGTAGCTTTAGGGCCAAGTAGCCCCACAGTTGTGGGTGGGGATGGGTTGGGCATCAGGGAATGTGAGAGTGCTGAGGCTAAGAAACTGGACAAAGGTGAGACATCTTAGTAGTGAGACAGACCTGGCAGCACTCATTCATTCTGAGACTTCCCGATGTCTGCTGTGTGAGAGGCCCCATGGTGCTGCGGACATATCCATAAAATAACAGACAGCCATGTCCCTGACCCAGAGCTTTTATTCAGGTGGAATATTATCTGTGATCATGACTCCAGAAAGTTACGGGATTTTTTTTTTTTTCCTTTTCTTTTGGACTCCAGATGATCAGTCTTGAATTACTTATAGAGTCAGTTCATAGCTGTATTGCTTCATAACAAATTACCCCAAAACTAAATGGTTTAAAGCAGCAAGCATTTATTATCTCACAATTTCTTTAGGCTCTGGGTGTAACTTAGCTGGGTGCTTCTGATTCAGAGTCTTTCACAGGCTGTCGTCAAGGTACCAGTCAAGGCTGCAGTTATCTTAAGGGTCGGCTGAGGAGAGATCCACTTCCCTGCTCCCTCACGGCATCATTGGCAGGATTCAGTGTCTCTGGACCGTTGGACCGAGGGCCTCAGTTCTTCTGTTGCCCTTGGGCTTCCGTCAGATCTTTGCCTCATGAGGCTGTGCATGGTCAACTCGCAGCATGGTTGCTGGGCTTCCTTTGGAGTGGTCCAGCCAGAGAGCAGAAGACAGTGAGCAAAGCAGTCACAGTGTAATCTCAGAAATGACACTTCATTATTTTTGTGTATTCTGTTTGTTACAGGCTCACGTTCAGGGGGAGATGATTACATGGGGGTATGGACACCTGGAGGCAGAGGTCACTGAGAGCCATCTTACAGGCTGTCTGTGATTATTGATGGGCATAAGGCACTTCTTTTGCTGTAGTTATTTAACCCTAACCCTACCCTTCATCCTCTTTATCCACTCATCTTTCCCTATCTTACCCTCCATAGGCACTGTAATATATTTATTTTCTTGGATGTGTATGTATGCTTTGAAAAAGATTGTTTCATATACCACATATAAACATAGCATACTTTTAAGTTTATAAAATGGTATTGGGGATTTAGACCTTGTTCTGTGTCTAAGTTGTTTTTTTTTTTCACCCAATCCTGTATTTTTTGTTTGTTTTTTGGCCGAGCAGCTTGTGGGATCCTAGTCCCCTGACTAGGGATTGAATCCCCAGGCCCTGGGCAGTAAGTGTCAAGTCCTAACCACTGGACTGCCAGGAAATTCCCTTAACCCTGTATTTTTTTATGATATATCCATGTTGCTATTTGTACATTTTCTTCATTTCTTCCCATCTGCTACATAGTATTTGCTAGCGCATGCAACATACTTCCTTATCTTTTCCCTAGCAGGAAATAGATTACCTCCAACTACTGGGTATCTCAAACAGTTTTGTTATTAACATCTGAAAACAAGTTTATTGGTGGGTCTGTGTGAAAGTTCGCCTGGAATATTTATAGAAAAGTAGGGTGGCAGCATCATAGGATAGCTGCGTACATAATTTCTCTTAAGTACTACCAGATCGCTCCCCAAAATGACTGTAGGAGTTTGTGCCCACAAATTGTATGTGAGGAGATGTCTTTTCCCCCAAGTTCTTGCCAGTACTAATTTTTTTTTAATCTAGTAAATGTAAAAGAGGTCTCTCACACTTATCTGCATTCTTCTGTTACTAGTATCTGTACATGGTAACCATTTGGGTTTCCCCTTCATAAATTGCCGTTTATGTGCTACTCGTTGTTTTGTATGTGTGAGGAGTTATAAGGTGGATTTGCTGATCTTAGGTTATCCTCGCCTTCCTGGGATAAACCTTAATCGTGGAGTATATGTGTGTGTGTTGTGCATGTGCATGCGTGTCCTTATGATATATCCATGTTGCTATTTGTACATTTTCTTCATTTCTTCCCATCTGCTACATAGTATTTGCTAGCGCATGCAACATACTTCCTTATCTTTTCCCTAGCAGGAAATAGATTACCTCCAACTACTGGGTATCTCAAACAGTTTTGTTATTAACATCTGAAAACAAGTTTATTGGTGGGTCTGTGTGAAAGTTCGCCTGGAATATTTATAGAAAAGTAGGGTGGCAGCATCATAGGATAGCTGTGTACATAATTTCTCTTAAGTACTACCAGATCGCTCCCCAAAATGACTGTAGGAGTTTGTGCCCACAAATTGTATGTGAGGAGATGTCTTTTCCCCCAAGTTCTTGCCAGTACTAATTTTTTTTTAATCTAGTAAATGTAAAAGAGGTCTCTCACACTTATCTGCATTCTTCTGTTACTAGTATCTGTACATGGTAACCATTTGGGTTTCCCCTTCATAAATTGCCGTTTATGTGCTACTCGTTGTTTTGTATGTGTGAGGAGTTATAAGGTGGATTTGCTGATCTTAGGTTATCCTCGCCTTCCTGGGATAAACCTTAATCGTGGAGTATATGTGTGTGTGTTGTGCATGTGCATGCGTGTCCTTGTTGATACATTGTTAATTAGCTAATGTTTTATTTAAGATTACCACATCATGGTCTTAAGTGAAATAGGCTTTGTATTGTTCTTAATTAGTTTCCAAAATTGAGGTGGTAGCTTCCTGGTGGCTCAGCCGGTAAAGAATCCACCTTCAATGCAGGAGACACAGGAGATGTGGGTTCAATCCCTAGGTCAAGAAGATCCTCTGGAGAAGTGAATGGCAACCCACTCCAGTATTCTTGCCTAGAGAATTCCATGAACAGAGGAGCCTGGCAGGCTACAGTCCATGGGGCCACAAAGAGTCGGGCGCAACTAAGCGACTAACACTTTCACTTTCTACCTCATAAAAAGTTGATCAGTTTTCCCTTATTTTCTGGACCAATTTTTATGTCATTGAAATTATCTGCTGTCTGGAGGGAAGTAAAAACCCACCTATGAAAACCCCATAACCATATATCCACATGCTACTAAGTACAAAGACTGTGCTTGGTTTTTGCATCTGGAAAGTTTCAGGGAAGGTACAGTTAGCATTTATTGAAGACCTACTCTTTGCCAAGTAGTGTGCTGGCTACTTTAAATAGTCATTTATTCCTCATAGTGCAACTCTTGGAAGTATGGTTACTCAGGAAGTCCCTGGTAGTCCAGTGGTTAGGACTCCACATTTTCACCACTGAGAGCCTAGGTTCAATCCCTGTTGGATTGAACCACACACAAGTTGTGTGGTGTGGTTAAGAACAAAAAAGAAGTAGTAACAATCCCAATTTACAGATTTAAAAACTAAGGCTCAGAAAAGATAAAGGGCTTAACAAAGGTGGCAGGATTACAGTTCTACCAAGATTCTTCTAACATCAAAACATGTGTTTTCTCTGTTTCACCCTGCCTTCCAAGAAAAGCATCTAACATTCTACATTTGTTCTGCAGATATTCCATAAGACTTGTATTTCATGTGCTGAAGTTCAGTTCAGTTCAGTCACGCAGTCGTGTCCGACTCTTTGCGACCCCATGAATCGCAGTACGCCAGGTCTCCCTGTCCATCACCAACTCCCGGAGTTCACTCAGACTCACGTCCATTGAGTCTGTGATGCCATCCAGCCATCTCATCCTCGGTCGTCCCTTTCTCCTCCTGCCCCCAATCCCTCCCAGCATCAGGGTCTTTTCCAATGAGTCAACTCTTCGCATAAGGTGCCCAAAGTACTGGAGCTTCAGTTTCAGCATCATTCCTTCCAAAGAAATCCCAGGGTTGATCTCCTTCAGAATGGACTGGTTGGATCTCCTTGCAGTCCAAGGGACTCTCAAGAGTCTTCTCCAACACCACAGTTCAAAAGCATCAATTCTTCTGCGCTCAGCCTTCTTCACAGTCCAACTCTCACATCCATACATGACCACAGGAAAAACCATAGCCTTGACTAGACGGACCTTAGTCGGCAAAGTAATGTCTCTGCTTTTGAATATACTATCTAGGTTGGTCATAACTTTTCTTCCAAGGAGTAAGCGCCTTTTAATTTCATGGCTGCAGTCACCATCTGCAGTGATTTTGGAGCCCAAAAAAACAAAGTCTGACACTGTTTCTACTGTTTCCCCATCTATTTCCCATGAAGTGATGGGGCCAGATGCCATGATCTTCGTTTTCTGAATGTTGAGCTTTAAGCCAACTTTTCCACTCTCCTCTTTCACTTTCAACAAGAGGCTTTTTAGCTCCTCCTCACTTTCTGCCATAAGGGTGGTGTCATCTGCATATCTGAGATTATTGATATTTCTCCCAGCAATCTTGATTCCAGCTTGTGTTTCTTCCAGTCCAGCATTTCTCATGATGTACTCTGCATATAAGTTAAATAAGCAGGGTGACAATATACAGCCTTGACGTACTCCTTTTCCTATTTGGAACCAGTCTGTTGTTCCATGTCCAGTTCTAACTGTTGCTTCCTGACCTGCATACAGATTTCTCAAGAGGCAGGTCAGGTGGTCTGGTATTCCCATCTCTTTCAGAATTTTCCACAGTTTACTGTGATCCACACAGTCAAAGGCTTTGGCATAGTCAATAAAGCAGAAATAGATGTTTTTCTGGAACTCTCTTGCTTTTTCCATGATCCAGCGGATGTTGGCAATTTGATCTCTGGTTCCTCTGCCTTTTCTAAAACCAGCTTGAACATCAGGGAGTTCACGGTTCACATATTGCTGAAGTCTGGCTTGGAGAATTTTGAGCATTACTTTACTAGCATGTGAGATGAGTGCAATTGTGCGGTAGTTGGAGCATTCTTTGGCATTGCCTTTCTTTGGAATTGGGATGAAAACTGACCTTTTCCAGTCCTGTGGCCACTGCTGAGTTTTCCAGATTTGCTGGCAAATTGAGTGCAGCACTTTCACAGCATCATCTTTCAGGATTTGAAACAGCTCAACGGGAATTCCATCACCTCCACTAGCTTTGTTCGTAGTGATGCTTTCTAAGGCCCACTTGACTTCACATTCCAAGATGTCTGGCTCTAGATTAGTCAACACATCATCATGATTATCTGGGTCATGAAGATCTTTTTTGTACAGTTCTTCCGTGTATTCTTGCCACCTCTTCTTAATATCTTCTGCTTCTGTTAGGTCCAGACCATTTCTGTCCTTTATCGAGCCCATCCTTGCATGAAATGTTCTCTTGGTATCTCTAATTTTCTTGAAGAGATCTCTAGTCTTTCCCATTCTGTTCTTTTCCTCTATTTCTTTACATTGATTGCTGAAGAAGGCTTTCTTATCTCTTCTTGCTATTCTTTGGAACTCTGCATTCAGATGCTTATATCTTTCCTTTTCTCCTTTGCTTTTTGCTTCTCTTCTTTTCACAGCTATTTGTAAGGCCTCCCCAGACAGCCATTTTGCCTTTTTGCATTTCTTTTCCATGGGGATGGTCTTCTTTTCCTGCTCTCAGAGATTCAAGGTGGACGAGTGCCTTGAAATGAAGGCCCCCAGTCAAGTACCAGGAGACTTTAGAAGGGGGAGGGCTTATTCTGAACTGACAAGTTTGGAAGGTAGACATACTGGGAAAATTGCTACTGATCTGAGTGGGACTTTGACACACAGGTAGGGTTTGACTGTGGGAACTAAGAAATTTCTCTGAAGGAGTAGAAATTATCATAGGTAATTTCTATCAAAGAAAATGTAGTGTATGTGAAAGCAAGCTTCTTCAGGGATCCTTGGAAAGTATGCTTTTAAAAAACTCTTTGTAGTACTTATTTTTAAAAGACTTAATATGAAATGTTTCTTTCTTTTTTAGCTTGTAATTGAGCATGAGTCTTCTTATGATTAGTGAGAATGTAAAGTTGGCCCGTGAATATGCATTGCTGGGAAATTACGACTCTGCAATGGTCTATTATCAGGGAGTTCTTGACCAAATGAACAAGTATCTGTACTCAGTCAAAGATACATACCTCCAGCAAAAATGGCAACAGGTAAGATTCTTGACTGCTGTTTGTTTCAGTGGTTTAAAATACTCAGATTTAAATAGTGCTTTTGCAGCTATACATCAAGACTGTATAATTTATTATATGGATTTGTATATAATGTTACTTAAAACAATGTGTCATATTCACCATCATCAGTATGATGAGTTCTCAGTTATTCCAATTTTTGGAATCTAATAGGAATGGTTTTGAAATTTTGTTTCTAGATCACATTT
This sequence comes from Aepyceros melampus, assembly GCA_006408695.1. Lineage (NCBI taxonomy): Eukaryota > Metazoa > Chordata > Mammalia > Artiodactyla > Bovidae > Aepyceros > Aepyceros melampus. Next base: position 78,861 of record SJXQ01002572.1, on the reverse strand, counting down.
TGACCTGGTAAAATTAGAATTGACTTTATTAAGCCATTGTTGAAACTGCACATGACACCTGAATCTCACATGTACCATATTCCGTACAGAACATCATAAATCAAACCATACTTGAATCCCATGTGAGGAATTTTAGCCACTGAGGAGCAGTAGAAATTTATGTGCTTGCTAAGTTGCTTCATTATGTCTGACTCTTTGCGACCCCATGGACTATAGCTCACCAGGCTTCTCAGTCCATGGAATTCTCCAGGCAGAAATACTGGAGTGGGTTGCCATGCCCTCCTCCAGGGGATCTTCCTGACCTAGGGATGGAACCCAAGTCTCCTGTGGCTCCTACATTGCAGGCGGATTCTTTATCACTGAGCCATTAGGGAAGAAATTTATAGGTAGAAACTATAGAACTTACATGTCCAATTGGATATATCATTTATAATAAGGTTCAACAATGTCCCAGGAGAGAAATGTTATAGAAATTAATCGTCTTTTTGAACTGATCTTCTAGATAGATTATTACCCTCAAGTTCTACTAAACTGCCTTTTAAATAATATTCCATATTTGTCCTTAATTTCTTTAACAGAAAAATAGTCTACCTCTTTGAACTTAACCTCCTTCCTTAAATCTGCCTCTTCATATTTTACATTAGAAGGGGAAAATATTTCGTAAAGTGTCTCAAATTTGCCACTGAAATACTTTTAAGACCTTTTGTTCTTAGGCCAGCAACTTTTACTTAAGAAGTCTAAAGTTTTTTATAAGAATATTTAAATTGGAAATTCCCTAGCTATCCAGTAGTTAATATTCCACATTTCCACTGTAGGGGACACAAGTTCAATCCCTGTTGTGGGAACCTGCAAGGTACGTGCTATGGCCAAAAATAAATATAAATAAAAGATTGAGTGTATTTTTTAAAACCTTTATTGAATTTGTTACAACACTGCTTCCATTTTATGTTTTGATTTTTTGGCCCCAAAGCATGTAGGATCTTAGCTCCCCAGCCAGGGACTGAACCTGCACTCCTGCACCCCGTGCATTAGAAAGGGAAGTCTTAACCACTAGACCACCAGGGAAATGCCAAGATTAAATGTGTTTAAAAAAAAAAAAAAAAAAAAAAAAAGGATATTTAAATCATTTAGTTTTAAAACCAAACATTGCTAGCTTCATTTCTTTCATATATGTATATATGTGTATATATATATGAAATATATTCATTTTAAAGTTGTCAAGGCAGCTTTAAAAAATATAAATATAGGTTGTATGTAAATTGAGCCATTTATTTTCTGAAGCTTTATTTTACAACCTGTGGGATGCAGTCCATTAGTGAACTGTGAAGTTAGTCAATTCTGATGAGTGTTTTTAAAGTCAGTTAAGTAGCAAAAGAACCATCAAAGCACAACTTGCAGAAGTAATATTTTTACCAAACTTTAAAAGTACAGCTAACTTTTAAATTTGTTATGCACTTTGACTTATAATGCACATCGTCATGTCAGTAACAATGGCCTAATTCGCCAGAACACTTAATTCATTTTATCAGAATTAATTTTGTAATTAAAAATAAAGAATTTATGAGCCATTATTAAAATTTCAACAAAACATTTTGGTATAGTTTCCTGGATATCTGATGTCAAAATGGAGGCTTCTAGCATTCTTAATCGGAGAAGGCAATGGCAACCCACTCCAGTACTCTTGCCTGGAAAATCCCATGGACGGAGGATCCTGGTAGGCTTCAGTCCACGGGGTTGCTGAGTCAGACACAACTGAGCAACGTCACTTTTACTTTTCACTTTCATGCACTGGAGAAGGAAATGGCAACCCACTCAGTGTTCTTGCCTGGAGAATCCCAGGGACGAGGGAGCCTAGTGAGCTGCCGTCTGTGGGGTTGCACAGAGTCGGACACAACTGACGTGACTTAGCAGCAGCAGCATTCTTAATAAATGGCCCAACTTAATTTGGCAGTGATTTATTAGTTACAGAAATTTAAAGAACCATATTCTCCTTTGAAATTAGGTTTGGCAGGAAATAAATGTGGAAGCGAAACACGTTAAGGATATCATGAAAACACTAGAGAGCTTTAAACTAGACAGCACTCCATTAAAAGCCGCACAACATGAGCTTCCAGCGTCTGAGGGAGAAGTCTGGTCCTTGCCCGTACCTGCCGAAAGAAGGTAAGTGGAGACTCTTTAAGATGCAAAGCGACACAGAGAACTGACCACACTGGTCCTGTCTAGGAGAGAACTGAGAGGCTGAGAGACGGGAGTGAGAGAGGGTTTGTTTTTTTAAATACCGTTTGTAACTTAAATTGTGTATTGTGTGATTCTGTGACCCATTTCAGTAAATGAAATTTAGGTAGACATATTCTTTTGTGAATGAGCTCAAAGTAGTAGAGATACACCTTTTGGAAGGAACATGGGGATGGAGATTGAAATATCTGGACTGTAAGTCTATCTTTGCCACTATCTGTAGCTTTGGGAAAAGCATATAACCATTCTATACCTCAGATTTTGTTACATAAAGTGAGGAAATTAGACTGAAACAGTAGTTCTCAAAAAGCTGTCACAGAACACTGCTGTTTATGAGGCTACACTGCTGCTAAAATTGAAAAGTGGCCTTTTTAGTTAACAGGGAAAAAAGATAAAATGTTCTCAATTGTAGGTTTTATTCTGACATTTTTATTTCCAGATTCCTATTACCTGGTGCCAGCAAGTGAATGATTAGTGAAAGTTTATGTTTACTGAAATGCTCAAAAGAGCCAATTATGCTTAGATCCGCTGCATATTTTTTTAACTGACAGGAGTGCAAGTGGATGTCATTTATCTATTTTACTCACACAATAGATTTCCTAGTTTGTATTGTGTGTTTAAAAATCTTAGTGTATAATAGTGGAGAAGGCAGTGGCAACCCACTCCAGTACTCTTGCCTGGAAAATCCCAGGGACAGAGGAGGCTGGTGTGCTGCAGTCCATGGGGTCGCACAGAGTCGGACACAACTGAAGTGACTTAGCAGCAGCAGCAGCAGTGTATAAATAGCATTCTACAAAGAACAGTGACTTTCAGTTTCTTTGCCCCTTAACCAGTTTGAGAGCCTTGCATTAAAACATTGCTCAGGTGCTTTTTAGATGTTTAAGATTCTATCATTGCAACTGTTGCTCCTTGACTATATTTTATGACAGGTGCTAGATATTGAGTACTCATGTGGTTCTGAGTACTAATACCGAATACACATGCTATTGTATTTATTTTTCACAATTTAGTTTATTTTCTCTGTGTTTCAGCTAAGATAGTTGAGATACAGTGAAGTTAGGTAACTTTTCCCCATTATCAAAAAATTAGTAGCTGGCGGAGTTAAGATTTGAACCTGATGTGCATGGTTACAAAGCTAGCACTCACTGCCATATTGGTCATTCTCAAACTCTAGCATACATAAAGATCTCTTGGGGAACTCATTCAGAATGTGGATTCTGGAGTTTCACTCCGAGAGAGTCTGGTATAATAGCAGGGGAGCCCAGGAATCTGCAGGCGATTCTAATCCAAGTGGTTGGTAGATCACACTTTAAGAAGTACTGTACCGAAGTGTTTCTCCTCCAGTTTAGGATTGACTAATGGGCATTGATTGTTTTTAGCCACTTTCATTTTCTTCAGCTCCAGATAATAGTACTAATATTCTGTTATTGACGATGATACCTTCTGAGTATTTACTACATTTTACCCTTACTCTTAAGTACTTTTATATATGTGTGTGTGTGTGTATTCTGTTTTATTTTAGAATTCACTAAAAGAAAAAAAAAACTCAAAACTACAACAGTAGGCTCATTAAAGAAAAACAGGAAAATTCATAAAAGTAGAGGTGAAATCCGGAGAAAGCAATGGCGACCCACTCCAGTACTCTTGCCTGGAAAATCCCATGGGCGGTGGAGCCTGGTGGACTGCAGTCCATGGGGTCGCTAGGAGTCGGACACGACTTAGCGACTTCACTTTCACTTTTCACTTTCATGCATTGGAGAAGGAAATGGCAACCCACGCCTGTGTTCTTGCCTGGAGAATCCCAGGGACTGAGGAGCTTGGTGTCGAGAGAGTCTGGTATAATAGCAGGGGAGCCCAGGAATCTACAGGCGATTCTAATCCAAGTGGTTGGTAGATCACACTTTAAGAAGTACTGTACCGAAGTGTTTCTCCTCCAGTTTAGGATTGACTAATGGGCATTGATTGTTTTTAGCCACTTTCATTTTCTTCAGCTCCAGATAATAGTACTAATATTCTGTTATTGACGATGATACCTTCTGAGTATTTACTACATTTTACCCTTACTCTTAAGTACTTTTATATATGTGTGTGTGTGTGTATTCTGTTTTATTTTAGAATTCACTAAAAGAAAAAAAAAACTCAAAACTACAACAGTAGGCTCATTAAAGAAAAACAGGAAAATTCATAAAAGTAGAGGTGAAATCATATAGTCATCCTAGTGCAACTTCTAGTCCTTTATACGTTGTTTATTTTCATAGTTGTAGTTGTGCTATACCCATAATATATAACTTTGTATCTTTTTTTTTTTTTTTAATCCTAATAGTAGACAATTGCGGAGAAGGCAATGGCACACCTCTCCAGTACTCTTGCCTGGAAACTCCCATGGACGGAGGAGCCTGGTAGGCTGCAGTCCATGGGGTCGATAAGAGTCAGACACGACTGATGTGACTTAGCAGCAGCAGTAAACGATTGTTGTACATTTACTGTGTTGCCGAGTACCATGGCAGTTGCTTTACATATATTATTTAATCCTCAAAACAGACTTAGAAGGTAGGTACTAAACTGTTAGCCCCAATTTCTGATGAGGAATCTTAAGCTTAGAGAGGTAAAGTAACTTGCTCTTTATAGTTACCTAAACATAGGTAATTTATAAGCCATTTTAGACCCTATTCTTTGCTGTTTTTAAAGGGTTGTTTGCTGTTCTTTTAAGGGATATAACCTACAATAGTTAACGCCTTTTTTCTTATTATAAATAAATTGAAAATTTTTCCACATCTATGTTTACTTTTTCTTAATTTCCAAAGTAGAACTAATAAAAGATGAGTGAAGTTGTGTTTTTATTTTATCTTGCCTATAAATATGTTTTACTCCTGCTTAACTTTCTTTTTATCCCTCCTTCTGGAGAATCATCATTTGGCCCTTGTATTAATCACTCTGGCTGCCATAACAAAATGCCACAGATGGGTGACTTAAACAACAGAAACTTATTTCTCACAGTTCTAAAGCTATAGAAAGTCTAAGCTTAAGGTGCGCGCCAGTTTGGTTTCTGGTGAGGAGTCTTCTTGAGTAGCTGACCTCCTCTCTGCATTCTCACATGGCAGAGGGAACAGCAAGCTCTCTGGTGTCTCTTAATAAGGACACTAATTCTTAGATCAGGACCCCACCCTTATGACCTTATTTAACTTGAATTACTTCCTTACTCTAAAAGATCACACTGGGGTTTAGGAATTCAGCATGAGTTTTGTAGGAATACAAAAATTAAGTCTGTAACAGCACCATAACTCAGTTACTGATAAGAACTTTCCAGTGAATAGATGTGCCCAGTGGTTATTCAGGTGATTTCAGATTTAATGAACTGTTTGATTGCTGCAATCTTAACAAGAGGAGGCAGGAGGTTTCTCTCTTTGGGGTAGTAGAAAGTTGTTAAATGAGCTTTTCATCTGGAAAAGTCTATAATGATGAGCTGTAGGGTCCCTCTTTATTGCTTCTGGCTTTCTTCCATATTTTGTTTTGTCTCTGATTGTAAATGCCCTGGATAGCTATTAGCTACAAAGTCCTCCTCTTTGACTTTATTTGCTACATCTATTTCTTCCTGTAATTTATTTAACTTGACTTCCTCAGCTGAATATCCCTCAAAACTCTTTATTTTTCTGTTAGTCTTAATCAGTACTCATGCTTAAGAAAGCTTATTCTTTCAACTCTGTTGGGGATTATAACTGTGACATCGCCTAAATTTTAATCCCATTTTAGGAACAGAGTCAGTTGATCCTGCATTCTCTTCTAGTGCTGTGCACAAACATGTTTGTACAAGGAGGTTCATTGAAGGCTTTCAGAGGAATGATTAAAATTAGTGTAAAGCCATTAGGTATAATTCTTTTAAAAGTCAGCTGAAGTCCCTCAAACATCTTCTCATCTCACTGAATAAAACCCAGCATTTTCAGCATGTCCCTCAGCGCCACCCAGGGAGACCCTGCCCCCACCATTCTGTGGCCTCAGTGCTTGCAGCTCTGCCTTCTTGAGCAAGTCAGATACAAGCACTTCAGTTCTCTGCACTCCGCTTTCCTTCAGCTCAGATGTGTGATGGCTTGTTCTCACATTTCTTTTAAGTCTCAACTTAAATGTCGCCTCAGAAAGGCCTTCTCTGATCAGCCTGCCTGTATCATTCCATATCCCCTATCCTTCTTTATTATATTTTCTTAGATGGCACTTAGCATCATCTGATGGACTGTTTATTTCATTGAAACCCCATCTGCCCCCCATACACACTGATATGTAAATTTGTGAGAGTAAAGGCTTTTATTAAAGTTTTTTTTTTTAATTTTTTATCTTGAATTCAAAGTAGTGCCTGTCAGTAGTAATAGTTCAGTAAATTATTTCTCAGATGAATGAATAGCAGTAAGAAGTGGATAAAGGGACTTTCCTGGTGTGCCAGTGATTTGGATTCTGCTTCCACTCTAGGTGGCACAGGTTTGATCCCTGGTCAGGGAATTAAGATTCTGCAAGCCACGTGGTTTGGTCCCCCCAAAAAGTAGATTAAGTGTGGTACATTTTATGTGACTGACTGCCATCTAGCCATTAAAAGTCATGTATGAGGTAATGATACAGGAAAGGATACTAAAAATGCTTCATGATATAATGAGTAGAGAAAAATATGAGCATATGTATGTTTGTCAGTTAGTCGTGTCCAACTATTTGTGACCCCATGGGCTGTAGCCCGCCAGGCTCCTCTGTCCGTGGGATTCTCAGGCAAGAATACTGGAGTGGGTTGCCATTTCCTCCTCCAGGGAATATGTATATATAATGGTTCCAGTTTTGTTTAAATGAAAGGCAACCATAAGAAAATAAACTGTTAAGTGGTTAACTCTGGATAGTGGGGATACAGGTGACTTTTACCATTTGAGCTATTCAAAAGGTAAAGAATCTGCCTGTGATGCACGAGACCAGGGTTCTAACCCTGGGTTGGGAAGTTCCTCTGGAGAAGGGAATGGCAATCCACTCAAGTATTTTGCCTGGAGAGTCCCCATGGACAGAGGATCCTTGCAGGCTCTAGTCCACGGGATTGCAAAGAGTTGGACACAACTAAGTGACTCACACACACACAGAGGTGACTTTTTCAAATTATTTATTACTGAAATATATTTCAGTGTCTATTTTTTTTAAAGGGGAAAAGATACATATTTTAAAACAGTATCCCTACTTGGCTACCCAGGTTTCTGAATTCAAAGTTGAACCCCCATCATTCCTTTCACAAAAATCAGTACATTGGTTTGGCTTTATCATCCTCCCAAATTCTCATTTCTCAATATGAAAGATATCTAGGCGTGTCTTTTTTCACAATGTGTCTTTTATACTTTTATCATTACTCCGTAAGCTAGGCGCTCATCTTATGCCTTGATAACGCCTCCCTGCTTTTTGTGATTCTTTCATCAGTATATCTTACTCACTATGAGACTGGTCTTTCTAAAACCTTGTCAGTGACAGTCAGCTAACAGCCAAGCCTCTTGAACTGGTGATATTTAGATCTACTTACTGAACCAGCTTATCTGTTCAGTATCATCTTTTTTTTGTTTTCTTGCCTGGAGAATCCCCATGGACAGACGATCCTTGCAGGCTCTAGTCCACGGGATCGCAAAGAGTTGGACACAACTAAATGACTCACACACACACACACAGAGGTGACTTTTTCAAATTATTTATTACTGAAATATATTTCAGTGTCTATTTTTTTTAAAGGGGAAAAAATACATATTTTAAAACAGTATCCCTACTTGGCTACCCAGGTTTCTGAATTCAAAGTTGAACCCCCATCATTCCTTTCACAAAAATCAGTACATTGGTTTGGCTTTATCATCCTCCCAAATTCTCATTTCTCAATATGAAAGATATCTAGGCGTGTCTTTTTTCACAATGTGTCTTTTATACTTTTATCATTACTCCGTAAGCTAGGCGCTCATCTTATGCCTTGATAATGCCTCCCTGCTTTTTGTGATTCTTTCATCAGTATATCTTACTCACTATGAGACTGGTCTTTCTAAAACCTTGTCAGTGACAGTCAGCTAACAGCCAAGCCTCTTGAACTGGTGATATTTAGATCTACTTACTGAACCAGCTTATCTGTTCAGTATCATCTTTTTTTTGTTGTTTTTAGTTCATTTTTTCACTTTTCAAAAAAGGTTTATTTTTTTGGCTGTGCCGAGTCTTCGTTGCTGTGTGAGGGCTTTCTCTAGCTCTGGCGGTTGGGGGCTGCTCTTCATTGTGGTGTGCGGGCTTCTCTCTGCAGTGGCTTCTCTTGTTGCAGAGCACAGGCTTAGTTGCTCCGTGTCATGTGGACTCTTCTTAGACCAGGAAGTGAGCCTGTGTCCCTGCGTTGGCAGGCAGATTCTTAACCACTGGACCACCAGGGAAGCTCCAGTGTTATCCTTTAGTGTTTATCATTGTATCTTTACAGTTTGTGTCTTTATGACCTCTATGCAGATTAAGCTCATCTTGCTTTCTTGCTTTTCCTCATTCATTTTCTATCTGCAGTTGTACTATCTTATTTAGGTCAACTCCTAAATTAGAAGGATGTTTCCAGATCCAGTTTGCTTTCTGTCTTCAAGAGGCCATTCCCATTGCCACAGTACTAGGTCTCTTTCACATTTTCTGGTATATTTGCCTAGTGTTATGTATCTTCTTTCTTAACTCTACCTGAGGTATTTGAGTACAGGACTCCCCTACCATTTTTATTGCTCGTCTTAGCCCAGCCAAGTCTAGAAGCATAATAGTAGGAGCATAATAAGTATTTGAGAGATCTCAGCTCTGCCACAAAAATAAAGGTGAAGTGAAGAAAGCTGAGCGCCAAAGAATTGGTGCTTTTGAACTGTGGTGTTGGAGAAGACTCTTGAGAGTCCCTTGGACTACAAGGAGATCCAGCCAGTCCATTCTAAAGGAGATCAGTCCTGGGTGTTCTTTGGAAGGAATGATGCTAAAGCTGAAACTCTAGTACTTTGGCCACCTTATGTGAAGAGTTGCCTCGTTGGAAAAGACTCTGATGCTGGGAGGGATTGGGGGCAGGAAGAGAAGGGGACGACAGAGGATGAGACAGCTGGATGGCATCACGGACTCAATGGACGTGAGTCTGAGTGAATTCTGGGAATTGGTGATGGACAGGGAGGCCTGGCGTGCTGCAATTCATGGGGTCGCAAAGAGTCGGACACGACTGAGCAACTGAACTGAACTGATCTACATAAAGGCAAAGCATCATATGTGAGTTCTTGTAACTGTCCATAGCCAGTGCTTGTATCAGTTCTTTTTAATGGAAAAATGATTAAAAATTTTTTAATTAAAACATGAGAACTATGATATATTCTAAAAAAATGGTACCAAGCTGTGTGTATGTTAGTACATAAATGTGATTTTACACCTTGCTTTGTTCTTTCTCTTTTGATAAAACTCCCTTCTTTGATTATTTTGCTCTCTCTTCATTTTTCAAGAATCAGGCTATTTTTTCATTTATCCTTGATATACAACAGGTGTTTCATTTCAAAAGCGAGGTGATGTCACTTGCCTTCTGTTATTTCTGCCCTATAGCCATACTGCACCACAAACAGTTATGTCCAGTTTCAGAGCTAGATCTTAGATTCCAGTGACCTGCAGTTCTATCTCATGTTCAGTTATTGCCATTGCTTCAAGTCATGGATTGATTTACACACTGTGTGTGTTCATCTGTATTTGTACCAATTCCAAGAGTTGATTATGAGTTTCATGATCTTGTCTTTGGTTAGACCATCACCAGGACCTAGAAAACGCCAGTCTTCTCAGTACAGCGACCCTAAACCACAGGGTAACCGTCCAACTACAGCTGTCAGAGTTCACCGTCCATCCACACACAACCTTCACAATGACAGAGGGAAAGCTGTTCGTAGTCGGGAAAAGAAAGAACAGAATAAAGGAAGAGAAGAAAAGGTAAATGTTACTGATTTTTATAAGTTGAAAAGTTATTTATTTACCTTAAAAGTGAAGACTGTACAAATTTTAATAATTTTTAGGAATTAAATCTACTACTATAATAAAACCATAGTCACACTGCACCTGGGATAGGATTTTTCCTACTCAGTATTCAACAAATATTTTTGGTTGCTTTTTATAACTTTCTATCTTGGTAAGAAAGAAACATATTCTTTATCCATTTTTACCAGTTATTAATATTTTACGCTCTTTGCTTTATCATTTACTCTCTGTATACTTGATTTTTCCTGAAGCATTGAGTGTTGTTAAGTTGTAGAAATCATGTCCTTTTACCCTTAAATATTTTAGTGTCAGTTTTCTAAATACTGGGACATTTTTTTCACACAAACACAAAGCAGTGATCAAAAATCATTAATTTTGCATTGATACAGTAGTGTTATCTAATCCACAGGCTTTTATAAAATTTTGCCAGTTACTCTAATAATGTCATTTATAGCTTTTCCCCCTGCCTGCCCCGTGCCAGGACCCAGTATAGAAACATATGTTGCATTTGGTTATCACGTTTCTTTAGCCTCTCTTAATGTGAACATTTCCTCAGCCTTTATCTTTTTTGCCTTTATAAAGAGTTATTTTGTAGAATGTTCCTCGGTTTGGGTTCACCTCATGTTTCCTTGTGTTTAGATTAAGGTTAGGCGTTCTTGGCAGGAGTGCCACTGCAGTGAAGTTTTGTTCTCCTCAGCGTATCATATAAGGAGGCACACAGGGTGTTTATTGCTCTGTTACTTGTGATAAATCAGATCACTTGGTTAGGGTGGCGTCTGCCAAGTCTCTCCACTATAAAAAAGTTACTCTTTTTCCCTTTATAGTCATTTGTGGGGAGATACTTTTGAGATTATATAAATATCTTGTTTCTCATCAAAATTTTATTTGTTTCGGCATCCAGGAGTTCTTGCCTGAATCAGTTATTCCTCTGACAATTGAAAAAACATTTTCTAATGCTATTTTCTCTTCTTTAATTAATTGACTTTGAATTGTAGGAAAAAACTCTATCTCTTCCCCTTTATTTATCTGTATAGACTCATGGATTCTTATTTTATTCAGTGAATTAAAATTTGTTACTATCTTTCTGATGCTTAAATTGTCCAAGATTTGAGGAGCGGGAGACCCTTGAAGCTGGATCTTAAGTCTTTTTAACATGTACTCACCATTCTCTTACAAAATAGTGTTCCAGGCTCCTCCTATATTTACCCTTCTTTCTCCAGGAAACAAGGTTCCTGTTAGTTCCCTGGTTCCTGTTAGTGAGGAATGAGCTTTATAAACCAAGATTTCAGTGCTAGTTAATATTATTTGAGTGCTTACCCCTTGCAGTAAGAAGCAGATAGGACTCTAAGAATTTAGTTTTAGTCCTCTCTCTTCCACCTCCCCATTCCCTTGACTGAGGCATATACCTAGTCTATGAAATGATAAAGCACTGATCGTTTGTTTGGCTTGTTGTACCAAAAGGCCCCTCCACACCACCTGGGCAGAGTAAAAACTGGGTGATAGCAAATGTGAAGTCCCCAGTGCTGTCCTTCTCAACAATCCAACAGTCTGTGCTGAGTTAGTCTACTCTTGTAAACAGTGGCTGTACAAGCTACTTAAGAAAAGAAAGTAAGAGCACAGAACCAAGTCTCTTCAGAGAAATGTCTCTTCTATAATGGGCAGGTCTGTTGCCCATTATACAAATGACTTTTTTTGGTTACTGTTGAGTTTTAAGAGTTCTTTATATATTCTAGAGATTAGTTCTTTGTCAGATATGTATTTTGCAGATTTCTTTTAAGTGTGTATTTGTCTTTTCATTGTTTTAGCAGGATCTTTCACAAGGCAAGCAATTTTAATTTGGGTAAAGTCCAGTATTTCCTTTATAGACTGTGTTCTTGTTGTCAAGTTCTTAACTCTTTGCCTATCTCTAGATCCCACTTTAAAAAATTTTTTTTCTTAAAAGTTTTATAATTTTATGTTTTACATGTAACTCCATGATCTGTTTTGAGTTGATTTTTATATAAAGTGTGAGGCTTGGGTCAAGATTCATTTTTTGCCCATACATATTCAGTTGCTCCAACACCATTTGTTGAAAAGGAATTATTATAGCTCAGGGAACTATATTCAGTATCTTGTGATAAATTATAATGGAAAAGAATATGAAAAAGAATATATATAGATATGTATAACTGAGTCACTAGGCTATGCAGCAGAAATTAATACATTATAAATAATATATATGTCAATAAAATTCTTATACCATTCTCAAAAATTTGGGGGGAATATTTGTGTGGGTCTGTTTATGGGCTCTCTGTTAGGCGTCACTGAGGTGGCAGTCCACCCAGTGTTCAGATAGATGTTTCTGTGTCTCTCAAAAGTTTGAGATATCCTGCAGTGTCCTGTGAGTTTGTCATTGTGCCTTGGAGTGCTTTACATGCAGCCTTGTGGCCCTAATGACTGACATCACAGAGGATGGGAGGAAATCTCTTCTAAGGGCTGAGGTGTCTCTTGGGGGAATATGGGAATAATCAAAAAGTATTCTTGGAGCATCAGTAGGAACTCAGTAGATGTTAAAGACTGACCTATTATCTTCTGTCTTTAACCTTATCTCTTCTAAAGCTTTGAGATAAATACATTATCTAATATTCACTAGTGACCACAATTTATCTCAATATTAATTTTTTCTGTTGTCAGTTCATATGCATAATATTTTTGTTTAACACCATTGTCATAGTTTTTACATAAAAATAAAAATTCAGTATGAAAGTCTGATGTTGATGTAGAATGATGACTTAACAGCCTGATTCTGTCTTTATTATTATACTGTTATATTAACTTTTATAAAAATGTCACTTGAGTCCAATCTTTGTTTCTGATTCATAGAAATGAAATACAGTGTTTGAGGTCATCATAAGCTCATGTTTTTTTCCCTCTATTTGTGTAGAACAAATCACCTGCTGCAGCTACAGAACCAGAGACAAATAAATTTGATAGTACTGGGTATGATAAGGACTTAGTGGAAGCTTTGGAAAGGGATATAATTTCTCAGAATCCCAATGTTCGATGGTAAGTTAGAGCACAGCAAAACTATTGGATGTTGCTTTTTGGAACAGAAATGGGCATGTGCTGAAGATCAGTCTCTGAGCATAGAACCGGAAGACACATAATTAAAGACATCACTTTGATTCAGGCTGTACCAGTTTTTGTTTAAAATTTTTTAATTTAATGAAATAAATAATAATAAAAATTTTATTAAATGTAAAATCCTATGTACAGAATATGAACAAGGTCACAAAATTTTCATCTTCTTTTTGGGACATTCTTTAAAGGTAAAATGGCAGTCATTCTTACGCATATGTATTGCTGGTTATCTTTAGGTTTATAAAATACATAATGCTCCTGTATCCTATTAGAGCAGTGGTTCTCAACTTTATTAATATTATAAAATTAGAAGTTTGGGATTAACATATTACACATTGATATATATATAATACGTAACCAACAAGGACCTACTATATAGCACAGGGAACCATACTTAATATTTTGTACTAATCTATAAGGGGAAAGAATCTTAAGAAAAGAAAAAAGAAGACACTATGTGTGTTTAACTGGATCACCCTTCTGTACACCTGAAACTAACATAACATTGTAAATCAGCATACTTCAATGAATTATTAAAAAATAAATATTATATCTAATCAAAGAACTATAATTTATCATAAGTTCTAAAGTTCCCTTTCCCACAAAGTGAGGCACATTCAGTTATATATTTTTTGTTAGAACTTTATTTTTAGGTATAGTTTGGGGGAATATTTTAAAATATATTATCATGTCATATATCATAATGTATTATCATGCCGTGTATACTAGTAGTTGTAGTAGTGGTGGTGGTCTCGTTGATGATTTCGTGGCAATCTCTATTAACCTTGCTGTCCACCTCTTGGTAGAGTAGGAGGCGAAGCAGCTGAATTACAACCTGTGTCTGCTTTGTGCTATGTTTATTCTTATGTTTGGTTTTTTTAGTGGGCTCGTTATTTCTAAACTATGGAATTTATGGAATGAGCATTTTAAGAACAGAAATTTAAAATAAGATGGCATAATAATAAAGAGTAGGCCTATAGACCTGTGTTCTCATTCACCAAGCTGAAAATCATTACTGCCAAGACTTGAAGATTCAGATTGTGCCCTTTCTATATACTGGCTGGTGTGGCAGAAACATCGTCACAATGTGTTAGCCCACGCATGCCTAGGAAGAAACTTCACATTCTGTCAGCAACATAAAATCATGTGCTTTCAGTGACTCTCAAGAATGACTACATTGAATAAAATATGTGAGATAAGGTTTTAATCAAATATCTTCTCTTTCAGGGATGATATTGCTGATTTAGTAGAAGCTAAAAAGTTGCTTAAGGAAGCTGTGGTGTTACCAATGTGGATGCCAGAATTCTTTAAAGGCATTAGGAGACCATGGAAATTCAGATTGTGCCCTTTCTATATACTGGCTGGTGTGGCAGAAACATCATCACAATGTGTTAGCCCACGCATGCCTAGGAAGAAACTTCACATTCTGTCAGCAACATAAAATCATGTGCTTTCAGTGACTCTCAAGAATGACTACATTGAATAAAATATGTGAGATAAGGTTTTAATCAAATATCTTCTCTTTCAGGGATGATATTGCTGATTTAGTAGAAGCTAAAAAGTTGCTTAAGGAAGCTGTGGTGTTACCAATGTGGATGCCAGAATTCTTTAAAGGCATTAGGAGACCATGGAAAGTAAGTTTCTTACTGTAACAGCATTGTCAAAGCAAACAACAAATGTGTTGTATAGAGAGCCAATGTTTACCTGTGTTGAGGGAAGGGGGAGTAGAACGTAGAGCAGGTACAGAAAAATTTAAATATGTTGTGTTATTCAGACGAAAAACTATTGCAAGGTTTCCAGAATAGGAAACAGATGCAGTGTGATCTTGGAAAAGTATACACATAGCAGATTTATAATGAACTTATATTTGCAAATATGAACAAGTTGCCTAAATAGAAAAATACTCCATTTTACATGTTGTGTTGCAGAACTTGTATCTGTATTTCTTGGAATTGTTCTTAAGAAATTAATAAGACGTATCTGTATATATTTTATATCTGTATATATTTTTTTAAACTCTTGGATTTGGGAAATGTGCTAATGGCTCACTCTGTACTTGTCTTTTGGAATTCTTGAAAGCAAGATACAAAATTCTAGACATACCTTGAGTACAACCATGTAAAAAAAAAAATCAACTAATTTGTTTGAGCAAAAGGACAAGCAGGAAATATATCTAGATCCTAATGGTACCTGTGTTAGGGTATGATATCAGTACTATAATATTGATTATATTTTTTCTCATCTCTTCCAGATTTTTAATAATATATAATTACCTTGTTTTGTAATGCAAAAAGTAAATTTGTGATAAAATATCCTTCTGTTTATCTTTGTCTTCTACTTATCTCAGTATTATGTGTAAGTTGGTTGAAGACTGATTCTTAGTAATGGCATTCTTGTGAATTAGAACAACGGCAGATAAACCCTTTGCTGACACTGTTATATTCCCAACAGGGAGTGTTAATGGTGGGCCCACCTGGCACAGGAAAGACCCTCCTTGCTAAAGCAGTAGCAACAGAATGTAAGACAACATTCTTCAATGTCTCTTCATCAACTCTGACTTCCAAATACAGAGGAGAGTCTGAGAAGCTTGTTCGTCTTCTGTTCGAAATGGTGAATGTTTGAGACAACTCTAATGATTCTTTACTTCTAGAAAGGAAGAAAAAGAATTGTAACTAACTCCATGGTGTAGAGTCGCCAGGCAGGATGTGCTTGTGCCCAAGGATGGTTCCTGTGCCCTTGAAAGAAAGTGAAAAAGAAAAAGTGAAGTTGCTCAGTCGTGTCTGACTCTTTGTCACCCCATGGACTATAGCCTGCCAGGCTTCTCCATCCTTAGAAACTTTTTACTAACATGAATTACTTGTGTTTCTCTTTGACTCCTTTTCTCTGGAGGAATGACTGTTAGCTTACGGACATGCTTATGCTATGGGATCCACGTTACTGATCTGCTGCTATAGGAATGTGAAATTATTATGTTTTTTAAGCCAGGCTTTGTTATAGTAAATTCAGTATTGGTAAATAATGGGGAAAGGTGAAAATCACAAGTAAATATGGAACTGAGATTACCTCTGATCTATTCACTGTATCAAATACCTGGAGTTTAATGACATAATCTTTGAATTCAGTTCTTTGCTTCTTACTTTGAGTTTCTTTTTCTTTCTTCCACTGCCACTCATCTGAGTATCAGTAGACGAAATATAATTCAACAAATTCTGATTGAGTGGGTTGAATTCAATAGCTTTTAGACTTTGGACTTTAAGTTTCACTTAACTGTTTCCGTCTTACCTCATTTAAGAAATTGTTTAGTTATATGCATGAACACAGAGTTGCATTTATTATATAAATAGTGACACAGATTTACATTCTTAGTCATGGTGGCCAAAATCTTAAGATGACCATGCTAATAATAACATTATACCACATCTTCCTTCTTAGGCTCAGAATAAGACAAAACAAAAACCCTTACAATTTAATGTTACCCATTTTCTGTAAAGGCTTCTTTGTATTTCAGGTCCCATGTTTTTCTCCTTCAACTGCGATAATTCATAAGGCAGGATGTAAATTCTGATAGGTTCTTATGGATTATTAATAGTCCATCCCACAGTAGGTGTCTGATAGAGAACCTCTTAAATCATTTTGAAAAATTATCTTCAGGGGAAAAACTTGCCAGTATTCCAGAATAACTTTGTGTTTAAAAATGTAAGCTCAGTAGAATGAATGGCTAAGTATGGGGTCATTAGCGTCAGATGGCCTGGTTTAGACCCCACTTCCGTCACTTTCCCAGCTAGCTACCTCTGGGAGAATTCCTCTCCTGTTGCTCAGTTGCCTTATCTATAAGAGGAGGACAGTAATTTAGGACCTGCCTCTAATGTTTATGCTCAAGCTGGAATAAGGATTGCAGGGAGAAATAACAATAACCTCAGAGAGGCACATAACACCACCCTTATGGCAGAAAGCGAAGAGGAACTAAAGAGCCTCTTGAAAGCGAAAGAGGAAAGTGAAAAAATTGGCTTAAAGCTCAACATTAAAACAACTAAGATCATGGCATCTGGTCCCATCACTTTGTGGCAAATAGATGGGGAAACAGAACAGTGACAGACTTGATTTTCTTGGGCTCCAAACTCGCTGCAGATGCTGACTGCAGCCATGAAATTAAAAGACGCTTACTCCTTGGAAGAAAAGCTATGACCAACCTAGACAGCGTATTAAAAAACAGAGACATGACTTTGCCAACAGAGGTCCGTCTTGTTAAAGTTACAGTTTTTCTAGTAGTCATCTACAGATGTGAGAGTTGGACTATAAAGAAAGCTGAGTGCCGAAGAATTGATGCTTTAAAACTGTGATGTTGGAGAAGACTCTTGAGAGTCCCTTGGACAGCAAGGAGATCAAACCAATCAGTCCTGAAGGAAATCAACCCTGAATATTCATTGGAAGGACTGATGCTGAAGCTGAAACTCCAGTACTTTGGCCACCTGATATGAAGAAATGACTTACTGGAAAAGATTCTCATGCTGGGAAAGATTGAAGGCAGGAGGAGAATGACATGGTTGGATGGCATCACTAACTCGACAGACATGAGTTTGAGCATGCTCTGGGAGTTCAAGATGGACAGGGAAGCTTGGCATGCTGCAGTCCATGGGGTCACAAAGAGACACAACTGAGCAACTAAACTGAACTGACCTGTAATGTTTGGAGGGTGAAATTAGCCAGTGCACTTCAGCTGCTTAATATAGAGCCTGGCTCATAAGAACTCGTAAATATTTACTATTACTGTTTAAAAGTTATTTGATTATTTTTGTTAATGTAGGGAGTTTATTTTTTTACTGTATTTTTTATTTATTTTTTTAAATTGGAGGATAATTACTTTATAATACTGTGTTGACCTCTGCCATACATCAGCATGAATCAGCCATAAGTATATAAGGTAGGGTTTTATATTAAGGAAAAAGGACGTTTTCTTCTATGAGGGAAAGCCTCTTACAAAGTGCTAATTTGTAGTTTTCTGTTTTTTTTTTTGTAGTGCAGTTTATAAAATATATCAAACAACTTATTTTTTACTAGCTTCCCTGGTATTGCCTAGGAAAATCTTAACCGTCTTTAAATCTTATCCGGAGGGTGCTACCTGAGCTGCTCACTTAATCAGAGGTTCAATCACAAACCAGATCCTGCAGTTTGGAGCTCCTGCCTCTCTGAATTTTGTTTATGGCTCCCTTGAAACCAGCTTGATTTTCTCCTTTTCATCATGTGGACTCTCTCAAGCAGTAAAATTGTACTGCCTCTTATGTCTTGGTTTTAACTGCTCTGCAGATGACTCCCTCTCATGTGCCCTGCCCCACTAGAATCTCTCAAAGTGAGCATGGCTCAAGGCCTATATTTTGAATAAGCCCACTTAAATATTATCATTACTATTTTTAATTAATTTATTTTTAACTGAAGGATGATTGCATTATGGTATTGTGTTGATTTCTGCCATACATGGACAAATACTGTTTTTTAAATTATTTATTTTCAGTTGCACTGGGTCTTTTTTGCTGTTCCAGGCTTTGTCTGTGTGCTGTGAGAGGGCTACTCTCTAGTTACGTTGCGCAGGCTTCTGGTTTCAGTGGCTTCTCTTGCTGTGGAGCACAGGCTCTGAGGCTCAGTAGTTGTGACTCACAGGCTTAGTTGCTCCATGACCATGTGGAATCTTCCCAGACCAGGGATCGAACCACTGTCCCCTACAGATTCTCGCAAGCAGATTCTTACCCACTGTAGCACTAGGGTAGTCCCACTTAAATATTATTAAAATCTGTCCAGGGTTTTTCACATGAGTTGGTACAGACATTTAAAAACTTAACTATATTTTTTTGTTATATTGTCAAAAACTTTCATTTTCAAGTGTCAGAAATCTAATCCCGGGTGATCCAGTGGTTAAGATTCTGCACTTCTAATGCAGGGGTTGTGGGTTCCATCCCCGGTCGGGGACTATGAGCCCCATGCTGCAGGTGCAGCCGATAAAAGGGAAAAAAGTAATCAAATCAGTTTAAACAATAAGAATAGTATGTTGTGTGACATAACTGGGAATTATCAGGTTACATTTTAGATTTTTAGGTCTAGCAGGATCCAGCAATTCAGATGTCCTTGGGAATTATTTTTGTCTAAACATTTGCTCTTTTTACCTCTGGGTTGACTTTGACATTGGCAGATCCATATGGTGACTAAGATCGCCATTAGAGGTTGCAATCTTATTTTTGTTGTCCTAATGGTAATCCCTGAGAATTAGTCCTCATTTCTCAGTTGTTCCAGCAAAACTCAAGAGATTAATGTTTGGCCTTGCTTGAGTCACATGCTTGTGCCTGGACTCTCCTGGGACTCCAGCAGAGGTTGGCCTCACTTGAAGTAGTGGAGTAAGAATGAGAAAGTGATGATTTATGTACAAATGAAAAGGAGAGCCTCTTTTATCAGAAGAAGGGGTGCCATGCAGGCAGAAACAGTTGGTGTCCTCTTCCACATCTCTCTACGATACTTTCCCAGGTCATCCAAACCCAATTTTAAATGTGCCACATAGCCTCTGCTTTAATTTAGACCTTTCTATGTACCCTTAGTATGAGGAAAAACTCAAATCTAGTGTTTTTGCTTGAGATTTGTTTTTTGTCATTGCTTCTGATGGTTGCTAGCTAGAATTTCAATTACAGATTTTCTTGCATGTTTGCTTTTTTCTTTCCCTCCATCCAGTTTATCTTCCCCCTCTGTTTCTTGAAAAGAAAGTACCAAAATGTTTGTACATAGTGCCTAAAATCCAAGTAAAAAGATAACTTAATTTAAAATGGTATTATCCTTTGGGAGCGAATAGATGACTTAAAATTCAAGTTTTTAACTAGGAAAGAAACTGAGATTTTAATATCAGGATTTTCCAAGTGAAGAGACTAAAAGTAAATCTGTACTTTGGAGGCAGAGTCTTTCAGCACAGTACCTTTTAGAGGGTACTGGATTGTAACCTCGTGGTCAGAAGAATTGTGGACCCAGTACAATTGTGTGTTCCAGTCTGTTGTGTTCATTTGCCATTGTGGACTTCTGTTTTTAAAATGCTGTTTGTTCACTTAAGCTCTGTTTTGAGAAATCCTTGCCAGCATTTAGTTTCAAGCTTTCTTGTGTGGTGATTCTGTAAGTGTGGATATTTCATTTAAAAAATGACTAACAATAAATGTTAGTTACTATAATAATATGCTTCTTATCAACTATACTCCAATAAAAAAATAAAGTCTACTAAAAACAAACAAAAGAACCCACAAAAATAAATAGATAAAATGCTGCATCTGTCTCCTTAAGAAAAGGGTGATACTACTGAATCTTACACAGCTGTTTATTAGGTTAATACCTGACCAATGGATCAATCTTCCCTGTCCTTTGATTTGAGGAAGAAGAAATGCATTTAAGGTACAAAAATAAACTTGGGGGATATTATTCAGCCATTAAGGAGAATGAAGTACTGTACATGCTATAATGTAAATAAACATTGAAAACATGCTAAGTGGAAGAAAGCAGACACAAAGGCCACATATTGGATGATCCCATTAATTTGAAATGTTCAGAACAGGCAGATGCATAGGGACAGAAAATAGATCAGTGATCACCAGGGGCTGGGGGAAGAGAAGTCGGGGTTATTGGGTGGGGGAGGCACTGAAATGTTCTGGAATTGACAGTGATGATGGTTGCATAATAGTATTAATATGCTGATTACTGAATTGGATACTTTAAGATGGTTTAAATGATGAATTTTTTGTTATATGAATTTTATCTTAAAAAGCCATTTGACTCTTCTAATTGACCCTTAAACAATGTGAAGATTAATCTGCATGTAACTTATAGTTAGCCCTCTATCCACAATTCCTCTACACCTTCAGATTCAATCAACCTAGGTAGTAGTATAGTATTTATTACTGAAAAATATCTACATGTAAGTAGACCCATGCAATTCATACCTGAATTCTTCAGGGGTTAGCTGTACTTGCATTAGTCAAATAAAAAATGGCAATTTAATTAGAGTTCTTTGGAATTTATATTTATAAAAATAAATATATTTATACATTATATATATTTTATATTGTATATATTTACATTAAAATACATTTATATATAAATAAAACATTAAAATTAAATATACTTTTAAATATTTATAAAAACCTTTGTGATATTATTAATATAAAGGTAATGGTTCTCTTTAACAAAATTTTTTCTGAAACTTTAGAACACTTATCAGTATCTATAAATGTCTTCCCACTATCGTTATCCATATCATTGTAATATACAGGATAATCCTATATCTTATATGACATATATAGCCAATCAGAGTATTGAATAGTATAGAAATTGCCATATAATATTGAAGTATACAATAAGTCTGATTAGAAGCTGTATTTTAGCTCTTCCAATTCTCAAATAAAAAATGGCAATTTAATTAGAGTTCTTTGGAATTTATATTTATAAAAATAAATATATTTATACATTATATATATTTTATATTGTATATATTTACATTAAAATACATTTATATATAAATAAAACATTAAAATTAAATATACTTTTAAATATTTATAAAAACCTTTGTGATATTATTAATATAAAGGTAATGGTTCTCTTTAACAAAATTTTTTCTGAAACTTTAGAACACTTATCAGTATCTATAAATGTCTTCCCACTATCGTTATCCATATCATTGTAATATACAGGATAATCCTATATCTTATATGACATATATAGCCAATCAGAGTATTGAATAGTATAGAAATTGCCATATAATATTGAAGTATACAATAAGTCTGATTAGAAGCTGTATTTTAGCTCTTCCAATTCTCTTCTCAGTGTTAGGACAAGAGGGAGAGATGCACAGTGTGGGAGGCTCCGCCACTCTTCTAATCGCTTAACTGTAGATTACTTATAAATGGAATTAAAAACCTGTTGTTGCCTGGTTTCTTCCTGCAGGCTCGATTTTACTCTCCAGCTACTATATTTATTGATGAGATAGACTCCATTTGCAGCCGCAGAGGGACTTCTGAAGAGCACGAGGCAAGCAGAAGGGTGAAGGCCGAGCTGCTGGTTCAGATGGATGGTATGCGTGTGTATAAGCATGAACTAAGGTCCACTCACAGTGCTAACCCCCAGCTCCAGTGACCAGGGGCTGGCGAGGAGGTCCTGGAGATCGACAGCAGTGAACGGGGACGCTGACAGTGGGGACACACTGGAAATAAAGGCTGTTCCTTCACTGAACACCTTTTGTCATACACACTGATCTCATTCTTAGCCATGAAACTGAAACAAATGCAGATAAATTGGCCTTAGAAGGGGATATGTATGGTTTTGAAGAATTTTTTAAATTGTTACATAGTTTTGCTGAACTAGTCTTTTTATTAAATCTGTTTTTGAGTCATATTTTCTGCATGCTACAAAAACTCATTGTTCTTGAACTGCAAACTCACACATGTAACCAGTTTGTTTTGTAAGTCTTAAGGAGACTTGATGGTTACATTGCTTTTATTTATTATTTTTTTTATTACATTGCTTTTAATGTTGTGCTAAATATTTGAGGATCTTTAAGTATTTGAGCTTTTCTTTTCTTTTTTTTTAACTATGTTCTTACCCTTCCTCGAGGTGTTGGAGGTGCTTCTGAAAATGATGACCCTTCCAAAATGGTTATGGTTCTGGCAGCTACTAATTTTCCCTGGGATATTGATGAGGCTTTAAGACGACGTCTTGAGAAAAGAATCTATATTCCATTACCATCAGGTATCTTCATTTGAATCAGGAAGCTCATGTTAACTTTTTTTTTTTTTTTTACTTGTTTACCTGGCTGAACCAGGTCTTAGTTGCAGCGTATGAACTGTTGCAGTCATGTGGGATCTAGTTTTCTGACCAGGGACTGAGCCCAGGCTGCTTGAATTGGGAGCCAGAGTCTTAGCCACTGGACCACCAGGAAAGTCCCTCAAGTTGACTCTTCAGTAGTTTTGCTCAATTTTGAAGTTTGGTATTAATTAACTGTACTTTAAAAGACAAACCAGTTCAATTTAAAACATAAAAACAAAAAATTTCAATTAAAAAAATTTTTTTCAATTAAAAATTTAAATTTAAAAATAAACTAAATTCAATGAGGAATAGCTCTTAAATTTTTTAAGCAAATGAGCTCTAAAAATTGAAAAAAAACTTCTTAAAGTAGACTGGAGAAAAATAAAACAATGAAACTTATGTTGATATTTATGTTTATATTCATTTATATTTCTATATATGTTTATGTATTTTTATATATGCTATGTTTATATATATTTATTTATATTTTGTTTCTCCCAATAGCAAAAGGCAGGGAGGAGCTATTACGAATAAGTCTCCGTGAGCTGGAATTGGCTGATGATGTTGACCTTGCGAGTATAGCAGAAAACATGGAGGGTTATTCAGGTGCGGACATTACCAACGTGTGCAGGTATGAATTATTTTGGAAGTATAGGTTTTTGTTTCTGGTTCTGGTTTTGTATTTAGGAAGCATAGATTTTTGTCAGTGTAAATTTCTGTTACGAAGTTTTAATGCTAAATTAAGATAGATGAAGAATAAAGACCCATATTATATAGCCTAGTCAGAGACACACGTTTTGGCATTAAGCTAGTGTTAGCTGGTGCTAGTAAGTCATTTGGCTATCTTGTATGTCATTGAAGACTGGTTCATTTAAAAGCTACACATTCAAGAAGGTAGTGTTAAAACAACTGATATAAAATAGAAAACCAGTAATTGTCTTGGATTAGAAAAAAAAGTTTTAGGTTTTAAAACTTTTTATTTGCATACTTTAAAAAGTGTGCATTCTAGTAATTAAAACCATTTGAACAAAAGAAAATGTCACTCTGATCACACTGCACTTTCACAGCCCCTGGGACACCTTGGACCCATTTGCTTTTTACTCTGGATTTCACTGCCACCCCTCCCAGCTTCCTCCTTCAACATGTAAACTGGTTTTCTTCCCCAGCATCCAGACAGGCAGATGGGAGAGGCAGGAATGGCCTTCAGCCCTCCTGTCAGTAGTTCTCCTTTCTTTGATGTGAAAGGGGCACCACAGTCATTTAAATTTGATCCACACTCTGCATCTTACAAGGTTAAAACAGCTAAAAGAAGTAAAACAAGAAGGCAGAGCTTGTGGGATGTACGGTGCTTATTGGCGGCACACGCCTTATTAACACTTGCCTGCTTGCTTCTGTTCAGTCATTTCTTTTGAAAGCAGAGATTTTCCTCTTCCATTTGTTTCTGTCTTCAGTTTTGACTTACCGAATTTTATAATCTCAGCCATATCGGGTATGTCAGACATGGCTGCAGAGGAAGCAGAGCGAGGCATGACTGAGCAGAGTCCAGGCTGCACGGTGACTGCTGCCAAGTGCCTGGGTTAGAAAAATTAATGTTGGCGCATTCATTCAGCATATTCTATAGGGGACGTAATCCAATGTAGATTGATTTGGCACATCAGAGGGGAGTACAGTCTCATTTTCAGTGAAGTGTCATAAAATGTGATAGGAAGCAGTAACAAGAAAAGATGGTCTCTACTTCAAAATGTGATTGAAGTAGGTTTGGTCCTAATCTTAGTATTAGCTTGGACATTTATTAGGAAGGTACTTGACTGCACTGGTTTACTCACCTCCAAAGTAAGCATTCCATGCAGGGCTGACGTGAGGATTAGCAATAATGTGTGTATGAAACTCTTTGTAGCTGTCGCTTTGCACATGTGGTGGCTGCTGTTAAGGATCAAACTGAGTGAAAGCAAGGAAGCAGTTGAATCTGAAGTTTCTCCTTAAAAAAAAAAAATAGCACTAATACAGACGAGGGGAAAGGAGAGACCACTTGATTGTTTAGCTTTTCTTACACATGCAGTAGAAAACATTTAATTTTCTAGCCAACAAGCTCTCTCCTGTCCCTGTGATGCTTATTCTTTATGGTACACTTTTAATAAAATTCAGTTGCTTCATGTTATATCCTTCTACTGCTTCTTGGGCTTTTTGCTCAGATTTAACTGATAACAAAACAGCTCAAAAACAGGCCTTGTTGTCCAATACTAGATTCTGTGAAGTATTACTTATGTATAGATAATAAAGTAATAACAGAATAACACATGCACTGAAAAAAATCTTCTGTTCACAGTTTTTATTTGACTAGCACATCACTTTATGGATTTTGTCTTTTTAATTTAAAACCTAGGGATGCATCCTTGATGGCAATGAGAAGGCGTATTGAAGGTTTGACCCCGGAAGAAATAGAAATCTTTCAAGAGAAGAAATGCATATGCCTACAACTATGGAGGATTTTGAAATGGCTTTAAAAAAGGTTTCAAAGTCAGTATCTGCTGCAGACATTGAAAGATATGAGAAATGGATATTTGAGTTTGGATCATGCTAAATTCTCACATGTAAACTGTGAGCAACCTTGCATTAAGTGTTTGAATAATTAAATGTAGTATTTCATTGCACCAAGCGCTATATTTTTTTAAACTTTCGTTACGGTAAGAGTGAAAAAAAAAAGTATGATTCTGAATAAAGGCAATTTTTTCAAGTTACAAGCAAACTTGTTTTACTTTTTCATTACTCTGTTTCTCTTTCACTGACAAGTGTAGCACAAGTGCTGTTACTTAGCTTGCAAAACTGTCTTTATGCACACTTGCCAGTGTCCTCTTCCACTGCCTGTGGCTGCTGTTGCTTCTGAAGAATAAGACCGGCTCTAGCTCTGTAGGTGCCAGAGGATAACTGAAAATCCCTGAACATTTTTACACAAGTAGCCAAGTGAGTGACGCCCGGACCACACCCAGTGTACTTTCCTTCCTGCCTGGTGTTACGGCCAGTTTCCCTCCTCATTCTGAGACAGCTTTAAAGGCCCCTTCATTTTACTGTGCAATTTAAAAGAAAAAAAAAAAATATATATATATATACACACACACACATCTGTACAGTCTTGCCTGCCTGACTTTATTCTGCCCCCATGTAAAAGGCTGCACTGTAGGCAAGAAGCTACCTTGATGTTTCTGCTGCTCACTGTACTCTTTTAAAGTCACTAACCAATTACTCATGGATGCAAAGTGTAATTAAAATAATTAACAGTACAAATATAAATTAATAAATGAAATAAAGAGTAATGTATAAGACTTTAGGTAAGATTTCTAATTTCCTTGTAAAGTGATACTTTCTGTATCTCGCCAACCGTAGCAAACAGAGCCTCAGGAAGACCGCATGCTTTGCCATGGTCTCAAGTATCACGGGTAAGGAGAGAAGGCAGGCTGGGAACTGTGACTGCAGCGCCTGCGCCCTCCAGTGAGAGCCTCCTACGTTGTTCTCACAAGAGGCTACAAGCTTATGCTTAAAGGATGACATAAGACCCTGTCATTGTTGAAAAGTTAGAACTGGTGATTTCTAGCAACCTAGAGAGTGACAAAAGACATAAAAAAATAAACTGTTAATTGCTGGGTGACTTTAGGATCAAATTGTAAACTGCATATTATTTGTCCAGAAGATGGACATACTACATTACACAGGGCTGTTATTCCTTATTAAAAACAGCTAGGCAGAATAAATGACTCCTTTACTACCTATCATCCTTCCACTACACGTACCTATTTATAGCCAAAATTGAAGGTGGTTTTAAAATCAAGTCATTTCCTTCTGAAGTGTTTTAAATAATGCCTGCTTCAGTCATATCCAACTCTTTGCAACCCTATGGACTGTAGCCTGCCAGGCTCCTCTGTCCATGGAATTCTCCAAGCAGGAATATTGGAGTGGGTTGCCATTCCCTTCTCCATGGGATCTTTCCAACCCAGGGATCGAACCTGTGTTTCCTGCGGCTTCTGCATTGAAGGTGGATCCTATACCACTGAGCCACCGAAGAAGCCATTTAAATGATGGGTTACAATTAAAAAAAACTTTAAAAAGAATTTTAATAGAACAGAAAGTATCACATGGAGTAAAGGTAAGAATTATATGTCCTAGATCATATTGTAAAATATACGTCATGGGTGATGGTTAAAAAAAGACCAAACATTGTAGGGTAAACGGGATTATACTTAGAACCACAAAAGCAAAGGCACATTCTAATTTGACATTGATAGACTTATTAACTGATGTGACCCTTGGTTTCAGCCAGTGTTATGTGAAAGGAGGTATTATAAGTAACTCACATGGGCAAAGATTTTATTCCAAAAACATTGTACTTTGATCTTCATAAAAAAGTTTATTTTTAGAGTGAGAACATGTCACTATTTTAAAATCCTGGTTCATTCAAGGTAAGTAGTCTTGGTACAGGATACAATCAAATCTGATATACACTTCAGTGATTTTTATGAGTCACATAATATGTGTCACATAATATTAAGTCACATAATATTATGAGTCACATAATATTAAGGCATATTTTACTGAATAAAAAAATAAGTGTTAAGTTCTTGAGCTTTTAAATTAGAATTTCATAAAGTGCTTTTCAAAAGTCTTATATATTATAGTAATTAAGTGTATATAATTTCCTTAACAAAGGCACTTTGAAAACGATTGGCACGTGGCATTTTGTCTTGCCCTTTTTTTTCTTTTTGGTAGTTTCAAACTTTCTTCACATGTCTTCTCTTCCATTGCATTTACATTTTCTTTAATAATTCACCATTGGAACACACAGCCCTATTATAGAATAAGGTGAACTTTAACTGTCACTTTAAAGATCAAGTTTTAGCTTTAGGAGTTTAGCAATTTCTCTAACGTACAAACCAATTCTTAATGGCTTCAAGAAAATTATATTTGAGTGGCAAATTTGAACCATTAGGCTAATTCAGAGTCCATGATTTGAGATGGTATTCTAAACACACATTTTATCTCCAGGGTTTTCTGCTGTTTTCTCAGGTCCATCTGGATATAAGTTGACAGCTGTCAGAGGTATAACATTCATTTTATCCAGCTGAAGAATTCCTCTGAAATATAAAAATTAAAACTAAAGTAAGACAGGGCTACTTTGAGGTTATAATTAAATGTATACCTGGGATTAGGTATTTTTGCTTCATTTTATTTATGATGGTTAGTTCACTTTAACCAAACTAATTGGTTTGGAAGAGTAACAGGAAGATCCTTAGCTGGTACCCTAGAAGATGACAAGGTAAATTATAGATCTCCACGGCATACAGTCTTAGATTTGCACAAAGTGGGCAAGAGGACTAGGCTCAAGCAGCTTTCTAATCCATACTCCACTGGCATGCAACCACAGATCTTTAGACAACATTTCTCCTGTTACTCATAGCTCAGTTGTAAAGAATCCGCCTACAAGATTTGCTAGAGAAGGGATAGGCTACCCACTCCATATTCTTGGGCTTCCCTTGTGGCTCAGCTGGTAAAGAATTCACCTGCAATGCAAGAGACCTGAGTTCAATCCCTGGGTTGGGAAGATCCCCTAGCAAAGGGAAAGGCTACCCACTGCCGTATTCTGGCCTGGAGAATTCTATACAGTCCATGGGATCCCAAAGAATTGGACACGACTGAGTGACCTTCCCTTTTACTTTCTTTCACTTTCTCCTGTTACTAAAATACCTTGCTAGTCTTCAAAATTTTACTGCATTTTAAATTAATACTTTGTGGTTGAAAATACATAGTGAAGCCCTCTTGTTTCATTTCTTTCTTATACACACTGCATTTTCCGTTATAGACACTTGTTCCCTTTCTCTCCAATACACTAAGTTCTTAAAGAGCAGAGTCTGTCCTAGCCACATGTGAATCCCCAAGACAGGTGTCTTGACCATATACGTATCCAATAAAAGTCTTTTAATTTCACTAAAGCTGAAAGATGGGCTAGAAAAAAAGAGATATATTATTTTTCCTCCCACTTGTCTTACTCTTCCTAATTTTTCTATTTTCTACTCTATAGTAAATACAACTACTTTTTAATCATTAGGAATACTAAAGTTGATCAAAAATGAGAAATACTTACTTGTATTCACAAACTGGGAAAAGCACCTTTAAGATGGTTATTACTATAACTGCTCCTATAATTCCAACCACCATGACATTCAAAAACATAAAGAATATTGGGAAAATACTGCTCCAGAACCTGCACAGATCTTTTCTGAACTTTTCCATCCACTGACACATCACCTAAAAAAAAAGTTTTTATTAGATATGCAAGTTTCATTTGAGCTCTAAGAAACTTTAAAACTTATGTTCTAGTTTTAGGTGATGGTAACATTTATACATCTTGACTGTAATGGTGGTAACATGGGTGTCTACACTTGTCAAAACTTATCAAACTGTACGTTTCAAATGGGCACATCTTATTTTTTTAATGTACCTCAAAGTTATTTACAATTTAAAAAATTATTTTCTAGCAAAGAGGCATAAATGTTTGTTACATGTTACTATCCTTTACAATTATTTATACGTGTTGTCTAACTATAAAGGGCTTCCCAGGTGGCACTAGTGGTAAAGGATCCACCTGCCATGCAGGAGATTTAAGAGACATGGGTTTGATCCCTAGGTCAGGAAGATCCCCTGTAGAGGAAATGGCAGCCCACTCCACTATTCTTGCCAGACTGGCGGGCTACAGTCCCTGGGGTCCCAAAGAGTCAGACATGACTAAGTATCTGAGCGTGCGTGATGAGAAGGCTAGTCCACTTATACAGAATGGACCTGTCAGCTATGTGTTTCCAGTATTTGGGAGACAACAGAAGAGTGACAGACATATTCGTAGCTTTTGGAACCCTATGGGGGGCTCAGTTCAGTTGCTCAGTCACATCCGACTCTTTACGACCCCATGGACTGCAGCACCCCAGGCTTCCCTGTCCATCAGCAACTCGTGGAGCTTGCTCAAACTCATGTCCATCAAGTCGGTGATGCCCATTGGTGATGGGGAGTTCACTGCGTACTTCAACAGTGATAGAGGAAACTTGGGCATGCTTTGATGGCGAGGATTGAAGAGTCTGTTCTTCCTTGCTTTGAGAGAGATGGAGTAGGATTAGTAAGGGCACCAGAGTTCAGGCATTCAAAAAGTGACGGAGGTTTCTCCAGTAACCCAAAGCAAGCAATCCTAACCTAACCTTCAGCGAGAACATCTTCAAAGAACCATCAACCAAGTGTGCTAACTCACTGTACAAAGTCTTGGGGGGACTGTGCGTGTGTGTACGTGTGCACGCATAAAGTCACAGAATAAACAGACCGATGGGGATATGAGAAAGACCCCCAAACAAACTGAAATCTAATGCCTTAACCATCATCACCTGACTACATTCTAAGAAGGAAAACAGGAATACCTAAAAATGTCACATCAAAACAGTGATGAGTTCATTATTAACAATGTCCCATGGATCCAACTCTCATGGTTTCCACCTCATTTTAAACGCTAGCACTTACTTTCTTACCATAACCATAAATGCTTGTAACACATATAAAGATAATCCCAAATACCTGATTTACCTTATATGAAGATGGAGGCTCAGCTCTGAGAGGAGTTTCAGGTAATTTGCCAGGTAGAGCTTCATTTACAGTGGTTTCCACATTCCTGAGAAGATACTGGCTGGTGGTCTGCAATGAACTAACACTTTCTCCTGAGAAGGAAGAGCCAAGTTACCAAAATGCTAAGAACGTGCTGGTGTCTCTCCCACTAGTTCTAGGATTCTACACCAGTAACATTTAAGATGGTGGGAACATCCACTTTTTTAGTAGGAGAAAAAGAAACATTTGATTGTTTCAATGCCAGAAAGGAACCTCAAATTAAGACAGTAAGAGGGGAGCTACAGCAGTTACGATTCTGTCACACAGAAAGTCAAATTTTTAAGTTCTGTGTTTCAGTGGAAGAAATTATATTTCCTCTTCTAAATGAATTTAAGTCAATGAAATTCTTATTATGTATTTTTAGATGATTTCAGCAAAATGTCCCTCTGTAATCAGCACAGACCACATTTTACAAAATGGATACATAAAGCAATACATGTTATAAAGCATTTTTAAAAGAAGTTTACTTCCAAACATATTAACTATGATGAAAAAGTTACCAATTAAAGAAATCATTTCCTTAATACTTTAAATAATGGTCTTTGAAAGTACCTTTTTTGGAGAGGTTGGGGAGGGTGAATAGAATGTCACTGTCTCGGGAAATCGAGTAGAGCATGCTTTCTTCTAAAGGCAGGGTGTAGTTTGAACGTCTGACTATTCCCTGATTCTTAACTAAAATATCAATTTCAGTAACGTCCTTTTGTTGAGCCTATGAAAAAATAGAAGCAATTACTCTTTATACTGTGTGGATCACAATAAACTGTGGAAAATTCTGAAAGAGATGGGAATACCAGACCACCTGACCTACGTCTTGAGAAACCTATATGCAGGTCAGGAAGCAACAGTTAGAACTGGACATGGAACAACAGACTGGTTCCAAATAGGAAAAGGAGTACATCAAGGCTGTATATTGTCACCCTGCTTATTTAACATATATGCAGAGTACATCATGAGAAACGCTGGGCTGGAAGAAGCACAAGCTGGAATCAAGATTGCCAGGAGAAATGTCAATCAAACCTCAGATATGCAGATGACACCACCGTTATGGCAGAAAGTGAAGAGGAACTAAAAAGCCTCTTGATGAAAGTGAAAGTGGAGAGTGAATAANCGTCAAGGCTGTATATTGTCACCCTGCTTATTTAACTTATATGCAGAGTACATCATGAGAAACGCTGGACTGGAAGAAACACAAGCTGGAATCAAGATTGCTGGGAGAAATATCAATAACCTCAGATATGCAGATGACACCACCCTTATGGCAGAAAGTGAAGAGGAGCTAAAAAGCCTCTTGTTGAAAGTGAAAGAGGAGAGTGAAAAAGTTGGCTTAAAGCTCAACATTCAGAAAACGAAGATCATGGCATCTGGCCCCATCACTTTATAGGAAATAGATGGGGAAACAGTAGAAACAGTGTCAGACTTTGTTTTTTGGGGCTCCAAAATCACTGCAGATGGTGACTGCTGCCATGAAATTAAAAGACGCTTACTCCTTGGAAGAAAAGTTATGACCAACCTAGATAGTATATTCAAAAGCAGAGACATTACTTTGCCGACTAAGGTCCGTCTAGTCAAGGCTATGGTTTTTCCTGTGGTCATGTATGGATATGAGAGTTGGACTGGGAAGAAGGCTGAGTGCCAAAGAATTGATGCTTTTGAACTGTGGTGTTGGAGAAGACTCTTGAGAGCCCCTTGGACTGCAAGGAGATCCAACCAGTCCATTCTGAAGGAGATCAACCCTGGGATTTCTTTGGAAGGAATGATGCTAAAGCTGAAGCTCCAGTACTTTGGCCACCTCATGCGAAGAGTTGACTCATTGGAAAAGACTCTGATGCTGGGAGGGATTGGGGGCAGGAGGAGAAGAGGACGACGGAGACTGAGATGGCTGGATGGCATCACTGACTCGATGGACGTGAGTCTGAGTGAACTCCGGGAGTTGGTGATAGACAGGAAGGCCTGGTGTGCTGCAATTCATGCGGTCACAAAGAGTTGGACACGACTGAGCGACTGAACTGAAATGAACTGAACTGAACAGATTACAACCCACAGGAATCCATGAGAACCTACAGATATAAGAAAAAAGGAAAAAGCAAATAAATGGAATAGAAGAGAAATTTTTTCTTGCAAAATGTCAACTACTCAATGTAGAAAACAGAGACTAGCCATTTTTCAACCATCACAGAAAAAAAAGGTGGGTTGAGACAGGCACTATCAATGGATGCTGAAGCTGGTGGGCAGAGACTGAATGAGATAGCGGGTATTAGTACAATATTAAAATAACTCCCCACCATAGAAAACCAAAATACAAACCAATTGCAAAGTGGGAAATGGTGGCTTTAGGTGGAGCAATTTGGTAGGGAGCAACGTGCTAAGTGGTCAAGGTTTACACCACCCGTGGTAGGATGGGTGAACGTCACGTCTCCCTCATATGAGGTACTAAGAAGGGCACTGCGTCTTCAGTGGTATCACTGTCAACAGCTCATGGCCTGAGTCCAGTCACAAGAATATGTCACATGGACTCCATTGAAAACTCTTCTACAGGAATCTAAGGCTCCTACTCTTTTAAAACCATCAAGTAGGTGAAAGGCAGATAAAGAGGAGAAACTGTTCCAAATTGGAAGTGTCTTAACAGGCAAGACAGCAAAATACAACATGTTTTCCGGGATAGGATCCCGAATCAAACAAGAGAGAGAAAGAGGGAGAGATCTGGCAAAAGCTGGATGGAGTCTTTGAATTAGACAGTGGTATTGTGCCGGTGTTGCTAGTTTATTTGGAGACCTGTGGGTTGCTTTTAGATGTGTTGTTTTTATGAAGTACACACTGGAGGATCTGGAGTTGCTGGGACACCATTTCTGCAACTGGCTCTCCAAACATTTCAAAAACAGATTAATGACGATGGACTGCGGGTGGTGCAGCAAGCACAGAAAAATGCTAACATTTGAGGAATCTGGGTGAAAGAGGTATAGCAATTCTTTTACCTGTTCTGGCAGCTCTCCTGTAAGTTTGATATTGTTTAGCAATAATATAACTAAATTTTTTAAAGTATTTTCATTGTATTGATAGAACCTTAAGACTATTTCATGAAAAGTAAAAAACTCAAAGGATTATACTACCACACACTATTTTAACTGTTTTTCTTTTTAAAAAAAAATAAATTTATTTATTTTAATTGGAGGATAATTACAATATTGTGATGGTTTTTGCCATACATTAGCATGAGTCAGCCACAGGCATATGTGTTCCCCCCACCCACCCTGAGTCCCTCTCCCACCTCCCTCCACCCTATCCCTCTGGGTGTCCCAGAGCACCGGCTTTGGGTGTCCTGTTTCACGCATCGCACTTGCACTAGTCATCTGTTTTCATATGATAACGCACATGTTTCAATGCTATTCTCTCAGATCACCCCTCCCTCGCCTTCTCCCGTTGAGTCCAAATGTCTGTTTTTACATCTGTGTCTCCTTTGCTTCCCTGCGTGTAGGATCATTGGTCCCATCTTTCTACTGAAGTGATCCCTGGTGCCAAGACACTTACTCCTTGCCACAGAAAGAACAGGCAGGTTAGATTTAGTTTTGTGTGTTTACCTCTTGACATCAGGCTCTACCTTTGAGTCAATTAGTGTGTCTAGCTTTGAAAGACAATGTAAAAATTATAATTATCTGTCTATGACAACACTGCTTTCTATGAAAATGGTATTTTATGGGAAGCAGTCTGTATGATGCCATCTTAAAACACACACACTGGTGACACAGAACAGCAAAAAGACCCTTTTACAAGAAGTCACTGCGGAGTTTAGACATAACAAGTGAAACCACTGCTAAAATACACAATACGAACCTGCTGTTTCTGCTGACATCGATAACTTTTCTTAGATACGCTGGTCTCATTACATGATGTATTTTCATATTTTATTTGCTTAAAATATTGTAATGGCTGAATCACACTTTACCAAGTTTTTGTCATTCATTTATTTATTTATCCCTTCATGCAACAAGAAGTCAGTGAATTGCTAATATAATCATAGTAACTTAGATAACTCCTTGAGACTTACAAAGAAGGCATGTAACATGTTATTCTTGCCTGTGAGCTCTGTAAGCTCATTCACCAGATTGCCTCAAAGTGTGCCAGAAATGTATATCTTGTGGACTTGGGCTGAGGAGAAAGACCAATGATATTCAAAAACTTGGACTGTGAGGTTTGCAAGTTACTGGAGCTCTCCTGGAGTCTGAATGCATATAGGACGTGAGTGTTTAAAAAAAAAATCATATTACCTAATCATTAAAAAGAATGAAATAATGCCATTTGCAGCAACGTGGATGAACCTAAAGATGGTCACACTGAGTAACGTTAAGTCAGACAGAGAAGGAGAAATATGATATGACATTCTTATATACATATTCTAAAAAGAAATCATACAGATGAACTTATTTATAAAACAGAAACAGACTCAGACTTAGAGAATGAACCTATGGTTGCCAGGGTGGAGAGAGTGAAATGAGGAGAAAGTTAGGGAGTTTGGGATTGATATGTGCTATATTTAAAATGGATAACCAACAAGGAGCTACTGTGTAGCACAGGGAACTCTGCTGAATGTTATTTGGCGGTCTGGATGGGAGGGGAGTTTCCAGGAAAATGAATACATGTATATGTATGACTAAGTCTCTTTGCTGTCCACCTGAAACTGTCACAGCATTGTTAATTGCCTGTACTCCAACAAAAATAAAAAGTTAAAAAATAATTTCTGAAATAATATTTTCTAGATTAGCAACAAAATTTTTAGATGTTTTATTTAATTTCAGAGTCCTGTAAGTTAGGATAAGGGTGAGAGCAGAACTGAAAATGAGTCAGTTCCATAGCAAAATGTGCTTGCTTTGTAAATTAGGGAAGAACCAAGCACAACAGGGTCCAGTCACCATTTACAGCGCCTGCCTACTCCTCCAGTTCCCTCCCCACCCACTCAGCCAGGGTGCATCTCTAATTGGGCACAAGAGAAAACCTGGTGATGTTCAGTACCTCAGGCTGCTAGGCTAGCAATGCACTGGAGGTCTCTTGGGACCTCATGTATTTGGAAAATAACGAAAATGAGAAGGAAGGCTATTGCTGTGGGATGCTCCTAGTATGGCATGCCAAATTTTGGCCCTTGGGACTTTTGCCCCTGGTACTACACAAGAGTTGTTGTTCAGTCGATCAGTCGTGTCTGACTCCTTGCAGCGCCATGGACTGCAGCACGCCAGGCTTCCCTGTCCTTCACTATCTCCCCGAGTTTACTCAGACTCATGTCCATTGAGTCAGTGATGCCATCCAACCATCTCATCTTCTGTTGCACCCTTCAACTGCCCTCAATCTTGGTAAAAGTAATGGCCTAAAAATATGATTATACCCCATTCCTACTGTTGAAAACTTTCTCGAATTCAGGATAAGATGATAGAGTCGAGAAAATCCTACAGTCCCTGGATTCATTCTCTTCCTGAGATTTCCCAGCTGTTCAGGTATGTTGAACCATAGGACTAAGTTCTGGTTAAAAGAACGTGGGTAGAAGAGACAAATTACGACTTCCAGCCTGGCCGTAATCGCCCCCTGCAATCTTCTATTTCCTCTGTCCCCTCTCCATGCATGCTAAAAATGAGGGAAGCCATAATAGCATAGCCAGAAAGTAGAGGGCCTGACATAAGGTTTCTAACTTTATATTTTACTCCCTACTCTCACCATTATTTCAAATAAGGAAGGCCATTTTAATATAAAATTAATAGGAAAGATCACATTTAAAAATTATCATCCTGGGAGTTTCCTGGTGGTACAGTGGCTAAGACTCCCAACGCAGGGGGCCCAAGATCAATCCCTAGTCAAGGTACTAGGTCCCACATGCTACGACTAATAAGTGGTACAGCCAAATAAATAAAATTTTTTAAATGATCCTTTCTTTCTCAAGAGAGATTAGTTGACAACTTTATATGATATGTATATATCGTATTGTCTTTTATCTTTTTCATTTCACCTTATACTACTGAAACCTTTATCATGGACCAGCACTAACTTGAAGACAAGCACTGGGGAATCACTCTACTAGGTGGGAATCGTAAATGACATATTCCATCTAGGAGGGGACAGTAGAGCCCCTGGATGTTCCACCAGCATCAGAATTTCATGAGGACAATGAAGCTGAAGGTTCAGTGCCCTCACGTGTACAGCCTCTTCCAGAACCCGGAAATACATTCACATGTTACATGATTTTATGAAATCTATAAAAGTAAGATATTTTAACCACAATTAGTGAAGAGTTCTGTCTTTCTCCTCCCTGACTTTCCCTTATGTTCAATGCTTTCGCCACAGGCACTTCTGGGGTGAAATGAAGATACCTTCAGTTCACAGTCAGTTCCATATGTAGTGAAGTTGCTGCTAGCTCTCCCAGTATAGAAACAGCTTCCTGGACACCCTCATCATTGTTGTTGTTGTTATCGTTTAGTCGCTAACTTGTGTCCAGCTCTTAGGATTCCATGGTCTTGTAGCCTGCCAGCTCCTCTGTCCATGGGATTTCCCAGGCAAGAATACTGTGGTGGGTTGCCATTTCCTTCTCCAGGGACGCTTCCCTACCCAGAGATCAAACCGACATCTCCTGCACTGGCAGGCACTGGCAGGTGGATTCTTTACCACTGAGCCACCCTTACCATACACACAGTGTGCCAACTCACCTGGCATGGTGAGGTTGGAAGGATACAGCCAGTTCAAGAAATGAACCTCTCACATTGCAATTGGCATCAGAAGCATGTCGGTTGTTAATGAGAAACAGGTTTGAGATCTATGGAGACAAGAGTTAGCCTGCAAAATTGATTCCAAAATCAGACATGCAATAAAGCAGTGAAGGAATGAGTTCTCATCTACACCTTGTCAAAGCAGTTCACCTCTGTCAATAGCACACTCAGTGATGCAGTGTATACACAATTATAAAAACATCAGAAAAAACCATTATTTTTTCTTTTTTATGAAAATGGCATACTAAATCTCAACTGCAACTTGGCAGGAAGTTTAGCTTTTTGTTTTAAGTGAGAAATTACAAACCCCTGATTTGGCTTTTATATAAAGCATAGCTTCTTTTATAATGTGAATGTGTATAATAGATAAGAAAAGTTAAAATAAGTATCTAAATTTAAAATAAATAAAAATGTTAAAAGTTTACTTCTTTACAAAAGCAGTTAGGATGAGAATAAAATAAATTGAACTTAATCTAATCTCAAGATGAGATTAACTATAAAATCTTTTTCAGATCATACCAAAAACAATAATGAAGAGAAAGTGATAAATTTCAAATAGAAGTAGCTAGTAGGTGTTTAGATTACTTGAAAAATCTAAATAATAAAGAAAGGTGAATTACTGGAGAATGTTTTAGATTTTGTTTTTGCTGATTTGACATCTACAAAGATATACACTGAATATAATGAGGAGGTGGACATCAACTTATTCATGTGTCATCAATTCAGAGTATTTACAATCAATCACTGCACAGGCAAATTTTTGATTAACTGAAATCTTTATGGTCATAAATGAAAGAAACATGAGAGATGTTTTCCTAGATTTGACAGTATTTTAGGTTGAAATGTGTCCTTTTAAAATTGAAGTCTTAATTTTAAAATATAAGACTTCCCTGATGACTCAGTGATAAAGAATCCACTTGCAGCGCAGGAGACATGGAGATGTGGGTTCAGTCCTGGGTCAGGAAGATCCCCTGGAGAAGGAAATGGAAACCCACTCCAGTATTCTTACCTAGAAAATCCCGTGGACAGAGGAGCCTGATGGGCTATAGTCCATGGAGGTGCAAAAGAGTTGACATGAATGAAAGACTTAAGCCCACCAAATTCACATTGAAAGGTTGTTGCTGAGCCACGAAAGATGCTGGGATTCTTGGCCTCTTGGAGGAGAGAAATTCAATCCAGGGCCAGTGACAAGGCTTGATTGCTCAGAGCTTTTGTATAATAAAGTTTTATTAAAGTATAAAAGAGAGTAAGTTTCTGACATGGACATTAGAAGGGGGCAGAAAGAGTGCCCTCCTGCTAGTCTTTAGCCAGATGTTTTATGTCTGTTAGAAAGCTATTAATCAGATAAGAGAGACACCTCAAGGCTGACACAGTTTCACCAGGCCCCTCTCCCACAATATGCATTTTTGAGATAGGATGGCATGAGGTGTGTCATCCTCCAGCCATAAAACATTTGATATGAATACTGATTTGTTGAGCTATTATCAGCCCAGGGTTTGAGAAAAGAAAAAATGTTAGTCTCAGGTGGAACAATTTTGAAGAAAGGCAAAGTCCAAGGCAAATACATGGTTTCATTAACATAGCTTAAGAAAAACAATTCCGTAAGAAAAACCGCATTGGTTAGCTCAAGGTTTGAAAGGAATTAAGTTCAGGTTGAAACAGGTGTCATCATGGCAACACAGAATTTTAAGGGAAATCTCCTTTTAATTTTGTACAGAGAAGGAAAAAAAAAAAATCTGACACTTGGAATTTGTTTCCTCCTGCCGCTTAAGGAGAGATTAAAAATGCCTGACACTTGCAGCCTATTTCTTCCGTTTAGACCCCTGGACTTCCTGACTGTTATGCTCTCAGTATGTTGAAATCCTAACACCCTCTACTGCAGAATATGACTATATTTGTAGATAGAGCCTTTAAAGAGGTGATTAAGTTAAAATAGGGTCACTGGGGAGAGCCCCAACTCAATCTGCCTGGTGTCCTAATAAGAAGAGGAGATGAGGACACAGACAACGAAGACCAAGGGGCTACCTTGAGAAGACACAGCAGGAAGGCAGCCAGCTCCGGGCCAAGAAGAAACGCCGCAGGAGAAACCAAACCTGCCAACACCTCAATCTTGGACTTACAGCCTGCAGAAATATGAGAAAATAAATTTCTGTTGTTTAAGCTACCCCGTCTGTGATGTTGTGTTATGACAGCCCTGGAAAACTAACATAGACAGCAATTTAAATTTTTCATTTCACTTTCAGAGAGCCACACAAGGGAATTAATAAACATATTTTATGGCTTTTTTCATGTTTGTGAGATTTGTCAACTTTTTAAAATGTGTTCTGCTTTTCTGATTCTGTGGGGAAAAACTTCTTACCTAATTTTGTATTATTTTTCTTAAAAAGAAGTCTAAAATTTTACAAGCTTCAGGCTCCACACCACCTGGCCTTCCCTGGTGGCTCAGTGGTAAAGAATCTGCCTGCAATGCAGGACATGCAGGAGGCATGGGTTCAACCACTGGGCTGGGAAGATGCCCTGGAGAAGAAATGGCAACTAGCGCCAGTGTTCTTGCCTGGAGAATCCCTTGGACAGAGGAGCCTGGAGGGCTACAGGCCCTGGGGTCACAAAAGTCGGACAGGACTGAGCAACTTAACAATAATAACAAGAGGTAATTCAGCCCAGGTTAGAGTTACCCTCCTGTGAGGTCAGGGGAGTCACGCTTTGAGCACTTTACAAAGGGTGGGCCATCACTGATTATGGGCTAGATATCAGTTTAGTGAATCCCAATCAGCGCTGGCTTTTATTTCTCAACATTTTCTAACAGCTTTATTTCAGCATGATTGATTGGGTCAATTTAGAGTGTTTATTCAGAATATTCTCAACAGATAGAAACTGGCTGATTTTCAACTTTATACTGTTTTGCTTGCTTTATTGAAGTATAGTTGATTTACAATGTTGTGTTAATTTCTGCTGAATGCCAAAGTGATTCAGTTATGCATATATGTACATTCTTTTTTATATTCTTTTCCATATGGCTTATCACAGAATATTAAATATAGCTCCCTATGCTATACAGTAGACCTTATTGTTTATCCACTTTATTTATAATAGTATGCATCTGCTCACCCCAAACTCCCATTCTATTCCTTTCCCACCCCCTTGACAACCACAGGTCCCAATCAGCATTGTTTTAATAGGATGGAATATGTGAGCCTGCAGCACCAGGTTAATGGTTTCAGTTACTTTTGTTTCATTTCAGTAGTTACAGGATCTACACTGCCCCCACAGGACCCATTTCTTATGTGTTTAACTATTTATAAACAGCCTACCTTGCTTATATCTTAAGGATAACTTTATTATTGGACCTGTAGGGGGAAATTCAAGATATAGAAATTATGAGCTCCCCCAATTTTTTTTCCAAGAGATGGTGATTGTGGGGTGTGTGTGTGTGTGTGTGTGTGTGTGTGTTTTCAAATCCTGGAAATACTAAAATAGCTGTAGAAAGAGGAAAGGAAACTTGAGACTAAAAAAAAAATTATTGTTTTACTATGCAAAGTGGTAAGGAAAGGAAATAGGAGTTTGGAAAGGTTTCCTTCCATGTAAGCAACAGTTTCCATCTGTGTGCTTGAGAAGGAAGTAATAACCGCAGACGAAAGAACGTGGTAGGAAAGTAAATGGTGTGACATTTGTCAGGCACAAAGACCGAGTTCTCTCTCCTCAAAATAAAATGCTTAAGTGATGCTGTCTGGCAAAGCCCACTGATGTTTATAATGTGCTTATACCTGGTGTCTCCAGGAGGAGCCCCTAAAAATAAAAGGACATATTCTATGTGGCATTTAGACTTAGTCATCAACTCACGCGGACTGTTTTCACTAAGAACCTGCTGCCCTTTAGTTTGGACAGCAGTGAATCATCTTTTCTTCCAGCATTCATGAGCTGATTATCATGAGCTTAGAAGACCTTCAAAATTTAATTCTGCAAGCCTCAACAAAGATCCCACATGCAGCAAATAAGACCTAATGCAGCCAAATTTTTATTAAATCACCCCATATCCAGCTCTCCTTCTTCTTTATTTCATTTGTATCCTAGAATTTATCATCAGCTTAAAAATTATATACAGTGGCTTCATGAAGACAAGAGACTTGGTCTGTTTGCTGCTATATCCCTATGCTGTATGCCAGGCAGTAGAACTCAATAAATGTGTGTGTAATAAATAAGTGATTGAATGAGGACTTTTACTGTCGTTATCCATGGTGTCTATGCAGCAGATTTTTATTGTGGACTTGAGCTAATGGAGGTTATTTACAACAGAGCTCAGAACAGGAAACCACTTAAAAGGGACCTCTTAGTGTTGGAGAAGACTCTTG
This sequence comes from Aepyceros melampus, assembly GCA_006408695.1. Classification (NCBI taxonomy): domain Eukaryota; kingdom Metazoa; phylum Chordata; class Mammalia; order Artiodactyla; family Bovidae; genus Aepyceros; species Aepyceros melampus. The sequence goes on along the minus strand of SJXQ01002572.1, from coordinate 36,926 downwards.
AGAGTCCCTTGGACTGCAAGGAGATCCAACCAGTCCATTCTGAAGGAGATCAGCCCTGGGTGTTCTTTGGAAGGAATGATGCTAAAGCTGAAACTCCAGTACTTTGGCCACCTCATGCGAAGAGTTGACTCATTGGAAAAGACTCTGATGCTGGGAGGGATTGGGGGCAGGAGGAGAAGGGGATGACAGGAGTCTGAGTGAACTCCGGGAGTTGGTGGTGGATAGGGAGGCCTGATGTGCTGCGATTCATGGGGTCGCAAAGAGTCAGACATGACTGAGCGACTGAACTGAACTGAACTGAACATCTCTATTTTCCAAGCTCCTGGGCCATCCCCCACTGGGAATTTCTCACAAGACTTTCTCTTCAGACCATGCCTGTGACTTTCTTGGAACTTCTTTCCCCTTCTCTTTCAGACTCCATCTTGTCCCAGGTCCCAGGCTTTGTTGCTCCCAATACTGATTAACCAGGAACATTTCTGCACACTCAAAAGTCCAATTGTTGTTCTCCAACAGTAGGTACCTACAACTTGTTAAGTCATGATCCTTGATCCATGACACAGGACATGACCTTGGACCAGGAATGGCCTTTTTTTTTTTTTTTAAACTTACATGTTTGCTTGTCAAACAATAAATACTTGTATATGTATTAATGGGCTTCCCTAGTAGCTCAGCTGGTGAAGACTCTGCCTGCAATGAAGGAGACCCAGATTCAATTCCTGGGTCAGGAAAATACCCTGGAGAAGGGATAGGCTACTCATTTCAGTATTCTTGGGCTTCCCTGGTGGCTCAGATGGTAAAGAATCCATCTGTAATGTGGGAGATCAGTGTTTGATCCCTGGGTTGGGAAGATCCTCTGGAGGAGGGCATGGCAACCCACCCCAGTATTCTTGCCTGGAGAATCCCCATGGACAGAGGAGCCTGGCAAGCTATAGTCCATGGGATCACAAAGAATCAGACACAACTGAGCAACTGAGCAACTTACCACTAAGCACACATATGTATTAATACTACTAACATGAAAATAAGAGCGTTCATCATTTCTAACAGATGCCTCAGTTCTCCTTCCTTTCCTGTACCCTGCCTCTCTGCACTGCAGGTGACAATCTGGCAACATCTATTATTCCCCTAGCCTTTTAGAAGGACAGTTTCACCACAACACAAATATTTCTTAAAAGAACCTTGGGTAGTTTTAGTCATAACTTTTTTTTAAAAAAAAACAAGATATTATGGTTATATCTAATCTTTAGTGGTTTACTTTTTACTCAAATTATATTCCTAGGACATTTTCATTCACTTTCTTTTGGAGTGAAATATTTCACTGTCTGAACATACCACTAATGATCAGTTCTCCTATCACTGGGTATAGGGATTTTCCTTAGTTTTTGCTGTTTCAAATAGAATGCTTCTGCGAATACTCTTGTGAGTGTGTCACAAGAATTGTTGTGTCCAACTCTTTGCTACCCATGGACTGTAGCTCACCAGGCTCCTTTGTCTATGGGATTTTCCTGGCAAGAATGCTGGAGTGGATTGCCATTAGAAGGTTAGAATATATGGGACACACGGTCAGTGGCAAATGCTTGGCCCGCTGGTCAGGGACCATATCAGTTTCCTGGAGCTGCCATACAAATTGCGTAATATATGTGCAAGAATTTCTTTGGGGTATATATCCGAGAGTAAAGTTATTCATCATTGGTTATATGAATCTCCAACTTTAAAAGATAATGCCAAATTATTTTCTGAAGTAGTTGAACAAATTTACACTACCAACCAGCAAAGTATAAGGCTATTCAGGCACATTCTCTCCAATATTTAATGATATTAGATGTCTTCAATTTACAAATGAATTGGATTTAAAATTGTATCTCATTGCAGTCTTCTTTTTAGGTTGTAGATTTCCCTTTCATATGCGTGCATGCTCAGTCCTAAGTTGTGTCCAACTCTTTGCTACCCCATGGACTGTAGCTCACCAGGCTCCTTTGTCTATGAGATTTTCCAGGCAAGAATGCTGGAGTGGATTGCCATTTCCTCCTCTAGGGAATCTTCCCAACCCAGGAATCAAACCTGAGTTGCCTTCATTGCAGGCAGATTCCTTACTGCTAAGCCACCAGGGAAGCCCTCCCTTACATATTTTTACTATCAATTCTTTGCCAAGGTGTTGCATTATTTTGCTTCTATTTTTCTTTTTCACTTTCTTAAAGATACCTTTCATTACACAGAAATGTTCAGTTTAATATGTGGAGTTTATTTTATGACAGAAATCTGCTCTTATAAATATTCAAGGGGTAGCCTTAAAAGATAATAATAAGGGAAATCCCCTTCAGACTGTAGACCTGAACATCCGCTTTTGGTGAAGAAAGAAGCAGCAAAGGTTAGAATATACGGGGCACACGTTCAGTGGCAAATGCTTGGCCCGCTGGTCAGGGACCATATCAGTTTCCTGGAGCTGCCATACAAATTGCCACAAATTGGGTGGCTTTTTTTAGACTATTTCTTCATACTTAAGGTGGCCAGAAGTCTGAAATCAAAGTATCATCAGGGTCGGTTCCTTTGGAGGCTCTGAAGAAGAAACCACCCCACGCCTCTCTCCTGGCTTCTGGTAACTGCCAGGAATCTCTGGCATTCTTTGGCTTCAGACTCATCACTCCAATTTCTGCCTTTATTATGACATCACCTTTTCTATGTATCTCTGAGTGTCCTCTCCTTATAAGAGCACCAGTCATTGGCCTCAGGGCCCCCCCTGATGTCATCTCAAGATTTTTCTACAAAGATACTATTTTCAAATAAGGTCACATTCTGAGGTTCTAGGTAAACATGAATTTTTGAGAGAATCTGTTAAATTCACTACAAGGCCTCAGAAAGATTAGACTATCAGGGAAAAAGAAAATCCAGGAAACATATATATCGCTGGACATGAGAGAACAACTGTGAAGTATGAAGAGCTTCATAACACCCACCCAACAGCACCAACGTAGAAGAGGCTTCAAACAACCAAGCAGACAAAATGCTGAGCCATTTCCTGGCCAATCACAACAACTGTCCTTCTCTGCCATCACACCTACTGCCAGCACTATGGGCAAGTGGGTGGAGTGGCTTTATCTCAGGGAGAAAGGCTAAGCATGTGCCCAGTGTATAGTCTTATTCTCTAAGACTGACATAGCTACTGCCCTTGCCAAATGTACAAACTGCAAGCAAGAGAAACCAACACTAAGGCTCCATGTAACATCTTGCTTACAATGCAGGAGACCTGAGTTCAGGCCCTGGGTTGGGAAGATCCCCTGCAGAAGGGAATGGCTACCCACTCTTTTTCTTGCCTGGAGAATTCCATGGACAGAGGAGCTTGGCAGATTACAGTCTATAGGGTCTCAAAGAGTTGAGCAACTAACACTTTCACTTATCTCACTTATTTCACACTTAAATTGTGTCGGGACTTCCCTGGTGGTCCAGTGATTGAGACTTCACATTCCAAGGTTTGATCTCCGTTTGGAGAGTTAAGAGCTTCCCAGGTGGACTGGAGAAGGCAATGGCACCCCACTCCAGAATTCTTGCCTGGAAAATCTCATGGACGGAAGAGCCTATAGGCTGCAGTCCATGGGGTCGCTAGGAGTCAGATATAACTGAGCGACTTCACTTTGACTTTTCACTTTCATGCATTGGAGAAGGAAATGGCAACCCACTCCAGTGTTCTTGCCTGGAGAATCCCAGGGACAGCAGAGCCTGGTGGGCTGCCGTCTATGGGGTCGCACAGCGTCGGACACGACTGATACGACTTAGCAGCAGCAGCAGGTGGCACTAGTGGTAAAGAACCCCTCTGCCATTGCAGGAGATATAAGAGACACAGCTTCGATCCCTGGGTCTGGAAGATCCCCTGGAGAAGGGAATGGCTACCCAGTCTAGTATTCTTGCCTGGAGAATCCCATGGACAGAGGAGCCTGGCAGGTTACGGTCCATAGGGTCGCAGAGTTGGACTAGACCTGAAGCAATTTAGCATACACGCACATGGGGAACTAAGACCCCACATGTCTCATCGCCAAAAAAAAAAAAAAAACATAAAACAGAAACAGCATTGTAACAAATTCAATAAAGACTTTATAAATGGTTCACCAAAAAAATAAATAAATAAATTGTGGAAATTGCTAGAAATCATTTGGATTCGATCCAATTTATTATTTTAAAGACCCACACAGTACTCCAGGGTTCCAAGGCTGTTCCTACTATGGCCTCCCTTCACATGACTGCACTGTATTAAATTCCTCTTGTGGCAGGAGAGTGGGCCAAGCAGCCAAGAGCAATAGACAGTGAGGACACCTGAGAAGAGCCTGTCTGAGTGGCTTCCCGCCCCATCCTGCTCCAATTTCACATTACCTGTCTACATTTAACGGGCTTCCCTTGTGGCTCAGCTGTTAAAGAATCTGCCTGCAATGCAAGAGACCTGGGTTCAATCCCTGGGTTGGGAAGATCCCCTGGAGAAGAAAAAGGCTACCTACCCCAGTATTCTGGCCTGGAGAATTCCATGAACTATATAGACCATGGGTCACAAAGAGTCTACGTTTAACAGCTCAGAGCATTGAATTTCTTCAGCTGGTTAAGTTGGATTTGGGGAACTGATTCTTGTATTTTAAAGCCATTTGGGGCCGCAAATTAATAAAGCTCCTGTTCTCTCAAATAAATGATGAAAACAGAAACAGAACCTTCCCGGGAGACTTGGCCCTTAAGGCAACAGTGCTCAAAAAGTTAGCTGCAAAAACATTCTCCGGGTCATTGTACGTGGAGGAAGGGCAAAAGCAAGTACCCAAATTCTGGCGTGAAAGTTCACATAGGTCCTTTTGGAAGATCACTGTATATGCACAGCTTTCTTCCTGATAAGCCTCTGATGGATACAGGAAGGGGAAGTAGAGTGGTAAAAGACACACGCTCGTCTGACTTCCGGCTGTCCACAGAGAAGCAGCTGCTGCTGCAGGATGTCCTTACATGGCATGCGTTTCCTGTTGTCCCCAAGAGGAGTCTGCCGGGACACAGCCAGGCAAGTGGTACTTGCCATTTCCTGGAAGACAACCACAGGCCAACTCTGTAATTACTCAGAGGCCCCGTCTAAGCACCACAGCAGTAATCAGGCATCGGTCACCAGAAGCAAAGACGTATTGGGCTCTGGGTAGACGTGTTGGTCGGGGAGGGTAAAGGGTCCAAACCGCACCTGGTCAGATCCTATCAGTAAAGTGACCCCCCCACAGATGCTGTAAGAAATATTTCTACACACGGCGGTTGACTACCACCTCAGACTGCCCTGCTGCCCAGAACATGTGAGTGGGGGCAACATTTCATGGAAGTGTACAAAGACGTCTGGAATGTTTAGAGACTGCCCTTTGTATTGGCAACAAATCCTGTGCTAGGTTAAGCTAAGTCGTTTCGCAGCTGCTTTGTCTTGCATAACTGGATCTCAGATTTAAAAATCACTGCTCTACCAGCTATTGGCTGGTTTTAAACAACTTCGAGGAAGAATCCACCGACAGTTTTATTTCCCTGCAATGCAACACTCAGGATACTAGTTATGGTTCCATCAGCATCTGTAATCTCATAAGATACAAATTCTGATGCCATGTCTAAAATATGAGGCTATTTGTAATCACCTCCCTTGGAAGTTGTAACCATTCGTTACCATAAATAATAATTCAAACTGCCTTCTAAAGCACAGCTACTGGGAATTCCTTAGCAGTCTAGTGGTTAGGACTCTGAGCTTCCACTGCTGGGGGCATAGGACCGATCCCTGGTTCAGGAGTCCAAAAAAAGAAAAAAAAAATTTTAATAAAGCATACCTACTTATTTTATTAAAAACTAAATTATTGTACATGACTTGATTTTTAGTGTCTCAAGAAATTTCTGTCAACTTTCAGAAGTGGTTTTCAAACTTTATCCCAGAAACTCTCTGTAAGGAATCTTTCCAGAGGTATAAACAGATAAACATGGAACTACTCTAATTAAAGCATTTTCTCCTCTCCTTGCTTTCTTGTTGTTCAGCCGCTACGTCACATCCAGGCACATTCTTTGCCGGCTCAGCCACCAAGGAAGCCCAAAGTGTGATAGCCATTTCTTTAAAGGGTATGACCTGGAACTAGCACACAATCACTTCAGCTGCCATTCTATTGTCAAGAACTTCATCATAAGGGCAGAGCTAGCTGCAGGCGAATTTGGGAAATAGAGTCTCCAGCTGAAAAGCGGAGTCTCCAGGTATGACTCAGGAGTTTTAAAATATCCTGTATTTGTCTACAAATATCTATTCTGCCTGGAATGTTTAGAGACTAGATATTGAGAATAGACTAGATATTTAGAATAGATATTTGTAGACAACTCATCATCTCCCTTGCAATGACTAGTGATTCCTCAATTATAACCAGCTCCCCATCCCTTTCATTATTTTCAGTATGTCTCCAAGTCCAAAGGAAATGACCTGGAAAACAGGAACTTCTGCCCTCAAGGATGCTATTCAAATGACAACCCAAGGAATTTCAAGACTGCTTCGAGAGTCAAGAATATGAAGTGTGTCCTCTTCCTCTTATGTCTTGCTAACATTCACTAATTCTGTTGGTAAGTGATTGCACTTCATTGATAAACAAAAAAATATATATATATGGATAGGAAAGAGGAAGAAAGTTTTTTAAAATTATAAGCAGAAGACTGTTTAAGAGTAAAGTTTATGGGTTTTTTTTCCCTCCAAACTTGTCACATCGCCTAGTAATAAAACAGCAGTAGATGCAGTGGTTGCAATAATGGTAATAGTGGTAACTGTAGCATCAAATTAGAGAAGATGTCTTTTATTGCACACTTGTTATATGTCAGGTTTTCCCTAACTTATTTGTCTATGCCATTTTGTTGGATCCTTATAAAAGTCCTTTGCAGTAATTTGCCTCTTGAAAATGAAGCAGAAGCAAAGTAAGGTGAAGCATCTTGTCCCAAGTTGCATAGCAAGTAAGTAACAGAGCCAGAATTTTTATTTTAATGGCTGCCTATATTATACATACCTAAGAGCTATCCTTTATTAAGGCACCATGATAGATACTTTGCATATTTATTAGCTCATTCTATCCTCATATAATCTGTTGGTATTATTCACAGTGGCAAAGCTGAGATTTAAAAGGTTAATAACTTTCCTAAGTCACACAACTCTCAAATAATGGAGCCAAAGGACTTCTTTGGTGGTCCAGTGGTTGTGATTCTGTGCTTCCAAAGCAGGGGCACTGGTTTGAACCCTGGTTGGAGAACTAAGATCCCACATGCCTCATGGCACTAATAATAATGGATCCAAGATTTAAACCCTGGCAGTCTAATTCTTGTCCTCCAGACTAATCCAGAGCTCAGGCTCAGAGCTGTGCTCCCTAGGAGCACCCCTGTCCTGCGGAAGAACGCATAAACTAATGTAACCTTGTTGTCTTCTAATAATCTTTCCCTCCTGCCTTCTAATTCAGCCAGCACACACTGGAATATGAAGTTCAAACAGCTTCCCGAGAGTGAACAGGTGGGTCTGTAACACTAGATTTGTTTTGTCTGATGAGTCATCTTTGTCTTGTTTCTGGTAAAGATGCAGTTGTTTTGTCTCACTGTGGCCTGAGAGATATTTGAGGTCATATCCAGGGATATCTTGAGTTTGTCATCTTTGTCTGATGATAAAAATAAAACCAGATGGCCTGCTGCAGGTATGAGCAAGAAGGTTGGGTGAAAGATGTGGAAGGTATGAGAGATTCAGTGAGTGACAGGAAATTTTTCAGCCACACCATTGCAATTTCTTGCAAAAATATCCAAGCATTTTCCTGCATCTCAGATACCCATCAAAATCAACCCTCGGAAAATTCATGCAGAGCAATATACATCACCACTCTGCTCCACCTCTGTCTTCCTTCTGTCCTTGTTTTCAGAGTGTCTTTGAGCTGCTCTCTTGACACTCAGAAGTTCCTCATGAAGCCCCTGCCCTAACTACAACTCTGTCCCTAGCCATGTTTTAACCAACACACTCTTTCATTCATCAAATATGAAAGACATGGCTACTGTGAGCTGGGCACAGATCTAGGCTCTTGAGACCCACTAGTGAGCAGAACAAAAATCTCAGCCCTTGGGAAATTGACATTCCAGCAGAGGCAGACAGAAAATAAACACATTGCATCATAAATAAATAAATTACTGGACTTCCCTGGCAGCCCACTGGTTAAGATGTCACCGTACTTCTGCAGGAGGCATGGGTTCAATCATGGTTGGGGAACTAAGATCCCATATGCCACATGGTACAGCCAAAAAAAAACAAAAAAAAAAAAGAGTGATTATTTAGCTTGTTAAAAGATCGTAACTGTTGTGTAAAAATGGACAGATGTTGAGCAGGAGAGGAGAGAAGAATAGAGACAACTGAGGGGTGAAATTAAAGGTGTGGTTTTTGATATTAAATAATGCATTCAGAAGAGGTCTCCTGGAGGAGAAACTGCAGCAAGTACTTGAGGTTGTCAGAGAATGAGCCACGTGGATAAGCAAGAAAAGAACATTCCAGGCTTGAGAAAGAGCAAGTACAAAGGCCCCAGGTCAGAGTGTGTCTGAAGGGTTTAAAGAGCAGTGAGCAGGCCTGCATTCCAAAGCAGAGGGACTGGTGAAGGGAAAAGAGCTCTAGATGAGGTCAACGAGACCATGGTCATCATAGCCTCTGGCCCCCGCAGACCAACACCAGAAATTTGGATGTGAAATGAATGCAAATAGAAAGCAAATCCCATTTCCTCTTCAATTTAATTGATCTAGACAGAAGATTTCTCCTTTTTCAAGTTTACTTCAGATTAGTCACTCAGTCATGTCCAGCTCTTTGCAACCCCAGGGACTGCAGGACACCAGGCTTCCCTGCCCATCACAACTCTCTGTGAGTTCAAACTCATGTCCATTGAGTTGGTGATGCTATCTAACCATCTCATCCTCTGTCATCCCTTTATCCTTCTGTCTTCAATCTCCTAGCACTGGGGTATTTTCCAATGAGTCAGTTCTTCACATCAGGTGGCCAAAGTATTGGAGCTTCAGCATCAGTCCTTCCAATGAATATTCAGACTGATTTCCTTTAGGATGGACTGATTTGATTTCCTTGCTGTCCAAGGGACTCTCAAGAGTCTTCTCCAACACCACAGTTCAAAAGCATCAATTCTTTGACACTCAGCTTTCTTTACAGTTCAACTCTCGCATCCATACATCCTTTTTCAAGGAAACAGATAAAAACCTAAAAAATACCAGAGTGGGAGGACCAATGACATTACCAACCCAATTTTCCAAATCCAAAGTGTTTCCACTTCGCTAGGAAAGAGCCTTGTACTGGATGCTTGTCACTAATCTCCCCTTAAAAACTTTTAGGCAACTTAACTAGAAAGGCACATAAGTGTAAGTGTTAGTCATTCAGTCGTGTCTGACTCTTTGTGACCCCATGGACTATAGCCCGCCAGGCCCCTCAGTCCATGGAATTCTCTAGGCAAGAATACTGAAGTGGGTTGCCATTCCCTTCTCCAAGGGATCTTCCCAACCCAGGGATCAAACCAGGGTCTCCTGCCTTGCAGGCAGATTCTTTATCGTCTGAGCTACCAGGGAAGCCTGGTACATAAGGTACATAAGTCAATCTTAAAATATATTCTTTTATCTGCATAACTCTTTGAGAAGATGTTCTGTATGTTAAAGCTAGAAGGGTCCAACCCTTCAAGTTTACCAATTGGGATATCCATTCATGTAGAAGCCACTGTTACCATGCTCATTCTATGTCCCAATGAACCTAAGACCTCTAAAAAATTAACAAACAAACAAGGACTTCCTTGCTGGTCCAATGATTAAGAATCTACCTTTCAATGCAGGGGACACAGGTTCAAACCATGGTTGGGGAACTAAGATACTGCATGCTTAGTTGTCTGCATGCCACAACTAGAGAATCCTGTGCACTGCTGTGAAGGCCCAGCCAAAACTGAAAAAAAAATTTTTTTTAATTAAAAGAAAGAAAATAAAAAAGATTAACAAGCAAACATGATTTCTTGAAACAGAAACTTGACAATTTAGATTTCATAGACATTAGAAAGTGAAAGTGTTAGTCACTCAGTGGTGTCTGACTCTTTGCAACCCCATGGACTGTAGCCTGCCAGGCTCCTCTGTCCATGGCATTCTCCAGGCAAGAATACTGGAGTGGACAGCTACTCCCTTCTCCAGGGGATCTACCTGACCCAGGGATTGAACCCAGGACTCTTGCATTGCAGGCAGATTCTTTACTGTCTGAGCCACCAGGTTTAAAGCCACAAACTTCTCTTTTCAGCCCCAAGTTAATATTTAGGTGAAGAAATTCTTTTCTCTGGTTTTCATATTTTGTGCAATTTGCTATTTACCCACTTGAATAGGAAGGCTGAGATGGGATCAAATTAATATACATTCAAGGGGAAACATTTACATTAAGACAAAGAAGAGTTTCTTTATCTAAATTTGTTTTGTAAAGACACTATATTTGTTCAGGAAAAAGTGCCAGCAAGCTTCTTCAGTGAAGGCTGAGACCTCAAGGGAATGCTTGAGTAACAGAAGATAGTTGATAAAATAACCACTGAGTTAAGGGAGAAGGGATGAGAGGTTGGAAGAAAGCTATCCTTCAGGGAAAGAAAGGGGCCGGCAATGAGGACAGAGAGGAAGAAAACGCTGGGACAGAGCAGCCACGGAGAGTCCAAGAAGAGCAAGCGCTCTAGCTGTGGCTTTCTTCCATGGATTTCTGCATTCTGTGTCCTGTGACCTTCTCTCTGTGACCCCACAAAGGGACAGCAGACATAGAGGTTTTAAGTGTCTCTAAATTATTTAAACATTTTTTTTAAAGTCCTTAAGCAATGGAGCCACAAAATCTGAAGACATGTAATTCTCTCTCTCTTAATAAAGAGTAATACTTCTCATTGTTAGGGATTTTTAGTGTTTGAATGGTTTACAGTGTTTTATGGTCATTATCTCCTCCCAGGGAACGAACAGAGGTGCACCTGTTATTAACCTGAGTTGCATATGATGACATCACCAAGGCAACAAGAAAGCAAATGGCTTGGAAAGGAACAAGGAAAATGCTCACCATGTTATAGGGCAGGGCTTTGCAACCTCAGTACAACAAACATTTTGGATGGGAAAATCCTTTATTGGGATATTGGGGGTAAAGGGATCCTATCTTTGGCATTGCAGAATGTTTAATAACATCCCTGGCTGATGCAGAGTTGCACTAAGATTTCTAGCAGGGCCTTCCCAGTCATGAAAATGAAAATTGTCTCCAGACTTTGCTAAATGCAAAATCCCTCCAGTGGAGACTAGTTGCTATTGTTATTGTTGTTCAGTCACTAAGTCATGTCCAACTCTTTGGGATTCTATGGACTGTAGCACGCCAGGCTCCTCTGTCCTTCACTGTCTCCCAGAGTTTGCTCAGATTCATGTCCGTGCGTCAGTTAGATGTTAGATGCCATCCAACAATCTCATCCTCTCTTGCCCTCTTCTTTTGCCTTCGCTCTTTCCCAGCATAAGGGTCTTTTCCAATGAGTCAGCTCTTCGCATCAAGTGGCCAAAGTATTGGAGCTTCAGTTTCAGCATCAGTCCTTCAGTTTCAGCATCAGGGTTGATTAGGACTGACTGGTTGTCAGAGTGACCCTATGGTACTACACATAATTCTTAGCTCATGCTCACCCTCAAGAACAGTCAATAACAAAAAGGAGTCTGATGATATGCATGTAATTTTGAAAACTATAACTGATTAAAAGGTCAACAGAAATAAAAAAGAAATTTCATAATTCTGCTTAGATGGGATCCAATTAATGCCTTTGCGGTGACCACGTGGATATGTTGCACAGAAAAGACACTACTTTATATAAATTGGTGTTTGCTGATGTGATCAAGAAATGTAATTCATGTAAAAAAATTTTATCAATTGCTGAAGGAACCGGAAGGCTGAATATTTTCTTTCCTTGGTCAAAAGGTGAGCTTATCCTTTTCCTTCTTCTTTTTAGTGAAATAAAGACATAGTTTGAAAACACACCTACCCATTTGGCTCAATGGTTAAGTCTCGTCTGGCTGTAGGGTAAAAATAGACATTCCTCTGTCTGAACATGAAAATAGTACTTCCCCAACAAAACCCAAACATCTTTGAGCTGCAAAAGATGTTTACTTTTATATAAAAGACTTTTCCTCTGGTGTTTATTTTGAGATTGTGTAGGTGTTCTAGCAGAGGTAAGCAGGTATATAAGGGTCAGAGGCAAACCTATAAGAGCATGCTTCCTGCAGCATGTGAGAAAGTTGTGATGATCACAACTTTCTACATGTTAGGTTGAGAATATATGCTGGTGTAATGGATATCCTCTCCTTTTGAAAAGTTGTAGATGCATAAAAATAATGATGATAATCGTAACTAACTGTCTAATCTTTGTGGAACACTTTATACTCACTCATTCATTCAACAGCTATTGAAGACTTATGTACTTTTCAGGCCACGCTGTTTCTCCCTCTGCCATTGTAGGGCAAAATCAGCCATAGTCAAGACATTAAAAAACGAATCCAACAGCATTCCAATAAAACTTTATTTACAAAAACAGGGGGTCATAGTTTGTTGACCTCTGAAATAGGGTCATAGCTTTGTTGACCTCTGAAGAAGGGTGAAAGGAACAAAGAGTTCAAGAGAACCATCAATTTAAAATGAGATGATCAAGGTGAGACCCATGAGAAGGTAACATTCTGTCAAACACTAGAAGGATTACTCAGCCATAAAAAGGAATGAATCTGAGTCAGTTCTAGTGAGATGAATGAATCTAGAGCCTGTTATACAGAGTGAAGTAAGTCAGAAAGAGGAAAAACAAACATCGTATTAATATATTAACACATATATATGGAATCTAAGGTCTTCCCTGGTAGCTCAGCTGGTAAAGAACCCACAGCAAGGCAGGAGGACCCAGTTTGTTTCCTGGGTCTGGACGATCCCCTGAAGAAGGGATAGGCTACCCACTCCAGTATTCTTGGGCTTCCCTGGTGATTCAGATGGTAAAGAATCCACCTGCAATGTGGGAAACTTGTGTTCAGTCCCTGGGTTGGGCAGATCCCCTGGAAGAGGGCATGGCAACCCACTCCAGTGTTCTTGCCTGAAGCATTCCCATGGACAGAGAAGCCTGGTGGGCTACAGTCCATGGGGTTGTAGAGTCGGACACTACTGAGCCACTAAGCACAGCACAGTATGGAATCTAAAAAACGGTAGTGACGAATCTATTTGCAGGCAGGAATAGAGATGCGGATGTAGAGGACAGATTTGCAGACACAGTGGGGGAAGGAGAAGCTGTGACAATCGAGAGAATAGCATTGGCATATATACATTACCATGTATAAAATAGGTAACTAGTGGGAAGCTGCTATATAGCACAGGGAGCTCAGCCCAGTGCTCCATGACGACCTAGAGAGGTGAGACGGGTCAGGAGGAGCCTCAAGAGGGAGGGGATACATAGATACTTATGGCTGCTGATTCACATTGTAAGGAGAAACCAATACCACAATGCAAAGCAATTATCCTCCAATTAAAAATAAAGCAACTAGAAGGAGGTGAACAAGTCAGACACTTGGTCATAGACAGGAAGAGCATTCCAGGCAGAGCAGCAGCCAGTGCCAAAGTCCTGTGGCATCCCTGTGTCTGGTGTGTTTAGAAGCTCAGGAAGGTCTCATTAAAACAGAATGAGTGAGTTACTCCATTTCTAACCCTCTCAACTGGTCTCTCCAATCCCTTTTCCTCTTTTCTCCTTTGTTTCCCCCTTGCTTAAATGAAGTATGTTTTATAACAATAAATGAGGGCTTAGAAAGGGCTTCCCAGGTAGCTCTTACGGTAAAGAACCCACCTGCCAATGCAGGAGACATGAGACAGCGATTCAACCTCTGGGTCAGGAAGAGACCCTGGAGGAGAGCAAGGCAACCTGCTCCAGTATTCTTGCCTGGAGAATGCCATGGACAGAGGAGCCTGGCAGGCTACAGTCCATAGGGTTGCATAGAGTTGGACAGGACTGAAGCAACTTAACACACACACACACACACACACACACATGTTCAGAAAGGTAGCAACATTGACACATGTTTTGTTTTGTTCCCATGAAAGTCTGGTTTCAACTCAATGCCGAGAACTGGAGTGACAGACCAATTTAAGAACACCAAGCCACAGGGGTTTCCTCTAAGAATCTTTCACCAATGCTTTTCTAATCCTCAGCCCAGCTGGCAGAGTGAAGGCTTATAATCAAAAAGCAACTATAGAATACCGCCTCCTTATTCACTCAGCCTGTTTGTTCCTGTGTGTTTTTAAGAGGCTGCGGACGGTAATACTTAACAAAACCAGAAGGCAGGGCTATTATTTCTAAATTGTATATAAACCTGTATTCTAGGAAGAACTCTCTAATTCTTGATCCTGATGTGCTGCAAAGGAGGAATCACTTGGGATACCATCAGAGCAAAGCCTATCTGTTCTCAAGCTCACAGGTTCACTCAGAGGGGCCTGAACACCTGTGTCTGTGAGTGAAACCCCATGTATACGAGTGAGCCTTGATGGAGTCATGGTACGTGTGGGAGACTGTTTTTCACGTAATGTCTGATGGAGGCAGTTGGTAATGCAATGCAAGTACGGGAATAATGACTTTTAATTTATCCCCCATCTTGTTCCACAAACATGAGAACGTTTTTGTTGTGAAAAGATGACGCAGACACGAGATAGAGGGGGGAACAAAAGCCTGGGTAAGCCAGGGTGGAGTCCACCTGCACTACAGGAGATACAGGAGACACTGGTTCGATCCCAGTGTGGTCAGGAAGATCCCCTGGAGGAGGGCATGGCAGCCCACTCTGGGATTCTTACCTGGAGAATCCCATGGACAGAAGAGCCTGGAGGGCTGCGGACCAGAGGGTCACGAAGAGTCGGACCCGACTAAAGCAACTGGTCACACATGCACACGTGAAAGACCACCCCAACCTCGGTGTCCTCTCAAGCCTGGCCTCACCCCTTCCCCACCTGCATCTACACTTCAGCCCGCCTGGAATTTATCTTCCAGTTGCCAGGATGCACGATGCTGCTCCCTTCTGGTCAGGAATGCCAGTGCCCTACCCATCCAACCCCACCCCTGCCTCTCAGGTCATTCCTACTCATCTGCAGGTCCAAAGGGCGCCTCTTCAAATGAAGTCCAGTCCCCCTGTTACACATGTCATGCTATAAAGCTTCCTTTCCTTCATCGCCCTTTTCAGTTTACACACTGACCTGTGTGATTAATGAATGTCTGTCCCCTTCACTAAGGTGTAGGCTTCATGAGGACAGAAATCGTCTGCTTGTACTCCCCATCACAGCTGGCACCAAAGGGGCGCTTCATAGATACCTGTTGGATAAAAGAAGCCTCCTGGGAGTCAAGGATATGAAATAGCTCCACTGGAATTCCATCACCTCCACTAGCTTTGTTCGTAGTGATGCTTTCTAAGGCCCACTTGACTTCACATTCCAAGATGTCTGGCTCTAGATTAGTCATCACATCATCATGATTATCTGGGTTGTGAAGATCTTTTTTGTACAGTTCTTCCGTGTATTCTTGCCACCTCTTCTTAATATCTTCTGCTTCTGTTAGGTCCAGACCATTTCTGTCCTTTATCGAGCCCATCTTTGCATGAAATGTTCCCTTGGTATCTCTAATTTTCTTGAAGATATCTCTAGTCTTTCCCCTTCTGTTCTTTTCCTCTATTTCTTTGCATTGATCACTAGTGGAGGTGATGGAATTCCAGTGGGCTATTTCATATCCTGAAAGATGATGCTGTGAAAGTGCTGCACTCAATTTGCCAGCAAATTTGGAAAACTCAGCAGTGGCCACAGGACTGGAAAAGGTCAGTTTTCATCCCAATTCCAAAGAAAGGCAATGCCAAAGAATGCTCTCCCATCCTTGCATGAAATGTTCTCTTGGTATCTCTAATTTTCTTGAAGAGATCTCTAGTCTTTCCCATTCTGTTCTTTTCCTCTATTTCTTTGCATTGATTGCTGAAGAAGGCTTTCTTATCTTTTCTTGCTATTCTTTGGCACTCTGCATTCAGATGCTTATATCTTTCCTTTTCTCTTTTGCTTTTTGCTTCTCTTCTTTTCACAGCTATTTGTAAGGCCTCCTCAGACAGCCATTTTGCTTTTTTGCATTTCTTTTCCTTGGGGATGGTCTTGTCCCTGTTTCCTGTACAATGTCACGAACCTCATTCCATAGTTCATCAGGCACTCTATCTGTCAGATCTAGACCCTTAAATCTATTTCTCACTTCCACTGTATAATCATAAGGGATTTGATTTAGGTCATACCTGAATGGTCTAGTGGTGTTGCCCACTTTCTTCAATTTAAGTCTGAATTTGG
This sequence comes from Aepyceros melampus, assembly GCA_006408695.1. Classification (NCBI taxonomy): domain Eukaryota; kingdom Metazoa; phylum Chordata; class Mammalia; order Artiodactyla; family Bovidae; genus Aepyceros; species Aepyceros melampus. Next base: position 20,551 of record SJXQ01002572.1, on the reverse strand, counting down.
CAATCAGGAGTTCACGATCTGAGTCACAGTCAGCTCCCGATCTTGTCTTTGTTGACTGTATAGAGCTTCTCCATCTTTGGCTGCGAAGAATATAATCAATCTGATTTCGGTGTTGACCATCTGGTGATGTCCATGTGTAGAGTCTTCTCTTGTGTTGTTGGAAGAGGGTGGTTTGTAAAATTAAACAATGACTTCTAAAGTATGCTGATAACATAGAAGAATTCTCTTTATTACTATGTACCAGCTCATTGCCAATTAATAGTATCTTTTATGACCTTTTATGAAGGTCAAGGAGTGTCAGACTGGTCAATTATATTAATAGCAAGACTCAAGATGTCCTGGTAGTTGTCATTGTGCCGGGGAAAATTGATCGTTCAACACAAAATAAAGCATCACTCCAGGCTTGAGGACTTCCCTGTAGCTCAGATGGTAAAGAATCTGCCTGCAATGTAGGAGACCTGGGTTTGATCCCTAGTTTGGGAAGATCCTCTGGAGAAGAGAATGGCAACCCAGTCCAGTATTCAGTATTCTTGCCTGTAGAATGCCGTGGACAGAGGACCCTGGTAGGCTACAGTCTGTGGGGTTGCAAAGAGTCCAACATAACTGAGCGACTAACACTACTACTACTACTGCTTGCAATCTCTGGGAATATTCCTCTTGAATGAGATCCCTGACAAATGCTATGTATGAAGCAACTCAGAACAGTCTTTATTTTGCTACTGAAGGAACCTGATTTCTCACGAAACAGTTTGTAAGAAGTTTAAGAGTAAATGTTTTTGAAAGATTTACTTGGTTTTCCCTCTTCTTCTACCAATCTGAAAAAAGCAGCCTGAGGAGAAAGAAGCTTCTGATAAAATTTGGACTGGCTTACTGGGCATGGCTTTGGGAAAGTGTGCCTAACTGGCAAGCTTGTTACCGACTTGCAGCTTGGATAATGGAAAGAAATCTACTATCCTTCTGTAGAAAACATTTAGGGAAAGAATCAGAGTCAAGGCCATTGCCTGTGTCAAGTGTTCAGAAAACCTGAAATTTGATGTTGCCAGAGAAAGGAGTAGGGCATGGAAGACAAGAGAAAAGAGAGAGAGAGAGACATCAGTGGTACTGGAATGGGAAGCAACAGGGCAACCAAAATGGAAACTGTGAAAAGAAAGACTTCATTTTATAGCATAATACAAACTACCATTACTATCAACTGGATATCACATTTTACTGTAGCCTTAACAGATAACCTGTCATTTCTGGAGGTAATCTTACTGTTATTCTTTATTTATTAAAACAAGGTCTCTCAGACAAATCTGATCACATTCAGCAGATCCTCATTGCCTAAGGATTTGTGTCCAAATTTCTTATCATGACATTCTGAATGCTTCCATCTCTTTTCTTACTCATCTTTCACTCTGTCCTCTGTCCAGACTCAGTTGTTATGAGTCTGGATATGGCGACAAAAATGAAAACCAAAAGATGCACCCTTGATCACTGAGCTCAAAGGGCACATTCATTAACAACTCCATAAGCATTTTCAGATTCTATAGAGTCAGTCCTTAAGAGACAAAATCCTCTGGAGGCAGCTCCAAATACCATCAAGTAGTATGAAGAGCAGCACATTCTGGAGGCATGTTTACTTTGTATGAATAAAATTATCAAGATGTATTGGAATACACCACAGAAAGAATATACTTAGGAATTTTATTATATATTCAGAAATAAATTCAACGAGCAAATTTAAAATAAAATTTAAGCATTAAAAAATAGTTTATAATGGGAGAAGAACAGCAATATATGTGGAGCTGTGAATGATTATTAGACTTTGATAAAGTTAAAACATTTAAAGTATCAAAAGTTTTATGTTACTTAATGGTACAAAGAACAAAAAGAAGGTGAGTTTGTTTGTTTCTAAGTTACTAACTTCCAAGTTACTATTAATTAATGAATGACACCAGAGGACAATTTATAAGAAAGTTCATGAGGGCATATATTTGTAAAATTTTAAACCAGCTGATGATGTCCACCATTGTAATTATGTTTCTATTAAATGTCATTTAGTGTGCTTGTTGTAGAAATAGGATAAGATGACATGGGTAGATGCCTGTAACCACAGGAAACAATCTTTATCTTCTGATATTCTTATTCTTTGGTGGCTGCGGGAGGAGTCACAAAGAACATGAGGGTCAACACTGAATATCTAGTCAGCAAAACACACCAGTTTTTATGTAATTGTCCTTTACAAGACCTGTTTCTCTCCAGTATGTCTAGCTAATAAGAAACCAAATCCACCCCACTGGCAAGCGAATAACACATAGGAAGGCAGGATCAGAAAAGTCCCAGGAGCAAATAAGCAGAATCTTGCGAGGTCGGTTATGGCTCCAGCTCCAGTTCAGGCATGCCCCTTCATTTCAACATCCCACATACTCAGCAAAGCTGTGGTTATGTCTGACCTCAATGCATTCGAGATCTGGGATGCCTCATTTGCTCCTTTGTGCCTGATACTGTATCTATTCAATAAATGCTAATGACTGAATGGGAACTGGTTAAGATTTATTTTGTTACTCTGGGGGCCACATTTTAATCTTGGGGAACATACGGGAGGGACACGGATTCCAAATTTTGCACGAGATACACAGATTCACTGCATTTTCATAGACAAGTTAGAGTTAGTTCTGTTTTCCTCCAAATCTTTCATCTATTATTTGAATTAGAATCACGTTAGCTGCTTTTTCCCTTCTTCCAGAGAAGTTACAATGAGCAAAACACAGGCCGTTCATTCAATTATTCAGTGTTCAAGGACGTTTTCAGCCCCAAGCACCATATTAGGTGCTGGGGATTCTTGGTGAATGAATGAACAACTGAATAAATATGTATCTGTGATTTCCACTAGTAATGTTTAAGGGAAGAGAAAGTTGTTGGCTTGAATGTTATTAGAATAAGTCACAGAACCTTTTGAAAGAACTCATAGTGTCATGTCATAAAGAGCAGAGCAACGTGGCCCTGTTCCTGCTTCCAATTTACAGTCTGGGCAGAGGCTGCCCTGAGCACACGAGATGGCTGTAATACAAGGCACAGTGTGTTCTGCTGTAAATGTAAAAGAGGGCACAAAGTAGAGGGGGATGTGAAGATGTTATCCATGTAGCTGGCCAGGGGAAAATTACAGCCGGAACTCTTTCCCAGGAAGGAATTCAGAAACCAAATCCAGTACAAAGGAAAGATGACTCCGTGTTAGTTTGTACCTTACTGTCCTTTCCTGTGTTGAAACGTTAACATTTTCAGATATAATGGGTCTTTTTTCCAGGTCATGAAGCACAGACAATGTGCCGGAGGCCTGAACAAAGTTGGTGCATCAGCAGGGCTTTGCACTTAAAACAAACATCTGAGCTTTCCTGACTGTTTAAATGAGAGCTGGGGCATTAATACACAGTGAAATGACTGACACATTTTGTATGGGGATTAGCTCCATTATATGGAAATGCCATGCTGGCACTCCTACATTAACACTCTGGACCTCATAAAGTGTGAATGGAGGCTTCATCCACATTCCCAAAGGATAATTTCCTTAAAGAGTTATATTAAAAGTATTCCTGGGTAACTATTTTTAAAAAAGAGGATGGAGTAAAAAGAAAGAAATCATAATTAGATATAAACATACTTTTTTTCCCATAATGAAGGATTTATAAGAGATTTACTTTTTTATTGTTAAGTTTATTTAGAATGAAGAAAACAAAAAAGCAAAATGATGCATATGAAATACTAAAGAGTGATTTAAGGTAAATTTTACCTATAGAATATTGTTTAATTTTATTAGCTAAAAGCACTAGACAGTAAGGGTAAGGATCTAGTTTGCCATAGTTTTGGCTGTATTGCTTGCAAACAGCATCACATATAAGAGGTATCTAAATGGGTTTGTTTAAATATGTACAAGTAAGAGTCCACTGTGTGTACTCAACAACAAAATGGAGAAAATGTTTTCTCAGAGATATAGCATTATGTAGGATTTGAAGTTATCATATATTTTCTTTTTGCTTACTTTTGAAATTAACAAAAATAAAGATTCTTTACTTTTATGGCAAACCTGATCATCCAAAACATAGTCCCAAGCCATAATATTTGTTGGCTGTACTGAGTGACTGAATAACAACAAGAGAAAACTAAGAAAGTCTTCTGAGAAGTTACTTCTTCTAATCAAAGAAGTGCAACTCAGATGCTCAGGGGCCCACCTTCTCAAATTTACTACCTAAACCAATGAGTGTAATGCATACTGAGGTTTCCAAGAGCCCAGCAGATTAGAAACAGTCTGGTGGAAAGTATGAAAGAGGAAGAGGGATAAGAAGGAAGGAACTCAGGGGCAGATAAGAAGTAACCACAGAAGGCAGAACATCCTGGGACCATCTAGGGATGGGGTAAATGTCCAGAGTATATTAATGGGCCTGGAGCAGCAATTACTTTCAATACAAAATGATGCAATTCTCAAGGAAGGGCTAACTAGGTTTTACACATTCAGTTAAAAACAAATTCTAAATCATTTAGAATATTTTCTCTTTGAAGGTGTTGAAGTTTTGCTAATTTTAAGACATTTTAAAAGACGACTTAGAGGAGAGTTTTAAATTGACAATTGGCTTCTTTTAAGATTAACCGAATTTGAAAATAGCTTTCCTAAAATTTTTGTTTGTAATCCAGAGTTTAAATTTTCCTTATGACTGGGGAAGCTTTCCTTAATGATCCTTGAATCTCATAACACCTGCTTCATCTACAGGGTACTTTAATGATGTAGGTAAGCGAAATCTCAACTGTTTTGGCAGGTTCCAGGGTATCCTGGGGAGGTGTTAATAATCCTGAAAAGCCATCTAAAGAGCATCAATAACAAATAGATATGGCTCATGCCAATCATTATCTATTTTCCTCCACTGGAATTTCTATGTCTGCAAAGTAATGTAGGTATATTCTAGAGCAGTATTTTCAGATTTATGCCTTTCATAGCATTCTTCCCACAAGTTGTTGCTTAAAAGGTTTCTGAAGTGTATGCTCAAGATTACAGGTCACTGTAATCTCTTTGTGAGTGAAGTGAACTTTGTGGAGAGGCCCAGTACATATGGACATATTAAAGAGCATAACAGCTTCAGTAAAGAAGCTGTTTGTGTTGTTGCTGTTGAGTTGCTAAACTGTGTCTGACTCTTTGTGACCCCATGGACTGTAGTCTGCCAGTCTCCTCTGTCCATGGGATTTCCCAGGCAAGAATATTGGAGTGGGTTGCCATTTCCTTGATTCCCTGGAAGATTCCAGGGAACCTTCCCTACCCAGGGATCTACCCCCATCTCCTGCACTGGCAGGCAGATTCTTTGCCACTGAGTTGCTTGGAAAGTCCTAAAAATGCTGTTTGCTGCTGCTGCTGCTGCTGCTGCTAAGTCGCTTCAGTCATCTCCGACTCTGTGCGACCCCATAGGCAGCAGCCCACCAGGCTCCCTTGTCCCTGGGATTCTCCAAGCAAGAACACTGGAGTGGGTTGCCATTTCCTTCTCCAATGCATGAAAGTGAAAAGTGAAAGTGAAGTTGCTAGTCATGTCCGACTCCTAGTGACCCCATGGACTGCAGCCCACCAGGCCTCTCCGTCCATGGGATTTTCCAGGCAAGAGTACTGGAGTGGGTTGCCATTGCCTTCTTTATTTAAATCAACATTTTCAAAGCAAATTAAAAGTCACTCTTCCCCTTTGTATACAAACCAGTAGCAAATGTTAATATTTTCTAGAAGATAATCAAAAGGCCTATGTTAGAATTTTCACTGAAGTGAAGTGAAAGTCCCTTAGTCATGTCCAATTATTTGTGATCCTCAAGGATTATACAGTCCATGGAATTCTCTAGGCCAGAATACTGGAGTGGGTAGCCTTTCCCTTTTCCAGAAGATCTTCTCAACCCAGGGATGGAACCCAGGTCTCCCACACTGCAGGTGGTTTCTTTACCAGCGAGTCACAAGTGAAGTGTCATTAAAACCAACTGAGGGGAATGACCTCTATTTAATTGCAATTATATTATTTTTTCCATAAAGTATATTTAATTACTCAGAAGAGTAACATACTGCTGTGCAAATAGGCCAACGAGATTTATAGCCATAAATAGAAGCTAAACATTTTATAAATACCTTGACATTAGAAATGCAATGAATAAACATTTGTCATCTCTGTGATTAATAAATACACTCAATGATGATCAATACCAGGACAAAGCATCCTCCATTTCTTGGACCTAGATTCTCATATTAGAATCACTTCTTGTTGGAGAATCCCCTGACTTCTCTAGTCACACACAAATTAACAAAAGAGCTCATAGGAAGATAATACAAATGTGATTCTGTTCTTCCTTCACAACTTAAAGAATCCTTTTTTCCTGAATATTTATTTCTGTGATAATATTTAAGGAAAACAGTCTTGTGAATCAGCCATTTTTTCCTACTGTATACAAAAAATCCCAGGCAGTAGCCAAGGATTTTGGAGTTTACATCTATCACAGAAAAGAGATGAAGAGGTATAAAAAAAAGAGAATCTTACCCTGGGGATGGCACACAGTTTTATTATTTTCTGCCATGAGGCTGTGAGGGGATAGCTGCATAATTCTTCACACAGTCTGGACTCTGAGGTGGGGGGTGGAAATCAAAGGTGAAGAGGTCTGGTGACTTCTAGCAGGTGAAGCCAGGGCCATCTTTTTATTAAATTTCATGGAAATAAATGCCAGAGAGTTTGGGGGAGTTCCTGGAAGTTTGGGGAAGAATCTTCCAGGCTGATAGAGAAACAGCTAGATGAGGATTTAATATATGTTCATTTAAAGTGGATAAAAATGATGCTTTTAAAAAAGAGGAGAACATAGGCAAAACACTCTCTGACATAAATCACAGCAGGATCCTCTATGATCTACCTCCCAGAATACTAGAAATAAAAGCAAAAATAAACAAATGGGATCTAATTAAAATTAAAAGCTTCTGCACAACAAAGGAAACTATAAGCAAGGTGAAAAGACAGCCTTCTGAATGGGAGAAAATAATAGCAAATGAAGCAACTGACAAACAACTAATCTCAAAAATATACAAGCAGCTTATGCAGCTCAACTCCAGAAAAATAAATGACCCAATCAAAAAATGGGCCAAAGAACTAAATAGACATTTCTCCAAAGAAGACATACGAATGGCTAACAAACACATGAAAAGATGCTCAACATCACTCATTATCAGAGAAATGCAAATCAAAACCACAATGAGGTACCATTTCACACCAGTCAGAATGGCTGCGATCCAAAAGTCAACAAGCAATAAATGCTGGAGAGGGTGTGGAGAAAAGGGAACCCTCTTACACTGTTGGTGGGAATGCAAATTAGTACAGCCACTATGGAGAANGCTTACTCCTTGGAAGAAAAGTTATGACCAACCTAGATAGTATATTCAAAAGCAGAGACATTACTTTGCCGACTAAGGTCCATCTAGTCAAGGCTATGGTTTTTCCTGTGGTCATGTATGGATGTGAGAGTTGGACTGTGAAGAAGGCTGAGCGCAGAGGAATTGATGCTTTTGAACTGTGGTGTTGGAGAAGACTCTTGAGAGTCCCTTGGACTGCAAGGAGATCCAACCAGTCCATCCTGAAGGAGATCAACCCTGGGATTTCTTTGAAAGGAATGATGCTGAAACTGAAGCTCCAGTACTTTGGCCACCTCATGCAAAGAGTTGACTCATTGGAAAAGACCCTGATGCTGGGAGGGATTGGGGGCAGGAGGAGAAGGGGCCGACCGAGGATGAGATGGCTGGATGGCATCACGGACTCAATGGATGTGAGTCTGAGTGAACTCCGGGAGTTGGTGATGGACAGGGAGGCCTGGCATGCTGCGATTCATGGGGTCGCAAAGAGTTGGACACGACTGAGCAACTGAACTGAACTGAACTGAACTGGGAGTCAAAGGAAAGAGAGAAAGATGATACATTAAAGCATTTACAAAGTCAATGAGGAAAAGCAAACAAGTTTTCCAGGCAAAACACAGCTTTTCATATGTTCTGAGTTTTGAGTAAGTTTTCTCCCATAGGCCCTCAAGAACAGAGCATTGTGTGAATTTTCAGGATTGCCTACAATTCTTTATGTTGATATAATAATATATTTTAAACAGCTGTCTCTTAAAGTATCCCTCAATGTAGGCTTATGCATGCATGCAAAGTCACTTCAGCCATGTCCAACTCTTTGTGACCCTATGGACTACACTTCTGCCAGGCTCCTCTGTCCATGGGATCTTCCAGGTAGGAATACTGGATTGGGTTTCCATGCCTCCTCCCGACCTGGGGATCAAACTCACATCTGCCTGCATCTCCTGCATTGCAGATGGATTCTTTACCCACTGAGCCCCCTGGGAAGCCCCACACATGTAGAATATATACCCCCTCTTTTTAAAATTTTCTTCCCATTTAGTCACCACAGAGCATTGAGTAGAGTTCCCTATGATGTACAGTAAGCTCTTATTAATTACCTGTTTTATACAGAGCAGTGTATATATGTCAATCCCAATCTCCCAGTTCATCCCACCCCACCCCATCCTCCCTTTCATGTTCATATATTTGTCAATATAAATAATTCTTAAGGGGAGCAGAACAAGGTGATCTATGAGTACAGGTTTCTCAGGGTTCTGGCTTAATGCAAAGGTAACATAACATCAGTGAAACTGAGAGAGAGGGTTGCCTGTCCTTCGGGTCCTCTTCCCACAAATATTTCTTGCAGTCAGGATTAAAGTGTAAATAGACAGCGGAGAGCTGAAGGTTATATTCTCTGTGAACATAGAAAGGGCAAACCCACATTCATCCTCTGACGATCAGCTGGAAGGAGTATGATTATTCAGTTGACTGTTGCTCTGAAGGAAGCAGCTGGAGAATTCTTCAGTTCCTCTCATTTGTTTGTGAAAGATGACACTGGTTCATACTCCCCTCTTGTGGCCACTTCCAAGTTTACTGGCTTTCAGGTACACTACAGGAGCATAGTAATGAGAAATCATGTTCCTTTTCTCAAGTCAGGTAATCAGTCATTCTAGAATGTCAAGACCAATTTTTTTTTTAAGTGGCAGGATGTTTAACAGCATCTTAAAACAACATTTGAGTTAAAACTGGCAGAAGATTTGATGAAAATACATGAGCGGTCTGATCATTCCTTGTGTATTACCCTTCCTTAATTACATTTGGCTTATCCCAATTTGGGCTTCCTACGTGGTGCAATGGTAAAGAGTCTGCCTGTCAGTGCAGGAGATGCAAGTTTGATCCTTGGGTCAGGAAGATCCCCTGGAAGAGGAAATGACAACCCACTCCAGTATTCTTGCCTGGGAAATCCCATGGACAGAGGAGCCTGGTGGGCTACAGTCCATGGAGTCACAAAGGGTTGGACACAACTGAGAGACTGAGAAAATGAGTACTTGTATCTCAGTTTAGTCCCTTTAAGCGGCACACAGTCAATTTGGAATTTGGGAGGGAAATCGGAAGGAATGGCGTAGTGGATGAAACAACTGTGTTGCAAACGCTCATATTACAAATGTTTATTGAGTGCTTGACACTGTAGGGCATCGTGGAAGTCACTCAGTCGTATCTGACTCTGCGACCCCATGAACTGTAACCTACCAGGCTCCTCTGTCCATGGAATTTCCCAGGCAAGAATACCAGAGTGGGTTGCATTCCCTTCTACAGGGTATCTTCCCAACCCAAGGATCAAACCTGGGTCTCTGGCATTGCAGACAGACGCTTTACCATCTGAGCCACCAGGGAAGCCTGAGGTTACATTAAAAAAATAATCCTTGCTTTAAAATGTTACACAGTAGGAGAGGTACCCTGGTGGCTTAGATGGTAAAGAGTCTGCCTGCAAAGTGGGAAGACTCGGGTTCGATCCTTGGATCCAGAAGATCCCCTGGAGAAGGAAATGGCAGTCCACTCCAGTATTCTTGCCTGGGAAATCCCATGGATGGAGGAATCTGGAGGGTTACAGTCAGACACAACTGAGCGAATTCGCTTTCACTTTCAGGAAAGATAGGGACTTACATACATATAACTGTATCACATGATGAAAGTGATAGATTCCAAAGAAAAAAATTAAATTAATACTCTCTTAATTTGCCAGCAAATCTGGAAAACTCAGCAGTGGCCACAGGACTGGAAAAGGTCAGTTTTCATCCCAATTCCAAAGAAAGGCAATGCCAAAGAATGCTCCAACTACCGTACGATTGCACTCATCTCACATGCTAGTAAAGTAATGCTCAAAATTCTCCAAGCCAGACTTCAGCAATATGTGAACCATGAACTCCTTGATGTTCAAGCTGGTTTTAGAAAAGGCAGAGGAACCAGAGATCAAATTGCCAACATCCGCTGGATCATGGAAAAAGCAAGAGAGTTCCAGAAAAACATCTATTTCTGCTTTATTGACTATGCCAAAGCCTTTGACTGTGTGGATCACAGTAAACTGTGGAAAATTCTGAAAGAGATGGGAATACCAGACCACCTGACCTGCCTCTTGAGAAATCTGTATGCAGGTCAGGAAGCAACAGTTAGAACTGGACATGGAACAACAGACTGGTTCCAAATAGGAAAAGGAGTACGTCAAGGCTGTATATTGTCACCCTGCTTATTTAACTTATATGCAGAGTACATCATGAGAAATGCTGGACTGGAAGAAACACAAGCTGGAATCAAGATTGCTGGGAGAAATATCAATAATCTCAGATATGCAGATGACACCACCCTTATGGCAGAAAGTGAGGAGGAGCTAAAAAGCCTCTTGTTGAAAGTGAAAGAGGAGAGTGGAAAAGTTGGCTTGAAGCTCAACATTCAGAAAACGAAGATCATGGCATCTGGCCCCATCACTTCATGGGAAATAGATGGGGAAACAGTAGAAACAGTGTCAGACTTTGTTTTTTTGGGCTCCAAAATCACTGCAGATGGTGACTGCAGCCATGAAATTAAAAGGCGCTTACTCCTTGGAAGAAAAGTTATGACCAACCTAGATAGTATATTCAAAAGCAGAGACATTACTTTGCCGACTAAGGTCCGTCTAGTCAAGGCTATGGTTTTTCCTGTGGTCATGTATGGATGTGAGAGTTGGACTGTGAAGAAGGCTGAGCGCCGAAGAATTGATGCTTTTGAACTGTGGTGTTGGAGAAGACTCTTGAGAGTCCCTTGGACTGCAAGGAGATCCAACCAGTCCATTCTGAAGGAGATCAACCCTGGGATTTCTTTGGAAGGAATGATGCTAAAACTGAAGCTCCAGTACTTTGGGCACCTCATGCGAAGAGTTGACTCATTGGAAAAGACCCTGATGCTGGGAGGGATTGGGGGCAGGAGGAGAAAGGGACGACCGAGGATGAGTTGGCTGGATGGCATCACAGACTCAATGGACGTGAGTCTGGGTGAACTCCGGGAGTTGGTGATGGACAGGGAGGCCTGGCGTACTGCGATTCATGGGGTCGCAAAGAGTCGGACACGACTGCGCGACTGAACTGAACTCCCCTCTGTCACAGGACAATACCAGAGATGGGAAGTGTTAGGGGCACAGTAATATGCTATGTCTTCTGAACCAATACATTCTAGTGCAGGACAAATATGAACAAAGCATTTACTCGGCATCAGATCTTCTAAGCATCTTATCAAAAATAGTATGCTATTCACTCCACACCCATTAGGATGGCTGCTATCCAAAAAGAAAATAACAGAGGCTTCCCTGGTGGTTCAGTGGTTAAGACCCTGCAGTCCCAGGGCAGGGGGCCCAGGTTCAATCCTTGGTCAAGGAATATCTCACATGCACTGTTACACAGCCAAAAATAAGTAAGTAAATAAATTTTTTAAAGTGTGAAATTCTCTTTTTAAAAAAGAAAGGAAGTGTTTGCAAGGATGTAGGTAAATTGGAATCCTTGTGCACTATTGTTGGGAATGCAAAATGGAATACCTACTGTGGAAAACAGTATGGCCATTCCTTTCCTCAAAAATAAGTAAATAAAATTGAATTACCATCTCATCCAGCAGTTCTACTTCTGACTATATTACCAAAATAATTGAAAGCAGGGATCAAAGAGATATTTGTATATCCATGTTCATAGCTGTAAAAATAAACAATAATAAAAATGTGGAAATAACCCAAGTGTCCATTGACAGATGCACAGATAAGTGAAAATGTGACACAGAGGCACAACGGACATTATCCAGCCATAGAAAGGAAGCGGATTCTGACATATGTGTCCATGTGGATGAACCTTGAGGACATTATGCTAAGTGAAGTAAGTCAGTCCCCAAAAAACACAGTTACCACTGTGCAACTCCATTCATGTGAGTTACTTACAGTAGTCAGAATTGTACAGACAGAAAGTAGAATAGTAGTTCCAGGACTCTGCGGGATGAGAAGGGATAGGGGGCTATTGTTTAATGGGTAGCGAGTTTCAGTTTTACACGATGGAGATTATGGTGATGGGTGGCCTAAAAAGTATTGAAAGTGTTAGTCGCTAAGTTGTGTCTGACTCTTTGCAACCCCATGGACTGTAGCCCGCCAGGCTCCTCTGTCCATGGGATTTCCCAGGCAAAAATACTGCCATTCCCTTCTCCAGGGGATCTTCCCAACCCAGGGATCGAACCCAGTTCTCCTGCACTACCGGTGAATTCCTTACTGTCTGAAAGTGAAAGTCACTCAATCCTGTCCGACTCTTTGCAACCCCATAGACTATACAGTCCATGGAATTCTCCAGGCCAGAATACTGGAGTGGGTAGCCATTTCCTTTGGTCAATATTTGATGAGCACATAAAGTTTCAGATTTTTTACTTCTTTTTAAAACAATAAAATTATCTGGCAACACTGGACATTTACTCCCCCATGGGAATGAGAATGCAGTAGCAGAACAACAGCTGACCCCTTTTGGATCAGGGGTCCCCAACCTCCAAAATCTAATGCCTGATGATCTTAGGTGGAGCTGATGTAGTCATAATATAAATAAGATGCACAATAAATATAACGTGCTTGAGTCATCCCCAAACCATCCCACACCCTGGTCCGTGGAAAAACTGTCTTGCATGCAGCTGGTCCCTGGTGCCAAAAAAGGTTGGGGACTGCTGCTTTAGATGGATCATACTTTACAGTTCCCAAGTCCCAAGCACTTCCTCTTGTCTTCCTGACACAGGGCCCAATGTCAGCTGCCAGTCGTCATTGTCCTGAGTGTGTTGCTTTCTTGCTTCTGACTTTCTCTATTCATTCTTGTGTCCTCCCTGGCCCTTGAGGGCAATTACATCTGTGAAGGTGAATCCAGAGGGAGAGAAGAGTTGGCTGTGAGGTGACAAGTCCTTCCCATCAGGAAGGTGATCACAGGAATGAAAAGAAAGTCATGTGCTAAAAATACTTATTCTGCTGTTTTTCGCTGAATTTCAAACTATTAACATATAACCTAAGAAAAGCTGACAAAACGGAACAAAAAACTTATAGTTACGAAAAATTGGCTATATTTCTTCAGAAAAGCAACTATAATGTTTTCAGAAAGTTTTCTGACCTCGTTCCTTTATATAAGTTTTAGAGTAATGAATGCTGTTAGATATTGGAAAAGGTGTATGGATTCATTACCTATTCTAATGTATTGTCTATAGATTGTAAGATAAAATCAAGCATGTACTTGCTGATACTTTTTAAGTTGACCTGTCTTTATACTTAGAAATGTCTCTTAATAGTAGGCTTCCCTGGTGGCTCAAATGGTAAAGAATCTGCCTGCAATGCAGGGAACCTGTGTTCGATCCCTGGGTTGGGAGAACCCCCTGAAGGAAATGGCAACCCACTCTAGTATTCTTGCCTGGAGAATTCCATGGATAGAAGAGCCTGGCAGGCTACAGTCCATAGGGTCACAAACAGATGGACATGACTGACTATCACTCATATATATTAAAAAGAGTTCAACAGGAAAACATAAATGACTCAGTCTCTCCAACCATGAATTATTATAGTCAATTGTGTGTGTGTGTGTGTGTGTGTGTGCACTGTCGTGTCTGACTCTTTGCAGCCTCATGTACTGTATTGTAACCTGCCAGGTTCCTCTGTTCAAGGAATTTTCCAGGCAAGAATACTGGAGTGGGTTGCCATTTCCTACTCTAGGGGATCTTCCTGACTCAGGGGTTGAACCCACATCTCCTGTTTGGCACGTGGATTCTTTACTACTGTGCCACCTGGGAAAGTGATGAAAGTGAAAGTTGCTCGGTCATGTCCGACTCTTTGCAGCTCCATGGACTATATAATCCATGGAATTCTCCAGGCCAGAATACTGGAGTGGGTAGCTGTTTCCTTCTCCAGGGTATCTTCCCAACCCAGGGATAGAACCCAGGTCTCTCACATTGCAGGCAGATTCTCTACCAGCTGAGCCATCAGAGAAGCCCAAGAATAGTGGAGTGGGTACCCTATCCCTTCTCCAGGGGATCGTCCCAACCCAGGAATCAAACCCAGGTCTCCCGCATTGCAGGCAGATTCTTTACCACTGAACCACCTGGGAAGCTTCAGTCAATTGAGTACACTACAATAAATTGTATGTTTTTAAGCATGAGATGTGCTTTAGTCAATTGTTGAGGCTTTTTAGTCAAGGGTGCAAAACTGATTCTTGGGAGAGGTAAAAAATCCTATTCTTTTTTATATATAAAACACAAGTATGGATAGAGTACATCCCTGCATGTCCAGTGTAGCTATGGTATTACAGTTTCGTGAAGTGAGAAGAGCAGAGGCACTCAGGAAAGCAGTTTCAAAGGGCCTTTGGGAGAGTGACAGTAAAGAAGAAATTTTGAGAACTACTAGACTAGAAAGAACAGGCATTGTTCAAATCACCCATGGTGTCTCCACTTGAGTTGCCAGCCAGTTAACGCCAGTGCAGACTCTGCGCTGTTTGTGTTAGTTGCCCAGTCGTGTCCGATTCTTTGAGACCCCACGGACTGTAGCCAGCTAGACTCCTCTGTCCATGAGATTCTCCAGGCAAGAATACTGGAGTAGGTTGTCATGCCCTCCTCCAGGGATCAAACCCAGGTCTCCTGCATTGCAGGTGGATTCTTTACCATCTGAGCCACCAGGAAGGCCTTCTGATCAGTCCTGATCAGGCTCTCTCATTTGCTAGAGATGGAGCCTCAGTTGTAGCACAGCCAATGCTCATGTGTACAACCAACCCACGTGACACCTCTCTAACAACCCCAGTGCTCTTCCATGACTGAATTATTGACAAAAATACAAATGCCCTTTCTCAAAACCAAGAAGAAAACACAATCACTGGAGCACATTTCCAAAACAGGATTGAATTATTACACAAACAGGACTTCTTAGTCTAAAACATCTTGCTCTGGGAACTTGAAAGTACAGCCAAAAACACATCAGACAGATTTAGAGGACGGCGGCCTTTGGCGAAGAACAGCAAAATGACCTCACCCCGAGATGGTCTGAGCATAAACTGCAGTCCTGCTGAACAAGATACATCCTGTGAGTCAAATGCACAGAAATATGAAGTCCAGCTGCACCTCGTTGGACAAGAGATCCAAACACCGAATGTTTGATAGATTGCGTTGTGTGTCTAGTCCAAAGCGGAATCAGGATGAGAGCAGCTCCGTGGCTCACACTGCTAGTACAGGGCCACCCAGATTCCCCCAAACTCAATGAGGGCTCTGTCTGAGAAAAGACAACAACCCAGGCCTCCAGGGACGGATGTGAGCAGCTGCTGTGTTTGTAGAGCTTAACTGAAAGGATGTGTTTTATCCCTCTGCCTGAAAGCCATCATCCCTCAGAGGGCTTATTAGCAGTTTTTGTGAAAAGAGAGGGCATTCTAATCTCTACTGCAGAAGGCTCCATGACACTTCCAGCGGCATCCAGCTTCCTTATTGGTGGCTTCACCATTCATTTATTCCCCAAATAAATCCACCATAGTTTATTATTATTATTATTAATTTATTGCTCCTATTCCAGTCATGCATTAGACAAAGCATTATGCAAACATCTTCTCTTCCTCAAAATTACCCTATGAGGTAGGTATTGGGTTGGCCAAAAAGTTCTTTGGGGTTTTTCTGCACCATCTTATGGAAAACCTTGAGCTACCTTTCAAGGCAACCCATTATTATTAACATCTTCATTTGACAGATGAGGACCTGAAGACACAGAGAGGTTAAGTAACTCCCTCAAGGTCACACAGCTAGCAAGCAGCTAGGACTTGAAGTCTGTCAGACTCATCAATTCTCTACTGTACTTCATCCTGGGAGAAGAAGGATTTTCAATACATGCTCCATCACCTGAGAGCCAGATTGGTATAAATCATGTTGAGAGATGGTAGCACTTGTTTCTGTGGCTATTCAATCACATCAGTGATTAGAAATATCCTGTAGGCCTTTTTAATGTCCTTTGATAATCTGGCATCTGATAGGGAAGTCAGCACAAAAGATTGAAGGTAGAAGAAAATGACAAGCATTGAATTTCAACATTTAATGTCCTTCAATTTAGAATTTACCAATTCTGAATCAAATCACTGGATTTATGTATCTACGGGTAACTTTTTAACTAAGACCCAGACATGAGTCTTTCATCTTAGTAATGAATTTAACAATTACGTTAATAGTCAAATACTATCAGAGTGGGTCCTTTAGGAATCTTTCAGTGGTGATTAAAACTTCTCAGGGGACAAAAAAAAAAAAAAAAAGATTTCTTGCTATTGTGATGAAGGACTTCAGTAACACAAAAATGGAAACAGATGCTTAACTAGTAAATGAAAACCATCTGCTCATATGCAGGTACAAAAATATCATCATGAACTGGGCGACATAAAAAACAGCTGTGGATTTTGATTAAGCTGAGAATAACCTTAAGCAATTACAGAAGACAAAAATATGTATGAAATTCTCCTGTTTCCTTCATCATGCCATTGCAGCTTCACTTTTTTGAATTTCAACTTTATTCTTTAAACTCAGCTCTCTAGAACAGAGACATAGAGAATGGACATGTGGTCACAAGGTGGGGAAGGGGAGGGTTGGAGGAACTGGGAGATGAAGGTTGACTTATGCACGGTACCATATGCAAAATAGACAGCTAGTGGGAACCTGCTATAAAGTCCAGGGAGCTCAGCTCGATGCTCTGTGATGAGCTAGAGGCATGGGATGGAGCAAAGGCAGGGAGGTCCAAGAGGGAGGGGATATATGTATACAATCAGCTTGATCATCAATCCTGAATATCCATTGGAAGGACTGACGTGAAAGCTAAAGATACTTTGGCCACCTGATGAGAAGAGCTGATTCACTGGAAAAGACCCTGATGCTGGGAAAGATTGAAGGCAGGAGGAAAAGGGGACGACAGAGGATGAGATGGTTGGATGGCATCATTGACTTAAAGGACATGGACGTGAGCAAACCCCAGGAGACAGTGGAGGACAGGGAGGCCTGGTGTGCTGCCTGGGGTCCCAAAGAGTCGGACACAATTTAGCAACTGAACAACAACAACATAGCTGATGCACTTTGCTGTATAGCTGAAACAACACAACATTATAAAGCAGTTATACTCCAATAGTAAAACAAGAAAAGAAAAACTCGCCCTCCACCTGAAAGTTACACACAATCATTATTTTCCTTATGTCTTCAAAGACTTCTCACATGTTCCCAGATTCTCGGTAATCACATCTCCAACTTTGTAATCTCTTGCATGGCTCATCCAGGGTCATCCACTGTCTGGGAAGCTACTTGAGGTGGGTCCTGCTCTGAGACCCATGACTGGGTCACCAGCCATTGCCCCCTCCTATTTAGCTCCTATTTAGTGCCCCTCTTGGGCACCACTGTTACTGCGTAAGCCACCAACCTCACCAGGCTCTCTGCCTCTGCCCAGCACTGTGGCTGCTAGTCAACATCACTATTGCCATCACCCCAAGGGTCTACATTGGACATTGTTGCTGGAGCCATTGAGATGCTCCAAGTAGCTCCATGTGCTCTGGAGTTATCCATACACCAGAGTCTGCCATGCCTTGCATGACGCTGAGTCATGTGGTATGCAAGCGGGACTGCTTATCAAATCAAGAGACTTAATTAAATAGTTTGTTCCACTTAAACCTAGTGTCTCCCTCTTCCCAGAGTGCACTTGAGTCCACTGAAGACTGGCTTAGGGTCAAATATAAAAGAAATAAACTATTCCACCATTCCACAGGCTAGATTATTGAGCTAATCTTATCTCCCTGGTTTCCTGTTCCCTTAGAATGAGTCTTTCCCAAGAAGTCCTTAGTTCTTCCCAGAGGATCCATCCCACTCATCCTGCAGGCATGCCCAAATTTTTCAGTTGTGCATACAACTAGGGGCCAACTTAACCACAAAATAGATATCAAAATTTAATTGCAAATAAGAATTACATTTTTTTGGAGTTTTGCTAATATCAAAACTGAAGGATAAAAACCAAACTATCACAGATTGTTACTGTCTCATAGAATCTTTCACTCAATTAGACTTTAGCATTTTTCCATTCCCTATCCACCTTAAGGATGTTGTTCAGTCAGTTCAGTCGCTCAGTCATGTCCAACTCTTTGCGACGCCATGAATTGCAGCACACCAGGCCTTCCTGTCCATCACCACTCTCGGAGTTCACTCGATATAGAGCCTTAAATGTTTTTTTTAATTTTTTTACCCTATGAGTTACCATTCATCATAGTTTCCACATTCCTTTAGTTAACCAGGAAGTGTATGGTTAAATTGCAACTGACCTTGTAGTGGGTCGAGTTGTGCACCTCAAAAAGATATATTCAGGACCTCCCTGGTGGTTCAGTGGTTGAGAATCTGCTTTGCAATGCAGGGAATGCAGGTTTGATCCCTGGTCAAGAAATTAAGATCCCACATGCCATGAGAAACTAAGCCTATGCCCTGCAACAAAGCCTGGGCCAGTGCAGCCAACATTTAAAAAAAAAAAAAAAGATATATTCAAGCCTTTGGTCAATGAAATGTGGACAAAAGTGATGTGTGTCACACCCTGGCAGAAACTTTAAGAACTAAGAAGACTTTCATTATTGATCCTATGTATAAAATAGGTAACTATTGAGAATCTGCTGCTACTCAGTGGTGACCCAAATAGGAAGAAAAAAGAAGGGAATATGTGTATATGTATAGCTGATCCACTTTGTTGTACAGTACAACATTGTAAAACAATTCAGTTCAGTCGCTCAGTCGTGTCCAACTCTGCAACCCCATGAATCGCAGCACACCAGGCCTCCCTGTCCATCACCAACTCCCGGAGTTCACTCAGACTCACGTCCATTGAGTCCGTGATGCCATCCAGCCATCTCATCCTCAGTCGTCCCCTTCTCCTCCTGCNCTCTTAGAAAAACATGCAAAGTCTGACTCTTTGATATATATTTTTACACCTAGAAAGTAAACATATAATATTTATAAAACATATAAAACACTGTAATTACTAGGCTATGGCAAAATCAATACACTAAAAATCCTTATTCTATAATTCTGAAATCCAGGAAAGCTTAGAAAGCAAAGACTTTTGCTTTTATTTACCTATCTATTTGGTAGCTAAATGACAGCCAAATTGATCTACTATAAACTCTTGAGAGTAAAATCAAACTTCGACTGAATGTATATGTTTATTGGAATTCACTTATTCCAATTTGATAGTACTAGTATTTACTTATCTACTTAATAGGACTATTCATATGTATTGCTCCAAACTTATTAATCTATTGCATTACTTATTGCTGTTCCTGAATCCACTGGGTTGTAACAAATATTACAAATATGTAATATTTTCACTATATTACATTTATGAGCAGATTATGTGTCTAAAGCAGATCTAAATTCTGAAACAGCTTCTGTGGACCTGTAGAGTGTTAATGGCATTGTTTGATGGTAATTTTTTAAATTCATTCATTTATTCAACAAATATATATTTTGTACCTATTGACTCACAAGGAACAATCTAGGCACTGGAAAACAAATAGACCTCAAGTAACTTACAGGTTAAAAGAAAACAGATATATGAACAGAAATGCATTTAACCATGGAAAGTACTAGGGGAGGGAAACAATGAAAGTTTTGGGAAGTCCTTTGGGACAGGGAATTATGGGGAGGCCCTTTCAAGTAGGGAAAACACCTCAGGAGAACCAAAATCTAGACTGAGTCAAATGTGCTAATTGGATCTAATCAGACCAAATATGGGTGTTTGGGCTCAGATAAGGATAACCCAGTTCCCAACTAGATGAGTCAGATAAAAACATAAAGAGTGAAAGAGAAAAATGAAAAGACATAAGCAAAGAGTAGAGATGTATAATTTATTCACAAGATTCAAGAAAGCTCATGTAGAATTTTATGCAAGAGATGATACAACTGCTCAATGATATTGATTTTTTTTCACTAAATAATTGATTGGAAGGGGATAAACCCAGGAAATATCAGAGATGTTGGTTGGAGATTGTTGTACTAATAAAAATAATAATAGATAAAGGCTTTATATAAGATGGTGGTCTGTGAAATTGTCCTCCTTTAAAGAATTTTCAAATTTATGTACTCCTTACCATGTTTATACAGAGTGAAGTAAGCCAGAAAGAAAAACACCAAGAC
>SJXQ01002571.1:67392-85582 GCA_006408695.1 Aepyceros melampus | reverse complement strand
TAAAATCAATTACAGGCACTAAAACACAAGGGGTCACTCATGTCAGATTCTCAAGCACAGAAATTAGAGTGTTTAAACTCAGCTTCTGAAACCAGGAGGAGATGAACAATAGGCTCAGTAGGCCCCTCTCTGTTTGTCTCTGGTCATATTAGCTTTTGTGACTGTGAAATAAAAAGGAGAATTTGATACACCAGGAAGACACTTCTCCTGCTAAATTGACTGTATATAATGGAAACAGCTAAGCGTGAGCCTCAGCTCTCCAGATTTCTCAGACTCTATCCCATATGTTTCTTCCCACCCCCACCACCCCATCTCATCACAAACTCTGGAAGATTTCTAACACACAGCTCTAAAACTGGGGATACAGGGTACTAGATGCTTTATTCTTTCTTTGTTTTCTGTAAGAAGAGTATAAAGGAGAAAAGACCTTATCTTGGCCCTTCACCAAACTGCTCCTCCTCACTCGTGTGCATCTCCCCTCCCCAGTACAGATGTGAAGTTGATGTAGAAGTAGAGGTGGAAGAAGTGGCTCTGGACAACCCTTACTCTCCTCCTCCTCTCCCCTCATCACTCCTCACAATGAAGGATATACTTTTTATGTCCATGGTATTTTGTGCAACATCTTACTGTACCCCTAAAATTCCCCCACCAAGCCAAAGCTCAACATTTTAAGGTGCAAATGATTGCACATGGCCTTTTATTATTCCTTCAGTATTTACATAATGCCTTTTAAGTGTTTTTAAAATGTGTTTTAGGTCAGTGTTAATGGATAATAAAGTGTTGAGTGGTAAGGCTCTGAGCATGTGTCTAGATTTTTTACAATACTTATGGAAATAATTTCCCATTATAAATCTTTGCACTGTAAGTTGCATTTTTCCCAAGATATAGCCTTGACATGTGATATAAACTCCCTGTCTTCTCAGGCAAGTCTTCTCTCCCCATCGGACTGTAACAAGAGCAGAATCCACACCTCTTTTTTGCTTTGTGTGTCCAGCTTCTAGATCAGTGTAGTGTAACACAGTGGCCTTCAATATGAATTTCTGGGCTTCCCTGGTGGCTCAGTGGTAAAGAATCCACCTGCCAATGCAAGAGACTCAGATTCGAACCCTGATCCAGAAAGTTCCCACATGCCGCAGGGCAACTAAGCCGGTTCACCGCAACCTGTGCCCTAGAGCCCAGGAGCTGCAACTAAAGAAGCTTGTGTGCCTAGAGCCCTTGCTCTGCAGCAAGAGAAGCCACTGCAACGAGAAGCCCCAGTCCCTGCTCTCCACAAGCAGAGCAAAGCCCATGCAGCAATGAAGAGCCAGTACAGCCAAAAATAAATTAATAAAAACAAATAAAATGATAAAAAACATGAATTTCTTGAGTAGGTGGATGGATACTTCTGTGATCATGAGCAATTAGGGGCTGTTTGTGCTTAGTTGGGCTGTGATTCTGTGCATAGACTGACCTTTGTTCTTAAATTATTTTCATAGTTCAACATGTTTAACTGTATCTTAAGTGCACATAGAAGTTTAGAAGTGTGGTTTATTTTATTTTTCTCCAATATTAATTCTAGATTTTTATAGAAGTATGATAGGCATTATGGCAACCCTACATTATTTTTTGCATAAAATTAATTCAGCGTAGTTGCCATTTTTTAAAAAGACTCCAAACTGTGAGGAGAATTGGTAGCTAAGCAATTTTATAACTAGAGGAAACCTTGGAGATTATTTAGTAATACTGGTTTACATCTATTGTGTGCTGACTATAGTAGAAGGCTTTGTGCTAAATACCTTACAAGCAGGGTCTGATTTAATCCTTTTTCTTTTTGCCTCAGACTCCAAAACAGCACTATTACTGATAATATCCTTATTGAAAATGTTCATGATAAATTTTTGCATTACTTTTGGTTTTTAAAATATGGTATTAAACCATTATTTATCTTGACTGCTGAGTGTTTGGCATCCCCTTACATTTTGCACTCTATTCTTGGCAACAACCTTAGAAGGTGAGGACTATTATTTCTCCCTTTAGAAATGAGGACCCTGGAAATCAGAGTAGTACACTTGCCCAAGGGTTACAGGTGCCAGTAATGGTGGAACCAAGATTGGAATCCACATGATCGAGACACATCAGCTTTCAGCCGCTTAATTTCACAGATGGGAAACTGAGAAGCAGAGAGATATAAGAATGCTTGGAGTCGCTTGACAGCTCTGCCGTAGAGCTAAACCAGAGCCTAGAGTTCCTCACCTGTCATTGAAATATAGCATCATGAGCCATTCATTGCGGATGCATTGTACTTATTCTTTAGGCTGCACCAGGCTGTAGAATTTATTCTCTCAGTAACTATTTACTAAGCATCTCCTAGTTGCTGCACACTATTAACATGATATAATGATGGCTGACTTCCTCGGCAAAGAAGCTAGGAAAAGGAAGTCTTGGAAGGCATTTGCCCATTACTAGGAAAAGGAAGTCTTGGAAGGCATTCATGTATTCATTCACTCTATTGTGTGATACACAGTGGAGTAAGATTCAAAATATTCATTGACAAAGGACACAGATATACAACTGAAAATTTGGCATAAATTATGATGGCATCACCAACTCAATGGACATGACTTTGGGCAAAGTCCGGGAGATAGTGAAGGACAGGGAAGCCTCACGCACTGCAATCCTGGGGTCGCAGATTCGGACATAACTTAGCAACTCAACAACAAAATGATAGGCACAACTATGGAAGGGTTCAAAAGTTCAGATTCTGTCCAGAATCTGAAGTTGAATAGCTTTAGTAAGTACCTTCAGAATTAAAAACACTGTGCTAATAAGATTAAAAGAATGCAAGACTCTGCCTTTGAGGAATTTATAGTTGACTTAAAGAAAAAAATCATATGTACACATGTCCTGTATGTACCTGATCTCTAATTAGGTAGTTGACACTTTTAAGAATTCTCGTAGTTTATAGCACTTGCCTGTCATGCAGTCATTCTTTCCTTCATTCATTAAGAACGTATAGTGTGTTTACATGTGCCAGCCGTTTCTTTAGGTGTTGGGGATACAAGCATGAATCAAATGGGCAGAGCCTCTTTCTCAAGAAGTTTTATAAACAAAGAAACTAGCTTTGTATAACAATGAATACCCAGGGACTACCCTGATGGTCCAGTGGTTTAGAATCCACCTTCCAATGCACGGGCCATGGGTTCAGTCCCTGGTCTGGGAACTAGAACGTATAGTGTGTTTACATGTGCCAGCCGTTTCTTTAGGTGTTGGGGATACAAGCATGAATCAAATGGGCAGAGCCTCTGTTCTCAAGAAGTTTTATAAACAAAGAAACTAGCTTTGTATAACAATGAATACCCAGGGACTACCCTGATGGTCCAGTGGTTTAGAATCCACCTTCCAATGCACGGGCCATGGGTTCAGTCCCTGGTCTGGGAACTATGATCCCACCCGCCACGGGGCCCCTAAGGCCAAGCTTCACAGCTAGAGAGCCCTTGCACTGCAGCCACTGGACGTGCATGCTCTAGAGCCTGTGTGCCCTAACTAGGGAGAAGCCTCTGCACCGCCCTGAGAGATATTGCATGCCACAACTAAGACCCAGTGCTGCCATATTAAAAAAAAAAAAAAGCAATAAATACCTAAAACAAGGCAAAGAGACAGTGTGGTCAAGGAAGTCTTCTCCAGGCGTTGATGATTGAGCTGAGGCCCAAATAATAAGAAAGGTCCATTCAGTGATGATGTGGACTAAGAGCAGAGGAAGCAGCAGATACAAAGACTAAGTAAGAATGACCATGGCTATGCTAGTAGGAGGATGTGAGTCGCTTGGTCAAGTGCAAATCTTTGCGACCCCGTGGACTGTAGCCCACCAGGCTCCTCTGTCCATGGGATTCTCCAGGCAAGAATACTGGAATGGGTTGCCATTCCTTTCTCCATCAAATCTTTCCGACCCAGGGATTGAACCCAGGTCTCCTGCATTGCAGGCAGATTCTTTACTGTCTGAGCCACCAAGGAAGCCCTTGGTAAGAGCAAGGAGGAAGGCTGAAGATAAGGTAAAAAGATAGACAAGGACCAGACCACATGAGGCCTCACAGGCCACAGTAAGGACTTAAGATTTTAGTCAAATTTATCCATCTTATAACTATTCAACATCTACCCTCCAAACCAGAAACTAAGATCCCTGAGGACAGGGCTTTGTTCCTTTTGTTCTCCATGACATTCTCAACACTCAGAGTAAGAAATGGATAGAACTGGTACTCAATGCTTATTTGGGGAAAAAGGAAAAATAAGCAGAAGTAAATCATTTAGAAATTGTGTCATTCTGATTGAAATTGTAGACACATATTCCCTCTTTTAAATGTTTCTTTTGACTTATTTATTTTTAGCATTTTTTTCTTCCCCTCAAATGCCAACCTGAATCATCATTTGTGTGTCCATGTGCAAAAATGATATAAGATAGACGGTAGTAGAGTAAATGTTCTCACTGAAAAGTCTAAGCCTTAGCATTTGACTTAAGTAAGAATATGTATGGTCTGCTCCAACATGAGGTTTTAAGAATCTAGTAAATATTCAACCCTAGGTATAAAGGCTGGGCTGTTTGAGCCTAATGCAGTATGCATGATACTCAATACTCACCTTAGAATTCCTCACCAGGCTGGATGAAAACTGCGTGGGAATCTTCTTCCTTTTACCTGTCCTGCTTTCCTCCTCCTTTTTTTTCACAATTTTGATCCCTAGCAAACATCTTGTACGCAAAGCTCTATCTTAGCATCTGCTTCTGGAGAACCCAACTGGTGACATATTCCAGATGCTTGGGCCATTTCCTAGTACATGGATCATAAACATTCAAAAACATTATTATTATTATTATTATTGTTATTGGCCCTAATGAAGATAAGAATAAAACTGCTTGCTTGTACTCAATGTGATTTTCTACAACTGTACTGAGATCAAATTTTTTCAGTGGCGTTGCCAGGAATTTTGAGTCTAATTCATCTTCGCTCTCTCTCTTTCTCAGAGTGCCTGTGGATTCATTCATTTATTCTAAACCATGACTGACTACTATGGGCCACCCTCTGAGCTATGCCAGAAATGAGAATAATACAACCAGCCTTGCAAGGCATTTTAATTGGCCTCAACTAGACACTAAGGTGAGTGTGAGACTTACTGCCCTCAGTAAGTTACCTTGTAAATGTTGTTTATCCCTGAAACGTGGACCCCAGTGAGGAATGGAAAGGAAGCAGGGGCTCCACAGAATGTGATAACAGTAAATTATTCTACCTCTGTTGACACAAAGAGAAAAGTTATAGTCAGCCAAGATAGATGCATCTTTTACTACCTCCCTTGGTTTTCTCTCAAGTTTATGCATAGGGAAGCACATAATTCCCCAAGCAGATGGAAATTCTGGTTTCAACTATGGCCAAACTGATGAAGAATAACATGGAAATAGGCAAGAATATAGAAACACAGTGGTAAGAAAAAAAAAAAAACACTTCAAATACAACCAATTATTTCATTCGATCATTACATAAGCATGCTGGATGCAAAGGCCAGCTATGATGCTGGGTGTGAGAGACACAGAAATAAGTAAGACAGCTCTTAGCCTCAAGAAACTCAAGGCTCTTAAGTAGTCACTGAGACCTATACAGACTTACACTATAGAGATAGAGCATTTCTAATGGGTGTTTATGTAAGAGCATCACATATGCATGAATATAAGGTAACTTTTAACTTTCTCAAATGTTTATCCACCAAAATGAAGAGAGTTGACATGTATTTGAGTCCTTATCAAGTCTCTCAATATAGGACATGTGCTCAAACATTTTAATTTGAAGAACAAATTATTAAAACAGAACCAGCTTCAACAATGTTGGTTTGGGTTGATTATGGAGGTCACCTGATAATGTTTTTTTTAAAAACAAATTAAAAGACAGAGAAATTTAAGACAGATTTAGAAAGAATTCCTAAGTGTATAACTTCACAAATCCAAGAGTTATATTATTTATAAACAAGTCTTTGAGAGACCATTTTAGAAACTAATTCAGGACTTTGATTTCAGAAGGGCAGACACTAAATAAACAACACTGCTGAATGAAATGAGTAAAAAGCTGGATTAAAAATATAAAAACCATCTGTTTAAGTGCTTTGCTGGACTGGAATGGAAAGACAGATTCTCCAGAGGCCAAGAACAGAAAAGCATGGGTCTGGGAGACGTTCTTCTGAGACTATAGACACTGATTTTTGGCAATGAAAACAGTTCAGAGTGAGTTCCTGAGGGGAAGGGGCTGGGGGTGTAGAGGGGTGCTAATTTGGTGTACCAGTTGAAGGTGTATAAGTAGAGACCCAAACAGGCTGTACTTTCGGTGCAAGGAGTAAGGAGAAACAAACCTGTGACTGAAAGGAATACAGAAGAAAACAGCTCTGGGTGAACAGGGGAAAAAGTTCCCCTGAGAGTCTGTAACTACATGCCAGACTTCACCTGAGTTTGCAGTCTGAATTCTACCTGTGTGATCCAGCAACACTTTCAGAATAAAATTTAACACAAAATAGGACAGGATAATTTAACAGCTGTGTCTTTTCATTCTTAAAATTACAATAACTTTTTAAAAAACATTCATTTTTTATTACACAGGTACACTTAACAATCATATTTTTTTTAAACAGAAAATGCAAAAAGAAAAAAAAACATATGAACAGTTTTCAAGAAAAGCTATGCATTCATCTGAATGAATAAGAAATCATAGAGTTTTAAGGACAGCAGCCAAAGGTAACTAAGACAGCAAATGTTAAAAAGTAGCTTAACATAAAAAATGACTGAACTATTTTCCTAACTCTCTTTTTTACTTTTTTTTTTTTTTGCCCTTTCATGTGAGAAAAGTGAGATAAAACTTTTGGGGATATTTTGGAGCAAAGTGAAATGATGCTTCTTGTTAATTTGCTAAATTAATAAGAGTTCATACTTTTCTTTAATTATATCAATATTCACCAGAAATAATAATAGACTTATCTGGGCACTGGGGAAGCATTTAACACCAGGAATATCTCAAAAGCTTGTATAAGACAAATGAAGAAGAGGAAAAGAAGTTAGATCTCTACATGTATTCAGGTCACCAGGGACAATTAGTATAAAGGGAATAATTACCTTGACATATCCATGTTTTCCTCTGATAATTGCACACTTTCAGATGTTCAAATTTGCTTTATTTGTTCAAAGAGAACCAGTGAAGGCCACAAAGCACATCATTTAAATAATCAGGCTCTGAATTTCATCCAAATGGATTTATTTTTGCCTCTATTACATGTTTTGCCCACCCTTCAATATTTTTTTACAGACATTCCTAATATATATAATTTCAAGTAATTCAGGCATCACCATAAATTTATCTATTGATGGACAATGAAATGAGGCTAATGTCACCAATGCCTAAATAATTAGTAGCTTTATTGTGAGGACATAGCTTGGAAGTTTGGATGGAACTGTTCTAAATCCAACATCAAGAGTCTCAGCATGATTCCATTCAAACTATAAAAACAGGTCTGCGCAGCATTTCATTAAACATAAAGATAGTTCTTTAATGAATTAATATTAATCTTATCTTTCTGATGGATGTCTTCAATAGGAAAAGCTAGAGCCCACCCTCTTAATTGGACTCTGTGTGTGTGTGCTCATTTGTGTAGAACTGTTTGTGACCCCATGAGCTGTAGCCCACCAGGCTCCTCTGTTCATGAAATTCTCCAGGCAAGAAACTGGAGTGGGTTGGAATTTCCTCCTCCAGGGGATCTTGCCAACCCAGGGATCCACACCTCCTGCATCTTCTGCCTTAGCGGGTGGATTCCTTACTATGAGCACCACCTGGGAAGCCCTTTATCTCTAAGGCAGTCTAAAATAGGTTGCTGGATGACTGCTTTCTGACTAAAGCCAGACATCTGACCACACTCACCAAAACTTGCCAAAAGGTGTATTGCACTGCAGTCTAGGGAAGACCATGAAATGAACATGCCTTGAAACAGAGGCAGTTTGGAGAGAACTTATTTTAGTTGCCTTATCCACATACCTTCTAGCCTTCTCTCTTTAAAAACAAAAACAAACCCACAAACTTCTCAGTCGTGAGATTTGGCTGGAATCGAACTCTCCTAAGAATCTAAAGACAGTTAGATTCAACCTGTGCTTTCTTCTCCCAGCTGGAGTGACTGGTTTTTTTGGAGGAATTCTGAGAAAGAAGTGTCCTCTCTTTTCTGGAGAAGCTACTAAAATAATTCTTTCTCCTCTCTGCTAAAACAGAAAAGTGTGGGCTGTATCCCTGCTTCCAGCCTTTTGTGGACATCTTTAAAATGAAAAGACTTCCCTGGCGGCCCAGTGGTTAAGACTCTGTGCTTCAGTGCAAAGGGTCATGGGTTCAATTCCTGGTCTGAGGACTAAGATCCCGCATGCCGTGTTCACGGCCAAGGAAATATGAAAGAAAAAGAGGAGGAGGGGGGGAAGAAAGTGAAGATGGGAAGGACAATATGGTGAAACAAAAAGAAATTAGGCCCCTAGTGATATGAGGGAACTAGTAGATCAATCTATACCTGAGGTTTGCCCCACTACTTAACTTTTCAGTTACATAAGCTGGTAAATTCCCTTTATTGTTTAAGCTAATGCAAATTGGGCTTTCTGTTACTTGCAACCAAATAATTGCAAGTAACAGATACTTGTAATTTAGCTAATTATTAACAGAAACTGAAACCAGATTAGAAGACCCTTAAAAACCCACAGAGTTGAATAAAATTATCCAGATTCAAAGCTTAGACAGTGTAGGGCATTTTACTTGACAAGCAAATGTAGCCTGATTTTTAGAAAAGTTTACTTTATTACAATGAAAAGATTTTAACACTAGCATGTAGAAAAGTCTATTATTGCTTATAAAATGGCACATTTTGTTAAAACATTTTAGTTCACTGTGAAAAAAAGAGCTGAGGCTAATACCTCAGTCCATTCACTATGCACAGGCTGTGAAGAAGAAAAAGCACAAGCGTATAATTTCCTCTATCATCTCCATGGCAATTTGCGGTCTCCTTCATGAAATGTTTAATCCAAGAACACTATTTTGTTTTGTTTTTAAGAAGAAAGATAAGAATTCACAGAGATATTCTTTGAATAACCAAGATAAAACAAAGACTGTTTTGTTTTTTTGTTTTTGTTTTTTGTCTGCTTCGTTTTTCCCTTTTCCTATTGAATACCACCAAAAATTAGCACATTTAAAGGTTTCTTTGACATATCATATACCAGATTGTCTGGCCAGTGTCCACCACCTGACCCCTTTTCTCTACCCACATGGTTACCACGCTGGATTCCTGGCAACTATGGTTAGCCCTGCCCACTCTTGTTCAGTCACTGTCACATCCAGCTCTTTGCAACTCCATGCACTGCAGCAAGCCAGGCTTCCCTGTCCTTCCCCATCTCCCGGAGTTTGCTCAAATCATAACCAGTGAATTGGTGATGCCAACCAATCATCTTCATCCTCTGTTGTCCCCTTGTTCTCTTGCCTTCAATCTTTCCCAGCATCAGGGTCTTTTCCAGTGAGTCACCTCTTCCCATCAGGTGGCAAAAGTATTGGAGCTTCAGCTTCAGCATCAGTCCTTCCAATGAACAGTCAGGGTTGATGTCCTTTAGGATCGACTGGTTTGATCTCCTTGCAGTCCAAGGGACTCTCAAGAGTCTTCTCCAACACTACAGTTCAAAAGCATGAATTCTTCAGCACTCAGCTTTCTTTATGGTCCAGCTCTCACATCCGTATGTGACTACTGGAGAAACCATAGCTTTCACTATACAAACCTTTGGGTTTAGTTTATTAGGCCTGAAATGCATGTCCATTGCAACAAGTCAAGAGCTTACCTTTAGAAATAAGACTTTGGAACTAAGAGAATGTCAAGTTAATTTCTTCCCTGTGACTAAGGCAGAAACCTATAAAATCAGTAGAACTGAGTGGTCATTCTTAACTATACAAACTGGAAAGTTAAGAAATCAAGTCTGCAGTCACATACTATAATAAGAAGAATTCAAAGAACAAACAGTTGCTGAGTGCTTAGTAAGTAGCAGGCACTTTGATAAGTCCTTCATGTGCATCACTGCTTACTGCTAAGAATCACCTTTGAGGAAGCTCTATTATGTCCGTTTTGCAGGTGAGCTCGCTGAGTTAAGTAAACTATTCAAGATCAGAGTTGTGTCAGAGCAAAGATTCAAACTCAATCTATCTTCAGAGCATTTGCTTTAAACCACCACATCCCTTCTCTCGTTCCATTTTGTGCCTGTTTCAGATGTGTCTCTCTCTTTGCATGCTATAAAAGTCACTCAGTGTTTCTGTCATAAACTCTCCCATTTTCTTTAGTTTAATGTGGCTTCTGTTTTATGCAGCCAAAAATGTCTTAAGGAGCACATTAGTGATAATCAGACATCAAACATTTATAGTTCCTAAGAAGTTGATAAACAGTGAGTAAACAGTAAATGAGCAAATTAATGTCTTATTACCAGAAATCCCCCTTTGCTGCAGGCTACTGGACACTGTAATTTGTAACAACTTCAGACTCAGATTCTCTGATCAGTGCTTCTTATTTGTGCCCTATACAGAACAGATGCTCCATCCCTGGGCATTTTGGTAGTAGGTGGATAATTTCCTGGAAATTAATCAAGTTCTTCATGTTCTTAAGAGGTGGCAGAGATGATACCCTCCTCTGCAGTCTTGGCACTTTGAAGGACAGATGCAGGACTCAGTTAGTAGTTAGGATCCAAGAGGAAAAGACAGTTAGGTTAAATTTTTTAAAAATAAAACCAGATTACTTATGGCAAGGTTAACTCAAAGCTGAGAATTGAGCTTTGGAGGCAAGCAATTCTGACTATGAACTCCCACCATCTCCACCCCGGGGAGCTTTCTGACATTAGACAACTTTCCTAATGTTTCTCTAACTTTAAAAAGTACCCCAAAAAAGAACAAAGAAAGAAATAATAATGAGCAATACTTACCCCAGAACTAATTGCCATTACATCTTGGCTTGGGGCTTGAGTACCAGGTGGTACTCGTGGTAAAGAACCTGCCTTCTAATACAGGAGATGCAAGAGATAGGGGTTTGATCCCTGGGTCAAAAAGATACTCTGGAGTAGGAAATGACAACCAAGTCCAGTATTCTGGCCTGGAAAATTCCATGGCCAGAGGAGTCTGGTGGGCTACAGTCCAGAGGGTCGCAGAGAGTCAGACATAACTCAGCACATACACAAACACACACACACATCTTGGCTTACTTGCCCCCATTTTCCATGTTTGCTTTCTAGGTTAGTTGGTTGACTCAAAAAAAATCACAAAATGATGTTCACAAAGAATGATATGTGTTCAATACAAAGAATCCAAACAATGCAGGAAAAAAAGAAGAAAGTGTATTTTAATTACACTAAATTTCACCATCTAGAAATCATTATTGTTTACATCAGGTGAACAATATTATGGAAAATTTTCTATGTGTGTACACTGAAGGTTGGCTATATAGATAAATAAATCATTTGAGAGATACTTTATTAAAATCAGATAGTTTCAATAGTTTTTAAATAAAATATTTGATTTTATTTGACTTCAATAGAAAAAATAAACTAAGGGGACATTAGAGGAATTATTCTTCTAATTTTTTACTTCTAATTTTCTTAGCTTAAAAGCCTCAAATTCCAGCTGGTGCTTATGTAAATATCTCTACACTCCCTCACATTTACGTTTCCTAAATTTCAGAAGAAATAAGACCTTCAGATTGTCCCATGGTATTTTTGTTTAATTATGGCAAACTGTACATACCATTAAACTTACCATTTAAATCACTTTAAAGTATACAATTCAGTGGCATTTAATATATTTACAATGTTGTACAAGCACCACCTCTTTCTAGTTATAAAATATTTTTATTACCTCAAAAAGAAAATCCTACCACCATTAAACATCCACTCCCACCCACCCCCCTCTAGGAGGAAGCATAGGCTCTCCCCAAAATATCTCCTCAAAATAGTCATGGACACAGGAAAGTACAGGAGCCCCTTTCCTCAATATTACTGGTTAATAGGTAATTTAATAATTCAACCTGACAAATATTAACTCATTTGCTAAGCGGTCATTGTGAGCCAGGCACTGACTGCATTTCACACAGTTCTCCTTGAATCCTCACCATAACCCTACAGTTCAATAGGCACTATTATCATCCCTTTCAGGTTAGAAAACGGAGGCTCAGAATGGGCTTGCTTCTCAGCAGGTGGCATGAGTAGCGTTTAAATACATCCTCAGTCGCCAAACTCATGCTCTTAACTCATACACTATCAGCCCATAGCTGAACTTCCCAAAAAAGCAAGTTTTCAAGCACAATACAAAAATGAGTTCAGGAGAAGACGCCTCTGAGAAACTAATTTGAGTATATTGACAAGAAAGAATTGAAATGAAATGTCATTAACCCTGATACACCCAACCCATGAGCTTCACCAGAAGTTAGATGGTGTAGGTCAAATTGCATTATCTCCAATACATAATACATGACATAACAATGTTCAATCTCATCTCTTTCCAACATGTTTCAACATAAATAAAAACAGATGTAATCATGCTACCTTTTAATCATTTAAGCCACATTCATGGACCGCTACTCTATGCCAGGCACTGTGCTGGGCAGGTGACACTTTTAAATCTGTTGAAAGATGATTTATCCCACATATTTAACTACTAGATATGCTATAAGTCTCAGGAAGACCAGCTGTAAGGAGGACCACTGAATGTGCTGTAGTCACAGCTTTCTTTTGAGGGGCTTGGTAATTAGATACTAGGAATGAAATTAAAGAGGAATTTGAGTAAGTATATAAAACTCTTCTCAATATCTCCATCAATATTATTGTAATTTGATTAATCCTTATCCCTTCTCTAATGTGAAAATTAAATGTCAGCTAAGCCTAAGAATTTCACATTAAAAAAAAATCAAGTCAATATGGAATAATTCAAGCATGTTATCAGAATGAGACTACACGTACAAGTTCTTACACCCT
Source organism: Aepyceros melampus (assembly GCA_006408695.1). NCBI lineage: Eukaryota > Metazoa > Chordata > Mammalia > Artiodactyla > Bovidae > Aepyceros > Aepyceros melampus. Next base: position 72,567 of record SJXQ01002571.1, on the reverse strand, counting down.
TGTTGTGGAAGGCAGAATAACAGCTCCCAAAGATGTCCACGTGTTAGTCTGTGGAACCTGCATATATGCTGTTTTGTATGGCAGAAAGGACTTTGCAGATGCCATTAAGGGTCTTGAAATGGAAAGATTCTCCTGAATTATTCAGGTGGGCCCATAGTAATCACAGGTGTCCTCATTAAGAAGGAGACAGGCAAGTCAAAGAGAAAAGTACATAAGACGAGAAAAAGAGAGTTCGAAGTGGTAAAGGGTCATAATTTAAGGAAGCACACAGCCTCTAGAAACTGGAAAAGACAGAGATGGATTCTCCCCTACATTCTCCAGAAGGAAGGTAGCCCTGCCAACACCTTGATTTTAGTACCCTGAGACTGATTGTGGATCTCCATATCTGCACTGTTTTAGCTCACTTAATTTGTAGTAGTTTTGTTACAACCACTAAAAAACTTGCAGACATACCTTTCTGAATCATGATGGTTAGCTTTTTTTCCGACTGCAGTATAGTTGCTTTACATGCTGTGTTCATATCTATTGTACAGTAAACTAAATCAGCTATACAAATACGTGTATCCCCTCTTTTTTGGATTTCCTTCCCATCTGGGTCACTACAGAGCACTGAGTAGGGTTCCCGGGGCTATACAGTAGGTTTGCATTACTTATCTATTTTAGACATAATAGTATGTATGCATGTCAGGCCCAGTCTCCCAATTCATCCCAACCCACCTTTTTCTCCCTTTGGTATCCATAAGTTTGTTCTCTATTTTGCTTTGCAAATAGGTCCTTCTGTACCATTTTTCAAGATTCCATATATATGCATTAATATATGATATTTGTTTTTCTCTTTCTGACTTACTTCACTTTGTATGACAGTCTGTAGGTCCATCCATGTCTCTCCAAATGGCACAGTTTCATTCCTTTTTATATATTCCACTGTATATATACAGAGGTGGTTAAATGTTAAATTACCTCTGAATGTAAGATCATCATTTAAATAAAGAAAAAAAGGTGTCTTTTCATACTAGTCTTTTTAAAATCTTGAGAAAATGAAATGTTCCTTTTGTGAAGGCAAAGGAAAGAGGAAGGCAGAATAGCACGAGGTGAAATCTTACCTTTCAGAGAGTTCAGGACATTGTCTATCGAAATGGGATACCATGAATTTAAAAGACTGCTATGAGTGTAGCTCATACAAAATCTACACAAACCCCTACTATCTGGTCCAGTTTCAACACAGACTCAGATTCAAAGAAACACAGATAAAAATCACAATTCAGAGCAACTAAAATCGTGATGCAAACTTTCAAGAAGATTATAAAGGAGAAAAATTATTAATAATTTCTCAAAAATCTATTTAAAAATCTGTAGCAGTGGCTCCAAAAATTCTGTTTTTTTCTCTTCTACCCCCTAAAATTGTCCTCATCACCACTCTATCACCTGGTGACGCTCCCTCTCCCCTCCAGGTCTCAGTCCTTAAACACATACGTCTGTGTTTCTCAAGTAGGGACCGGAGGTGCCACTAAACACCCTACGATGCATAGACAGCCTCCAAAACAAAGAATTATTTGGCACAAGACATCAAGGTGTCAAGGATGTAGATGAGTCTTTCCATCTCTTGATTTTCTTTTCACTTTGGAACACCTGGACCCTGCACTGCAGAGGTAGCTCCCTAAGCGATGCAGCAGCCTTCCTCTTTTAGAAACAGGGGAAGGAAATCACCCACAATCTCTTATAATTCAATGTATTTCCTTTATCCCTATCCTGTAAGAATAAATTCCGTAACATGTATAAAGTTCCCAGCATGGTTGCTCAAACCATGGATGGTAATGGGTGCTCAAAAATTATTAGTTCCCAACCCTTTTCCAGAAGGGAGTGGAGAATCCAATTTATTCTTAATATGGTGTCCCCAACATAATAGCATCTCCCTACTGTGTCCTCCCACCCCAAAGTCACCTCAGAGTTTTGAATATTTAAATTGTAGACGCTGTTCATCTGCTAAAAATGAGTAATACATTCCCCAGGAGAATTATGTTTTAGAAATAAGAACATCAGAAAAACAGCAGAGAAGAGGATTACTGAAATCTGGTGTTCGGCTGCTGAATACTGAAGGCTTCAGTTAATATGTTTCAGTATTTAAAATAAACAAAAGTTTTATCAAGTTGCAGTCACAATGCATAAGAAGGGAAATGATTTATACCTGTTTTCAAAAATGTCTCATTTTTACTGTGATGATGACCATGAAGCTCTTAAAATTTGTCTGAATATATGGAATTTCAATTTGGATAGTTTTTGTACATTGAAATCATATACCATTGTAACTATTTTCCAGTGTACAGTGTAGTGGCATTGGGTGCAATCACATCATTGGGTAAACAGCAACATCATATCCTCAGAACTTTTTTCATCTTATAAAACTAAAACAATAAATCCCATTTCCCCTCCCCTAGTCCTGGCAGTTACCATCCCATTTTCTGTCTCTATGAATTTCATTATTCTAGGTACCTCCTATAAGTTGAATCATACAGTATTTGTCCTTTTATGACTGGTTTAATTTCACTTAATGCCTCAAGTGTTATCTATGTTGTAGCACATGACAGGATTGTATATATATACTACATTTTGTTTATTTATTCATTCATCAGTGGACACTTGAGTTGCTTCCACCTTTTGTCTATTGTGGATTATACTGCTAGGAATATGGCATATTTTTTTAAATGCATGTCACAACGATTGTGTTTATATTTGTACATGTTTAAGGAAAGTTATGACCAACCTAGACAGTATATTAAAAAGCAGAGACATTACTTTGTCAACAAAGGTCTGTCTAGTCAAGTCTATGGTTCTTCCAGTAGTCATGTATGGATGTGAGAGTTGAACTATAAAGAAAGCTGAGCACCACAGAATTGATGCTTTTGAACTGTGGTGTTGGGAGAAGACTCTTGAGAGTCCCTTGGACTGCAAGGAGATCCAACCAGTCCATCCTAAAGGAGATCAGTCCTGAATATTCATTGGAAGAACTGATGCTGAAGCTGAAGCTCCAATACTTTTGCCTCCTGATGCGAAGAATTGACTCATTTGAAAAGACCCTGATGCTTGGAAAGATTGAAGGTAGGAGGAAAGGGGGATGACAGAGGATGAGATGGTTGGATGGCATCACCAACTCAGTGGACATGAGTTTGGCTGAACTCCGGGAAGCCTGGCATGCTGCAGTTCTTGGGGTCACAAAGAATCGGACACAATTGAGCGACTGAACTGAAACTGAAACTGAAAACATGAAATTCAAGTTTTGCTTTTACTGGCTGGTCAAATATTGCAACAAGTTAAGTTTTATGAAACAAAATTAAATAAAACAGCATCAACTAGATCTGCAGTTCTTGGGGTCACAAAGAATCGGACACAATTGAGCGACTGAACTGAAACTGAAACTGAAAACATGAAATTCAAGTTTTGCTTTTACTGGCTGGTCAAATATTGCAACAAGTTAAGTTTTATGAAACAAAATTAAATAAAACAGCATCAACTAGAGATGACATAATTACAGTAAAGTCAAGAATATCTGTACAGTATTTTAAGGGTTAAAAGGATGGTGCTCTTTAGTGAGTGTGGCCACATGCAACTCTGGCTGAGTAACTTCATCTTGCAATAGTAGTTTTCACTTTTTATTGAGTAGTTACTAAACAGCAGATTTTTTCCAGAGTTTGTTGTGATCCACACAATCAAAGGCTTTGGTATAGTCAATAAAGCAGAAGTAGATATTTTTCTAGAACTCTCTTGCTTTTTTGATGATCCAGTGGATGTTGGCAATTTGATCTCTGTTTCCTCTGCTTTTTCTAAATCCAGCTTGAACATCTGGAAGTTCACGGTTCACGTACTGTTGAAGCCTGACTTGGAGAATTTTGAACATTACTTTACTAGCATTTACTAACATTACATTTACTAGCATTACATTTACTAACATTACTTTACTTGAGCGCAGGCGGCGGAGGCGAGAGCTACCCGACGTCTGAGGTCAGGGGCAGCAGCCTAGAGTGCCAGGTTGCGACGGCACAGGAACGGCCGAGAGGAGCTACCCTGCATCCGAGGTCAGTGGCGGCCGGGAGGAGACACCCCGCGTCCGCGGCCAGTGGCAGCAGGGAGGAGACGACACCTCGCCCCCGAGGCCAGGAGCGGCAGCTGAGAGGAGCCACCCACGCCCGAGGTCAGGGCCGGCGGCCGGGAGGAGCAACCCGAGGAGTGGTGGCTGGGCAGGCACAGGAGGGCCTAGAGGAGCTATCCTATGTTGAAGGTCAGGAACGGTGGTGGTAAGGAGATACACCTCGTCCAAGGTAAGGAGCAGCGGCTGTGCTTTGCTGGAGCAGCCGTGAAGAGATACCCCACGCCCAAGGTAAGAGAAACCCAAGTAAGATGGTAGGTGTTGCAAGAGGGAATCAGAGGGCAGACACACTGAAACCATACTCACAGAAAACTAGTCAATCTAATCACACTAGGGCCACACTCTTGTCTAACTCAATGAAACCAAGCCATGCCTGCAGGGCAACCCATGGTGGAGAGGTCTGACAGAATGTGGTCCACTGGAGAAGGGAATGGCAAGCCACTTCAGTATTCTTGCCTTGAGAACCCCATGAACACTATGAAAAGGCAAAATGAGAGGATACCAAAAGAGAAACTCCTCAGGTTGGTAGGTACCCAATATGCTACTGGAGATCAGTGGCAAAATAACTCCAGACAGAATGAAGGGATAGAGCCAAAGCAAAAACAATACCTAGTTATGGCTGTGACTGGTGATAGAAGCAAGATCCGATGCTGTAAAGAGCAGTATTGCATAGGAACCTGGAATGTCAGGTCCATGAACCAAGGCAAATTGGAAGTGGTCAAACAAGAGATGGCAAGGGTGAACATCAACATTCTAGGAATCAGCAAACTAAAATGGACTGGAATGGGTGAATTTAACTCAGATGACTATTATATCTACTACTGCGGGCAGGAATCCCTCAGAAGAAATGGAGTAGCCATCATGGTCAACAAAAGAGTCCGAAATGCAGTACTTGGATGCAATCTCAAAAACGACAGAATGATCTCTGTTCGTCTCCAAGGCAAACCATTCAATATCACAATTATCCAAATCTATGCCCCAACCAGTAATGCTGAAGAAGCTGAAGTTGAACGGTTTTATGAAGACCTACAAGA
>SJXQ01002571.1:41200-67348 GCA_006408695.1 Aepyceros melampus | reverse complement strand
AAATGCAGTACTTGGATGCAATCTCAAAAATGACAGAATGATCTCTGTTCGTCTCCAAGGCAAACCATTCAATATCACAATTATCCAAATCTATGCCCCAACCAGTAATGCTGAAGAAGCTGAAGTTGAACGGTTTTATGAAGACCTACAAGATCTTTTAGAACTAACACCCAAAAAAGATGTCCTTTTCATTATAGGGGACTGGAATGCAAAAGTAGGAAGTCAAGAAACACCTGGAGTAACAGGCAAATTTGGCCTTGGAATGCGGAATGAAGCAGGGCAAAGACTAATAGAGTTTTGCCAAGAAAATGCACTGGTCATAGCAAACACCCTCTTCCAACAACACAAGAGAAGACTCTACACATGGACATCACCAGATGGTCAACACCGAAATCAGATTGATTATATTCTTTGCAGCCAAAGATGGAGAAGTTTTACACAGTCAACAAAGACAAGACTGGGAGCTGACTGTGGCTCAGATCATGAACTCCTAATTGCCAAATTCAGACTTAAATTGAAGAAAGTGGGCAACACCACTAGACCATTCAGGTATGACCTAAATCAAATCTTGGTTTTTAGATGAGGAAATTTCCATAAAACTGGGACTTGACATTGCATCTCCCACTTCCAAATCCTTATTTCAGGTCAAATTGTTATTCTATGTTGTAGTGATTTATGTATTTGAACTTCAACATTTTTTGAGCTGCTGTTTTGCAGTAGATTCTACCTAAGCCACTGGAGACGGGAAGGATAACATATGTCCCTTATGTGGTTCATGAGACATCCCATAATGATCTGAAATAACAGTAATAAATATACCAGCCCTTCTTCCTCCATTTTGTCCATTGATACAGCCTTGCATTTATACTTGATGTAAAAATTCATTCAATAAATATTTATTCAAAGAAAACAATGAATGAATAAATGAGCAAATGAATGAGCAAGAAGAATTGTAGCTAAAGATGGCAGAAGCAATATTAAAGCATTTATACAGACTAATGCACTCATCATCATAACAAACTAAGACGGTAAAGTAGGAGTTCAGGGTTAACATGCATAGATTGCCATGTGTAAAATAAACAACCAGCAAGGACCTACTCTATAACATACGGAATTATAGGCAATATTGTCTAATAACCTTATAAAAGAAAAGAATCTGAAAAAGAATACACACACACACACACACACACATGAATCATTTTCACGTGTGCCTTAAACTAAAACACCATTATAAATCAACTATATTTCAATTAAAAAAAAAACATAGGCATACCTTCTTTCTCCCCACCTTAGAGAAGAAATCGGGGTATGGAGAGTTTTCGGAACTTGCCCAATGCCAAAGCTGCCAGCTGTAGGGCAATGATTTGAACTCAGCCTGGCTCAGAGGCACATGTTCTTTTTGCTAAAATTTTGAATTTTTTTCATTAAAAAAAAAGAACTGATCACATCCCTTCAGTTTATTCCAATTGGTCATGATTTATTATGATTGTTGGAAGATAGCATCTTAAATATCTGACTTCAAAAGAAACACAACAAGGCCAGAGCTAGAGTCAATCACGTGTTTTCCAATCCTCCCTTCATGCTAACACGTTAAGTCATTGGAGTCCATTTGGGGGGCGGGGAGAGAAGGAAAACCTACAGCTTTCAAACAATCTCTTCTGCAAAGTGAAAGAGTAACCCACAGGCCCTCCTTATTGTAAACTTTTCCTTTTTTTTCCCCAAACGATGTGAAACTAGAATCATGATTCACTTTTCTTAATGTTTCCTAGGAGCTGATTCAGATTTCTTTGCACTGTTCTACCAGTGATCCTCTAGGAACGATGTATGTGACAGGGAGTTGAAAGTAATGGGTGTGCTTTAGTGGGAAGGCAAGGTTTGAGATGGTACTGGTTTGCATTGCTGTGGTGTTTTTCTGCCAGCGCCCTGAAGCAAATATTCATTATTGTAACTGTCACTGTTTGGCTTTGGCATCAACACAGATTGCTAATACTTTGTGGAATGGTGCTCTCGTGGAGGATGAAAGGAAACGTGTCAGTATTCAGAGTGGCCCATTTTGGCCCTCATTCTTGCATAAAACACTGGAAATTCCTTTTAAAACATTTCATAAAGCATAAGAAGATTCCAGAAAATAATAACTTGAATTCTAGATAGTAAAACAGAGTGGCCAACTTACATGGTCTGGGTAAGGAAAGTATTTTCCTAGTTACAGATCTCATGATCCAACTCAGAGAACCAGAGGTGAGTTATGGAAATTTACTTAACTGAACTGAACAGAAATAAATGCATGCATGCTCAGTTGCTCAGTCATGTCCGACTATTGGTGACCCCATGGACCGTAGCCTGCCAGGCTCCTCCATCCATGGGACTCTCCAGGCAAGAATACTGGAGTGGGTTGCCATTTCCTCCTCCAGGGATAATTTTCAACCCAGGGATCAAAGGCATATCTCCCGCTTTGGCAAGCAGACTCTTTACCACTGAGCCACCTGGGAAGCCCTGACAAATTAATACTATGACCCAAAGATTCTCATCATGTTTTCTGGTACACTGAAGACTCAGAATGATATTCAATTTATTTCCTTCTTGTTTGTGAGAATTTAAGTCTCAACCAGGCTTGCAAGCAAGTGAGGAGAACAGCTGCTTCCTCTTAAATATGCTGACATTCTGAAGTATAAAAAGGTGTTTCATGACAAAAAAAAAAAAACCCACACACACACATTCAAGTTTTTAGAAATTATTACTGGCAGTAGTTTCTTTCCTCTGGATTTTACCTCATTTAACCACCATCATCTGGGCAGCACCGCCCGCTTAGACATGGGCAGGAACGGGCCCTGCACTGGGCTCTGCACTGTTGGGGGTTCCACATATCACAAGCCACTGAAACAAAGGTGTATTTCTGTATTTTTTGATCTTATGAAAAACACTGTTTTCAAGTTTGATAACCAACTAAGCAAATGGGAATATTAATTAGAAAGGGAAGTGAGAACTGGACTGGGTGCTCTGAAGGCCAGAGTACAGTCAGAGAATTCCCAAGTGTGTGTGAGCGCACGCGTGTAGAGGTTTATGACCGTGTGTCTGTGTGTGTGTGTGTCTGTGTGTGTGAACATGTGTCTGTGTACGTGCGTGTGGGTTCTGTGTGTGTATGTGTCTATGCGTGTGTTGTGTGTGCCTGTGTCTGTGTGTGCATGTGGGTTCTGTGTGTGTGTCTATGCATGTGTGTGTGTTGTGTGTGCCTGTGTGTCTGTGTGTGCATGTATGTTTTGCACGTGCATATGCGCTGATGTGTGTCTGTGTGCAGGTGTGGTTCTGTGTGTGTGTCTATGCGTGTGTGTGTGTTGTGTGTGCCTGTGTGTCTGTGTGTGCATGTATGTTTTGCACGTGCATATGCGCTGACGTGTGTCTGTGTGCAGGTGTGGTTCTGTGTGTTGAGGTAGACGATCACAGCCTCTCTCTGGAAACCAGAGAAAGAGGTGGGTTTTCAAAACACCAAATGATGTCAAGTCACCAAATGTGAGTCTACACAGAAAAGTCCCCCCAGATGCTGCCTCCTTCTCTGAAAAGGAAATGCTTCAGATTGGCTGGAAATCCTGAGCCCACAAAATGAGGTTGGGGAGAAAGGCTGCCTCCCCACTGGGCTCCCAGATTTGGGTGGGTCCAGTTACCATCCGAGGGCCTCCCTGGTGGCCCTCAGCAGGTAGAGAATCCACCCGCAATGATAGATGCTGCCTCCTTCTCTGAAAAGGAAATGCTTCAGATTGGCTGGAAATCCTGAGCCCACAAAATGAGGTTGGGGAGAAAGGCTGCCTCCCCACTGGGCTCCCAGATTTGGGTGGGTCCAGTTACCATCCGAGGGCCTCCCTGGTGGCCCTCAGCAGGTAGAGAATCCACCCGCAATGAGGGAGACCTGGGTTTGATCCCTGGGTTGGGAAGATCCTCTGGAGAAGGGAAAGGCTACCCACTCCAGTATTCTGGCCTGGAGGATTCCACAGACTGCATAGTCCACGGGGTCACAAAGAGTTGGACACGACAAAGAGACTTTCATCTTCAGTTGCGACCCAAAGGGCTGACTTAGGGGACAGCATCTGCCCTGTCCCTGCACATGTGTGCTACTTGGCAGGGCTGAGCTGACTCAGGTGGGGAGAGCCTTTGACCTTCAGGTCACAAGGCTGGGTTGCAGCCCAGGGGCTGCCAGCGATGCCTGAGGTACCTCGTAAGCATTGCACTGTATGGGGTATGGTCCCCATCTGAGCTCTTGACTCGGTCCTGAAAGTTTTCGGGTGGGCTTGATTAAATCCTCCTGTGTTAGACCCTGTGTTAATCACTGGATGTTAAAAGGTAAAAAATGACATTATTTGTGGACCAGAGCAACCAAGCGGCATACCATGAGAGGGAGGGAACAATGGGTTTTCTGTCTTTGAAGAGGTCGAGGAGACATCTCCAGAAAATAATAGAGGAATACTTGCACTTCAAATTCTAACTTTACCACACCTCCAAAGGTCTGCTACTTGGAAGTGTCATGCATAACGATCCACTGTCCTTTTTAAATGAAGTCCTATAGAGACCTGATTAAAGCACTTAATGTCCCAAGGGATCAGGTGAGTAATTATTTCTACCTTTACATCATTTGAACTAGAGTTTCCAAGTTTTGTGCGCATCAGAAATTCTAGATAGGCAAGTGATTTCAAAAACTTAAGAAACCCCAGAAATATCTAACTGCAACTTCTGAGATGTTTCCCGAAGCTGCTTAATCTATGACCTCTTGAGGCAATTACATCAACAGTAGATTCAGACCCAGTGATCCTGGTTACTGACCTGCTGAACTCACCTTGGGTTGGGCACACCAGATGCAGATTGGAACATCAATTGTTCTGCTGCAAAGTATTTGAGAGAGAGCCTGTTAAAAGAAGTATCTTATCCAACTTCTGAATTTCCCTCTTGAAGCCAGGACCATTTCATGGGGACTGGACACCAAGTGAATCATGTGATTTGAGAAGATACTGTTAGATTGCTTTAATTTCAAAGAAAAAATTTTCAGGAATTCAGGATATTCTTATTGCTGACAGCAATTTGGGAGGAAGAAGGCTACAGAGTCAGGGTGCCAGGTTAGCAAATGATTGCAGAAGCTCTCAGAAGGAGGAGGTGATCAGAACTGGACCAAAGGATGCTTGAGCTGGAGAGGCAGCAGAGAGATGGAGAGTGGCAGGAGCAACAGGCCAAGAAGAAGGGAGACCAGAGGCTCCAGAAGCAGAAGGAAGCCAGCAGGAAACCCCCAGGCCCCAGGCAGTGACGCAGGGCCCAACAGCTGGCCAACGGGAGTGGAGACCTACTCTGTATCCTCAGCCTCAAATGTCCTTGATCTCAAAACGGATGTCTCTAGTTTAGTTCTTTGTGTAAATTTTATATTGGAGTACAGAGATTGCATATTGGAGTATAGTTGATTGTACAATAGAGTATACTTGATTGTATATTAGAGTATAGTTGACTGTATACTGGAGTAGAGTTGGCTTCCTTGGTGGCTCAGATGTTAAAGAATCTGCCTGCAATGTGGGAGGCCCAGGTTCCATTCCAGATGGGGAACGGCCACCCACTCCAGTATTCTTTCCTGGAGGGTCCCATGGACACAGGAGCCTGGAGGGCTACAGTCCATGGGGTCACAAAGAGTTGACATAACTGAACAACTAACACTTTCACACTTTCCTAGTTGATTAACATGTTGTGTTAGTTTCAGGTGCACAGCCAAATAATCCAGTCACACATACACATGTTGATATATGTGTCTATTCTTGTCAAACTCTGTTCTCATTTAGGTTGCCAAATTCAAACTTAAATTGAAGAAAGTAGGGAAAACCACTAGACCATTCAGGTATGACCTAAATCAAATCCCTTATGATTATACAGTGGAAGTGAGAAATAGATTTAAGGAGTGCCTGATGAAGTATGGACTGAGGTTCGTGACACTGTACAGGAGACAGGGATCAAGACCATCCACATAGAAAAGAAACGCAAAAAAGCAAAGTGGCTGTCTGAGGAGGCCTTAAAAATAGCTGTGAAAAGAAGAGAAGCAAAAAGCAAAGGAGAAAAGGAAGGATATTCCTATTTAAATGCAGAGTTCCAAAGAATAGCAAGGAGAGAAAGCCTTCCTCAGCAATCAATGCAAAGAAATAGAGGAAAAGAACAGAATGGGAAAGACTAGAGATCTCTTAAAGAAAATTAGAGATACCAAGAGAACATTTCATGCAAGGATGGGCTCGATAAAGGACAGAAATGGTCTGGACCTAATAGAAGCAGAAGATATTAAGAAGAGGTGGCAAGAATACACAGAAGAACTGTGCAGAAAAGATCTTCAAGACCAAGATAATCACAATGGTGTGATCACTCACCTAGAGCCAGACTTCCCTGGTAGCTCAGACGGTAAAGTGTCTGTCTACAGTGCGGAGATCCGGGTTCGATCCCTGGGTCGGGAAGATCCCCTGGAGAAGGGAATGGCAATCCACTCCAGTACTCTTGCCTGGAGAATCCCATGGACTGCTCTGTCCATGGGGTCACAAAGAGTCGGACACGACTGAGTGACTTCACTTCACGTCACTTTAGAAAGCATCACTACGAACAAAGCTAGTGGAAGTGATGGAATTCCAGTTGAAATCCTGAAAGATGATGCTGTAAAAGTGCTGCACTCAATATGGCAGCAAATTTGGAGAAGTCAGCAGTGGCTACAGCACTGGAAAGGTCAGTTTTCATTCCAAACCCAAGGAAAGGCAATGCCAAAGAATGCTGAAATTACCACACAATTGCACTCATCTCACACGCTAGTAATGCTCAAAATTCTCCAAGTCAGACTTCAGCAATACATGAACCATGAACTTCTAGATGTTCAAGCTGGTTTTAGAAAAGGCAGAGGAACCAGAGATCAAATTGCCAACATCCACTGGACCATTATAAAAGTAAGAGAGTTCCAGAAAAACATCTACTTCTGCTTTATTGACTATGCCAAAGCCATTGACTGTGTGGATCACAATAAACTGTGGAAAATTCTAAAAGACATAGGAATACCAGACCATCTGACCTGCCTCTTGAGAAACCTGTATACAAGTCAGGAGGCAGCAGTTAGAACTGGACATAGAACAGATTGGTTCCAAATAGGAAAAGGAGTACGTCATGGTTGTATATTGTCACTCTGCTTATTTAACTTCTGTGCAGAGTACATCACGAGAAACGCTGGGCTGGAAGAAGCACAAGCTGGAATCAAGATTGCTGGGGAAAATATCAATAACCTCAGATATGCAGATGACACCACCCTTATGGCAGAAAGTGAAAACGAACGAAAGAGCCTCTTGATGAAAGTGAAAGAGGAGAGTGAAAAAGTTGGCTTAAAGCTCAACATTCAGAAAACGAAGATCATGGCATCTGGCCCCATCACTTCATGGGAAATAGATGGGGAAACAGTGTCAGACTTTGTTNAACGAACGAAAGAGCCTCTTGATGAAAGTGAAAGAGGAGAGTGAAAAAGTTGGCTTAAAGCTCAACATTCAGAAAACGAAGATCATGGCATCTGGCCCCATCACTTCATGGGAAATAGATGGGGAAACAGTGTCAGACTTTGTTTTTTGGGGCTCCAAAATCACTGCAGATGGTGATTACAGCCATGAAATTAAAAGACGCTTACTCCTTGGAAGAAAAGTTATGACCAACCTAGACAGCATATTAAAAAAGCAGAGACGTTACTTTGCCAACAAAGGTCCGTCTAGTCAAGGGTATGGTTTTTCCTGTGGTCATGTATGGATGTGAGAGCTGGACTGTGAAGAAAGCTGAGTGCTGAAGAATTGATGCTTTTGAACTGTGGTGTTGGAGAAGACTCTTGAGAGTCCCTTGGACTGCAAGGAGATCCAACCAGTCCATTCTGAAGGAGATCAGCCCTGGGTGTTCATTGGAAGGACTGATGCTGAAGCTGAAACTCAGTACTTTGGCCACCTCATGCGAAGAGTTGACTCATTGGAAAAGACTCTGATGCTGAGAGGGATTGGGGGCAGGAGGCGAAGGGGACGACCGAGGATGGGATGGCTGGATCGATGGACATGAGTTTGAGTAAGCTCCGGGAGCTGGTGATGGACGGGGAGGCCTGCAGTGCTGTGATTCATGGCGTCGCAAAGAGTCGGACACGACTGAGCGACTGAACTGAACTGAACTGAACATATTAGCTTAAACCCGTCGTTCACCACATACAAGCAGGCCTCATCTAAGGAGTAGTCATGCCACCCGCCACCTCAGCCCCGCACACACCCCTCCGCCAACAGGCAGAGGCGGAAAGGGTAAAGGAGCGTAACGGTGACCCCGACAGTGCTGCTCACTGGAGCGCACCCCCCACACGGAGGGTGGAGTCCACCGTGCCGTCTCTCCAGCCATCCGAGAAACGCATGCCCAGTTTTACCAGTCGTCGTGGTTCTTATTGTGGTGAAGGCCAGAGAGTTTCACGAGAGATTTCCGGGTGTTCGGGGTTAGGCGCCGTGTGCGTGGGGTGCGTGAGTGCACGTGGTGTGCGTGCCTGTGCGTGACTGTGCGTGGGTGCACGTGGTGTGCGTCCGTGTGCGTGACTGTGCGTGGGTGCACGTGGTGTGCGTCCGTGTGCGTGACTGTGCGTGGGTGCACGTGGTGTGCGTGCCTGTGCGTGGGTGCACGTGGTGTGCGTCCGTGTGCGTGACTGTGCGTGGGTGCACGTGGTGTGCGTGCCTGTGCGTGGGTGCACGTGGTGTGCGTCCGTGTGCGTGACTGTGCGTGGGTGCACGTGGTGTGCGTGCCTGTGCGTGGGTGCACGTGGTGTGCGTCCGTGTGCGTGACTGTGCGTGGGTGCACGTGGTGTGCGTGCCTGTGCGTGGGTGCACGTGGTGTGCGTCCGTGTGCGTGACTGTGCGTGGGTGCACGTGGTGTGCGTGCCTGTGCGTGGGTGCACGTGGTGTGCGTCCGTGTGCGTGACTGTGCGTGGGTGCACGTGGTGTGCGTGCCTGTGCGTGGGTGCACGTGGTGTGCGTCCGTGTGCGTGACTGTGCGTGGGTGCACGTGGTGTGCGTGCCTGTGCGTGGGTGCACGTGGTGTGCGTCCGTGTGCGTGACTGTGCGTGGGTGCACGTGGTGTGCGTGCCTGTGCGTGGGTGCACGTGGTGTGCGTCCGTGTGCGTGACTGTGCGTGGGTGCACGTGGTGTGCGTGCCTGTGCGTGGGTGCACGTGGTGTGCGTCCGTGTGCGTGACTGTGCGTGGGTGCACGTGGTGTGCGTGCCTGTGCGTGGGTGCACGTGGTGTGCGTCCGTGTGCGTGACTGTGCGTGGGTGCACGTGGTGTGCGTGCCTGTGCGTGGGTGCACGTGGTGTGCGTCCGTGTACTGTGTTCCCTACGCTTGCAGCCTAGCTCCTATTTAGTATATTCCACACGCGACTACAGCAAAGCCTGCTAGATGTTTGTAACTGATAAGCACCCAGGCTGCTGTCAGCAAGCTTGTTCTGTCAGGTGTTTGCCTTTCTTCCGAAAGCTGAAGTCCCGCCCCCAGGAGGCCCGGGCCTGCACACCGGGACAGCAGGATGAAGAGCAAGTCTTTGACCTTACAATCTATTTTCATCCTGAGTCATCTTCGCCTCCTAACTTCCTCCCCTTCTCTCCTCTGCGCCCCGTTGCCTCTCACAGCACCCGGCGAGAACAGAGCCAGGCGTCCCGTGTTCCTGAGAGAGAGGTTCCAGAGCTTCAGCACCCGGTGAGCCGCCTGCAGCTGTGGTCAGACAGCCTGCTGATGCCGCCCTTAGAGCTCGTGGTTCCGAGGTCTGGGCGGGGGCCTGAGCATCTCCCTTTCTGACAGACAGCCCAGCGCTGCTGCTGTGGGGCTGAGGGCAACCCAGGAACCACCACCGACACGCCTGCCAACTAGTTTCTGGTTCAGTAGCAGGTCTCAGCTTTAGAGCTATGATGACCTATAAATAGAAAGTCGTGACTGTGAAACAGGGGAAGAGCAGTCAGGTGACCACGGTCCTGTTTTGTCTGTGACTAAGGGAGTTTCTGAGACATGAGACTTTTAGTACTTTGGGGGACAGCCCCAGCAAGTCAGGACAAGCGGACCACCCTAAGAAGGAATTTGGAATAGGTTAAGGAAAACTCTTAAGAATACTTTAGGTACCTAAGCAAGCAATGAGTATCTCTTTTGAAATATACATTTTTGGAGACTGATGTAATTTATAACTGAAGGAGAATGTAGATACATTCAGATAGTTAAAACAGAGAAAAATAACTATGGGGTTTAATTAATCTGCCACTTGGCCTTTAAACCAGGGATTCTGTTTGTAATTCGGTCTCCTCTCCCTAACCTAGAATCTACATTTTCAAGGAAATCTGTTTCCTACAGCACTCAGAATGTACGCTTCCTCCTTTTCCTTCCAAACATAAATTATCCAAAGTAAATTAGTTCAAAACTAAATTACCAGAGCAAATATCATATCACATATTAATATATGGAATCTAAATAAGACTGGTACAAATGAACTTATTTACAAAACAGAAACAGACTCAGACTTGGACAACAAACTTATGGTTTCCGAAGGGGACAAATGGCAGGTGAGGCGTAAATTAGGAGTTTAGGATCAACATGTACAAAGTAGTATATGCAAAACACAGCCGTCAAGGACCTACTATAGAACACAAGGAACCATATGGAATATTTGCTAATAACCTGCAATGGAAAAGAATCTGAAAAAGAATAGACACATGTACATGTGTAACAACCACGTTGCTATACACCTGAAACTAACAACAGTGTAAATCAGTTACACACCCAGAGATAAAAATAAAATTCACATACACAATACTAAGTTACTTGGAAGGCAGGACCGTGAATGGTTCCCCCACTGTTCATACAATTGATAACACCAAGAAGTGGTGAGTTTTGTCAGAAGCTATGAACTTTCTGATAAACATAACAAGAGAGAAAGAGGACAAAAAATAAATTTATTCCAAAGTTATTTTAAGTGACCTGGATGATACTAAAAGGCATAGGAAAAAGGTTTTTTTTTTGGGGGGGGAGGGTGGAGTTTGTAATAGAGACTTTTCTTTTCCCTAGTAAAAGAAGGAACTAAAACCTTTCCAAATTTATGAATGGTAGTTCCCCCCTTTCAAGAACTTGCTGCAGAGAATAAAAAGCACTGCATGCCACAGTGATACCTCCCATTTCATTAACAAGGAGACATGTATATTGAAAATTTTCCATTTTGGCAAAAAGTCAAGGCATAGCTTTTCAGCAATTGCCTTTGGTAATCTGTTGTATTTATACAGCAATAATCTTCCTTCTGACCCTGTGCTTTAGGCAAAAGTGCGCTTTGCCTTGTGTGCTTAAATCTATAGTAACTAACTATTTAGAATTAGGACTTGATAAATCATGAATTTTGAAAGCTTTACTAATTAAAATTGAACACAGAATGAGGGAGAACCTGCTTTCTAACTCGTTAATTTAGAGCCTGTGGTGAATTGAGAAGGTGCCGACTGTCATGTCAAGCCATCAAGGACACACATCCTTGCTGTAGAATCCTGTTAGGCAGCCCATATAATTAAAGGGAAGAAATAACTGCCAGCTCTTCAAATTTTGTAGACTGTCTCAAAGATAAGAAAATGAGTTCTCATAAGGGATGGCACAATGATAAAATATTTAGTGTGGAAATGATTTAGAACATTAACCCATTTGGTCTGAGGCAATTTACTGTGTGCTAAGAGTTACATATAACTTTATGAACAGTAGCCTGCTGGCTCCTCTGTCCTTGGGATTCTCCAGCAAGAATACTGGAGTGGGCTGCCATACCCTACTCCAGAAGATCTTCCCCGCCCAGGGATCGAACCCCCTTCTCTTACTTCAACCTGCATTAGCAAGCGGTTCTTTACTACTGGCACCGCTAGGAGCTCTCCAGGTGTCATTGGTAAAGAACCGAACTGCCAACACAAGAGATCTCAGATGCTGGTTCCATCCCTGCATGGGGAAGATCCCCGGGAGGAGGAAATGGCAACCCACTCCAGTATTCTTGCCTGGAGAATCTCATGGACAGAGGATGCTGATGGCCTGCCATCCATGGGGTTGCAAAGAGTCAAACATGACTGAAGCACCTTAGCAAGTAAGAGTTACCTGGCTTCCCAGGGGGTTTTTGTGGTAAAGTCTCTGCCTGCCAATGCAGGAGACACGAGTCGTGGGTTCAGTGGATGCTCGGGTCAGGACGATCCGCTGGAGGAGAAAATGGGAACCCACCCCAGTATTCTCGCCTGGAAAATCCCATGGACAGAGGAGCTGGCTAACTACAGTCCTTAGGGTCACAAAGAGTTCTAGTTTTCAATACAATAATGTTTCATAAATTGACTATGAAGACAACAGTTTAATCAGACAGATACCATGATAAACTGATATACATTCTTTTTTCAAATTTCAGAACCAGGAAAGAAGTTTTCAGAAGGTAAGTTCTACTGGACAAATTATGGGGAATGACTGGCAAAGATGAGAGAAATGTAGAAAAAAAGACCTTAAAAAAATCAAGAAATTAATATATACATATAGCTTTAATAACAACTTTTCAACTACTAGGCATTCCATTTAAACTATAAACTGCATTGTTTCAAGATTCAAACTACCCAAATTATTTCATCCAAAACAGCAATTCATTATTATTTTGCCCACTGCAGGAAAGGGGGAAAAGGGGGAAAGTTATTACATAGTACAATCACTTTTTGATTGATAGACTTTCTCTCCTTGAAAAAGTTGTTTCCATGTAATGTTGATATACCTCAGCCGAGAAGTTTTAAGAGTTGGAGGACACATAAAAATTAGGGAGAAATTCATCAAAATGAATAGGAGAAATCAGAATTTTACTCGTTATTTACTGAAAGGTTGCCTGCTGAAAAATTAATAGAACTGCTTGGAAATAATAAAATTCTGAGCAAATGCCTCTCTTCAAGGCAAAGCCAACAGACCTATTTCCAATATTCCCCTTTTCAGCTACAGAAACCATATAAACCAGATTTTCACAAAATTCCAGATAAAATTCTCTCTTAGTATGATGTCATAAACTGTCACACAGTTTCAGAAATTCCAAGCTAGAACAGACTGCCTCTTGCACTAAAACTCACCATACAATAAAATTTTCTTTTTATTTTTGAGAATATATTTGATTGTAATCATATCACAGTTCCACCAAAGCACTAATTGAAACACTAAAAACAAAAAATGTTAACCTTTCTTTTGTCTGAATAATGCAGAATAACCAATTTGATATTCCTTAGACCTTATTGAAGAAACTACTTATTTTGACATTATTTCAACAGGTTCAAATCTAATTATTTATTCAATATTTTGAGTATATAATTAAGAAAAAACACTTGTTCTTGGTTAGGTCTATCAACTAAGATTTAATTCAATATGCTAGGATAAATATATTTTAAGATAGAGCTGTGGTTAATAAAGAATATAGTTAGATAATTAATTTTAAAATAAATTTTTATTATCTTTGATGGTTAGTCTGTATGGTAATTTTGATCCTGCAGAATGCTAACTATTTTTATAGCTACAAAGGGATAGAAATCTGGTCTCGGATGACCTGACCTCTCAAAGGAGGATGGCATTTCTATTTCATCTCAGCCTTTGGGATCTCATTTCATGAGTCAAATCAGAACACTATATTAGAGACAATTTGATATGAATAGAAGTTCTGAAGTTCACCGTTAATTTGGATAAAATAATTTTAAAATATAATTCTTAATCTCTTTGCTTCCTAGATCACTCTCTTAAAGTTAATTTTCTTGAGAGAGAAGAACTTCTGTTTTTGTGTCCTGTTGTCAGTAAACCTGTTTTGAATCAGCACTGGGTTCCTTTGAAGTTTCTCTAGACGTGGAAAAGCCCGTGGCCACATGTGACTGGCCCAGCTCCCGTCCTCCCTGGCAGCTCCGCTCGCTCCGGAGGAACCCGGCCAGGAATGCGCGTCCAGGGCTGGGCGTGGGGAGTCAGACGCCTGGGGGCACGGAGAGTGTGCAGGCGGCCCGTGCCAAGAGGTCAAGGTCCCTGCCAGGCCCACAGCCGGCTCACAGGGCTGGGGAGGGAGGCTGGAGCCAGAGGCAAGTTGCTGGGGAGAAACGGCCCTGGGGCATCTGAGGACGCGGCCGGCTACGTCGGCGGGCGCAGCGGCAGCGGCGACCTTGTCGGGTTATTCTAGCGTCCTGGCCTCATGTCCGGGACGGCCCGTTGCGGTTGTGGATGTGCTGGGGAAAGAGTGCTGGGCCAGCGCCCGCGTGGGCACAAGAGGCGGGCGAGGGCGGAGGGCGGGTCTGGGGGCCCCACTGGGAGGAGCAGGCAGGAAGCACAGGACTCGACTTCCTCCCCTTCTGCTCAGCGAGCCCACTCCCAGCCTCATCAAAAGGAACAGAACAAGGCCCTCCCTCAATGCAGGGGTGTGCAGGTGCGATCCCTGGTTAGGGAACGAAGACCCCACAGGCTTGCAGCCAACAACCAAAACATCAACCGCAGCAGCAACACTGGAACACAGTCAATAAGGACTTAAATGATTTTTTTTTTTAATGACAGTATAAAAGTTTAACACATGGATGTATACATAGCTCCCTCTGAGATTTTAATTTGTCCCTGTGAGCCACCACTCATTGAAGGCATTTCTAGAGAAAGCAAAACTTGAAAAAATCTTTCCAGGTCAGCTGGGGGGAAAAAAGTGGCCAAGGATTAGGCAGGCTGACTCACAGAATTAAGTTATATGATCTGGCTCATCTTTTCTCAGAAGCTCATTCAGAGGACATCACAGCTCAGGCTTGCCTTTGTAAAAACACAAGGCTTTTTATCAAAATTGAAGCCCCAAATAAATATGACTAGGTATTTTAAGTAGACAGGTAATTCTAAGTGTTGGGACGATTCTTGAAGAATGTGCTTAGATTTTGAAGACAATATATTTTAGTTTCATACAACCTTATTTTTACTCAGCCATGATTTATGGACTTTTAGCATTGCCATGCCATGATATCAGCAGTCATACTTTTTACTTAACACTTCAGAAAAATACCTCTGTGACCTAATCTTCAAAATGCAGTTCCAAAGCTGAGAGGAGTTTCACTGCTTGACTTGTCAACTGGGTTGATACATGTTTCCTCAGACTGATTAATTTAAGGTGAATATATCTGAACGAGATATAAATTATTTATATTTTCTTATTAACTTTCTTTTGGGGGAGGGGGATAAGAGAGAACTAGAAACAAAAGAAATGAGAAAAAAGCAAGTGAACCACATCTGATTTGCCCCTTGAAACTGCATATTTTATAAGGAAGGAAGTTTCCTGAGCTGTTCCTCTTAAAAGATATCTTTATCAGTCAGTCCAGATGGATCAATATGATGAACCAATTCATAGGGTTTGGATGGAATTCTCTTTCGATCTTTGAAAGTCCCATCATCACAGATATTCCATTTCCATTGAAGGAATATACCCTGTTAAGATTTCTGATGTGCTGACAGAAAAGGTGTCACCAAGTACGATGACTTATGAATTGATGTGAATATCACTGAAATGCGCAGATCAATGGTACATGCCAGAGAAGTCTGTACATGGTTTTACAAGATATATCATGCACTCAGAATGATAGATAACACATCACTCCAAATGAGACAAAGACTGTTTCTTCAACTCCTTTTATGTCTCATTATTTTTTGCTGATTTGAAGTTTGCAAGATACAGAGTAGCTCTCCCTAGTTAGACCACAATTTAGCTAACTAGTTTTATAGGTCCTGACTCTAAATGTCATCACTGTTACAGGAATCATCTATCCAGCATAACAGTGCACTTTCTTGAATATAAACCTAAATAATTACAAAATTAAACAAATGTGTGGCAAAGAAATCTTCAAAGATACAAGATAATAGTAATATCCTACAATTACCACTAGACCATTCAGGTATGACCTAAATCAAATTCCTTATGATTATACAGTGGAAGTGAGAAATAGATTTAAGGGTTTGACAATATACAGCCTTGACGTACTCCTTTTCCTATTTGGAACCAGTCTGTTGTTCCATGTCCAGTTCTAACTGTTGCTTCCTGACCTGCATACAGATTTCTCAAGAGGCAGGTCAGGTGGTCTGGTATTCCCATCCTGCATTTATTAAAATTTTTTTTAATGTATCACCATGGAAACATTGCGTTTTCTCATATAGAAACATTTCCTCTGAGCAAACAAATTATACCAAGTTCTTCCTTCCTGAGCAATGGAAAAAATCTTGCCTATTGCCTTGAGAAATTATGACAGAATTTAGAAAAAAACACTAGTCACCCATTTCCAATGGTTTAGAAGAGAAAAGATTTTTAAGTATGGAATAAAGGGAATTGTTACTTAAAAAATTTTTTAACAGCTGGATAAACACCTTTCCATAAGTGACATATATTTATATGCATTTAAATTAAATATACCTTATAACATTTAACCTCTTAAATAGCAAGTCAAAGTCAGAAATCATGTAATCTCTTAAGTTTTAAATAAAGAGGTATAGTAAGTTACTTGCTTTTAATTTCAGAATTTTAGTATACTACAAATACTTTAATGCTATAGTGGAATAACATACTGCTATACACAAACTATTTTCGTTGGAAAAGACCTTGATGCTGGGAGGGATTGGGGGCAGGAGGAGAAGGGGACGACCAAGGATGAGATGGCTGGATGGCTTCACGGACTCAATGGACGTGAGTCTGAGTGAACTCCGGGAGTTGGTGATGGACAGGGAGGCCTGGCGTGCTGCGATCATGGGGTCACAAAGAGTTGGACACGACTGAGTGACTGAACTGAACTGAACTGAATGTTAAGAAGAAGAAAGAGAATATATATATATTTAGGCCCTTTAAATCTAAAAGAAAAAGTAATTTCATAAGTTATAGGTTTCAATAGGTGATACAAAGGAAAGATAAACTGTTTATGATTCTTAGAAAATACTTGACTGTGCCTTTATTTTTCCAGATACAAATTATCTTCCCTTTGCTGGCATTTGTATACAACATTCATTTATTCACTCACTTATGACGACTTTATTCATTAATTAATTTATGTTACTTTCACTTTAGTAAATGTGTGGCTAAAAATAAATTATGTTCAAATTGAAACTGAAAATATTTAACCACTTATATACAATTTCAAAATTTATTTTTAGTTGTTTACATTCTTACAAGACAAGTTAGATTATTAAATAAAAATCAGTGCCTCAGTTAGAAAAGAAACAAAATACAAATTAAAAGAAAATGTCAAAAAAATTCTTACCTATTCTTTTGCAGTTTTCCCAAATTCTCCTTTATATCAATGCAAATTTTAGGTAACTCAATATTCCTGAGATGATCGTCTCGATTGGTAATTAACTAACTATGCAAATCTTAATCTCAAATTTTTAACATTCATTCATTTCATGGTTTTTGCTGGCATATTCAGGAAACATATTTCTGCTACTCCAGGGTAATGTTTTGTGTCTCTCACAAAATCTACCCTCTCTTTTGCCCCCTCTTCAAATTAGAAGTCATGGTTGAGCTTTGACACCAACATCACACTGCTTTTTTTCTGAAAGGGGATTATAAATTAACCCAGGGCTTCCCTGGTGGCTCAGACGTTTAAAGAACCTGTTTGCAGTGTGGGAGATCTGGATTCAATTCGAGTTGGGAAGATCTCCTGGAGGAGGGCATGGCAACCAGCCCCAGTATTCTTGCCTGGAGAATCCCATAGACAGAGAAGCCTGGTGGGCTACACAGTTCATGGGGTTCAAAGAGTCTGACATGACTGAGTACTAAGCACATAAATTAATCACTGGCAGTTTCCTTCAATTTTGTTTCATTCATAAAATATCTACCAAATATGTGTTGAAACTGAAAGTAGTTAGAGGACAACTTTTCCAGGTTTTGTGAATAATGCATATTATTTCATTTTGTTTTTCCTCTAGAAATTTTGATTTATCCCTGTTAAGGATTAGAAGTCTCTCAACTAGAAATGTTTATGAACTCCTCATCAAAGAGTTTAAAATTAAGGAAGCATTTGACACTCAGTAATGTTCATTAAACAACCTCATCTTTGTGATTTTTCATTAAGCTAAATTAAATCGACTTTCAATGTTTCATACAATAATAGCAAAAATTGTTATGGATCAAAAAAAAAACGTTAAAAAGCATACACAGAGCATATAAAATCAGTGTTCTTACACAAATAATTATGACTAAAAAATAATATCCCCATTACCACTACAAGAACTTCCCTGGTGGCTCAGATGGTAAAGTGTCTGTCTGCAATGTAGGAGACCTGGGTTTGATCCCTGGGTCGGGAAGATCCCCTGGAGAAGGAAATGGCAACCCACTCCAGTACTCTTGCCTGGAAAATCCCATGGACGCAGGAGCTTGGTAGGCTGCAGTCCATGGGGTAGCAAAGAGTCGGACACAACAGAGTGACTTCACTTACCACTACATAGCTGTCTCCATTCTGTTGTAGGAAGGGGGGACCCCTACAGGGCCCCAAGAGCAGGCTCTTGTCTAACACTCAGAAAAGAATTGTCTGAAGAGACACGTGCTGACCAAGCAAGAGATTTTATTGAGAAAGGGCACCCAGGTGGAGAGCAGTAGGGTAAGGAACCCAGGAGAACTGGCTCGCAATGTTGGGTTTTATGGTGATGGGATTAGTTTCTGGGTGGTCTTTGGCCAATCATTCTAATTCAGAGTCTTTCCTGGTGGTGCACGCTTTGCTAAGCCAAGATGGATGCTAGCGAGGGGGATTCTGGGAAGTGGATGGACACGAGGTTTTTCCTTTAGAACTTTCCCAAATCTTCTGGTTGGTGGTGGCTTATTAGTTCCATATTCCTTATCAGGATCTCCTGTCATAAAACAACTCATGCAAATGGTTACTATGGTGCCTGGCCAGGGTGGGCGGTTTCAATCAGTGTGCTTCCCCTAACAGTTCTATTAACCAGGTAAACTGTTGCTAGCTAGTGCTGCTTTGAAAGGATTAGTGGGTAGACTTTTATTTTTCTTTTTTCAAACTTCAAGATAAATAGCACAAAGAATATATAACATGAGTAACTTAAAAAAAAAAAAGATTTGCTGATGCAAACAGCATGAAGGCTCAGTATGAAAACCTAGTGAACAGCAGCTTGTCAGCAACTGAAGGCAGTGTTTAGTGTTGATTGGGTTATTTATAGATTCTCAAGTCCATTTATATTCTTTGAAAAGTACAGGTGTGGAAAGGAAGAATTCCTAAGGTGCCTTTAAGGACCAAGCAAAAGAAAATTATAAGCTTGTGATTCATCCATGTGGATGTAATTGGTGATGGGAAGGATGAGCTGGATAAGAAAATAAATAGGAGCATCAACTTCGTGCTGAGCACTGATCCTGCAGACCATGTGCCAGCAGAGTGGGAGCTAAGCAGTGGAGGCACTGCTGCTGTTCCGAAGTGTGCAGGGTCAGCCAAGTCCAAAGTGAGAGTGCATCAGCCATGTCAATTGCTTTAAACTGGAGAACCCCTCTTCAAAAGATTTTCTGTGTTTCTTTCTTTGACTTGGGAATGGTAGACTAAAGAAAATCAGAGTTCAGGAATTCCTCTCTCACTGTAAGCCTTAACACCTGGTTTGAAGCAAAGTACTGCTAATATTTACTGATTTCAGAGTCAGCATGCACTAAAATGTCAGGAGCTGAAGGGTCAAATGTAGATCCCCTTGGATAAAGTAGGAATAAACTGGCCTCTTAATGAATTACACACAGGATCCCACCCAAACTGGGTTAGAAATATAAGGAGTTAAAAATTCACTGAGAAATAATTGATACTAGAATGATTCTCTTTTGTGTTTGTGTAGAATGACTAAGGCAGCCAAACTTCGGGTATGAAATTAGAAATATTTCCCTTTGCACAGGTGTTTAGTTGCTCAGTCGAGTCAGACTCTTTGCAACCCCGTGGACTGAAGCCTGTCAGGCTTCTCTGTCCATGGAATCTTCCAGGCAAGAATACTGGAGTGGGTTGCCATTTCCTTTTCCAATTTCTCTTTACCAGTTCTGTAATTCACTAAGGTGAAATTCTTCTCAAAAAATCCATTGGATATCGTCTAACTTAAACCTCAGAGACAGTTTGGGGGGAAGCAGTAAAGAATAGTTTATTGTGTTGTTAGGCAAAGGGGAGCAGCAGGAATCATGCCCCCAGTACTGTGTGTCCAGACCTGGAGGTTGTTGTGAGGATGGATTTCAGTAGCTACAAAACAGCTCCAGTGGACTGCAAGGAGATCAAACCAGTCCATCCTAAAGGAAATCAGTCCTGAGTATTCATTGGAAGGACTGATGCTGAAGCTGAAGCTCCAATACTTTGACCACCTGATGCAAAGAACTGATTCATTGGGAAAGACCCTGATGTTGGGAAAGACTGAAGAAAGGAGAAGGGGACAACAGATGAGATGGTTGGATGGTATCACCAATTCAATGAACATGAGCTTGAGCAAGCTTCAGGAATTGGTGATGAACAGGGAAGCCTGGCGTGCTTCAGTCCATAGGGTCACAAAGAGTCAGACACAACTGAGCGACTGAACTGAAAACAGCTCAAAGATATTGTTCTGTATATCCCTTGAGTGTGTGTGTGTGTTTGGGGTGGGGTGGGGGGAGCGGAGGGACCAGGACTTTGCCCCAAGGTGGCATTATTGTTTGCTGACTGCTCCTCCCTTGTCTCCACATTCCCTCCCTCCCTTAATTAGCATCTGTTTGAATCTCCCCATTGGGAATCAAGGAAGGTCTTGGAGTCTAAATGAAGCCTATTTCCTGTAATCAAGAAATGAGGGACATAGAAGGGCTTTTGTACCCAGGAACTTACCAGGAACGTGCTCAATATCAAATGAGTGGGCGTCATCCAATCTATTGAGGGCCCAAAGTGAACAAAAAGAAGGGTGAATTATCTCTCTTCTTAAACTGAGACATTTATCCTCTCCCACCCCTAAAGGGCCCTCTGTCTTGAGAACTTAGACTTGCTGTCCTCCGAGTTAACCAGCCTGCAGACAGCATTTGTGACATACTGAGGCCTCCAAAACTGTATGAGTCAATTCCCATAATAAACCTCTTTTGCATACTAATTGGCTTCAGTCATGTCTGACTCTGAACCTAAGGACTGTAGCCCACCAGGTTCCTCTGCCTGTGGGATTCTCCAGGCAAGAATACTGGAGTGGGTTGCCATGCTCTTCTCCAGGGGACCTTCCAGACCCTAGGGATCAAAACCACACCTGTCTCCTGCATTGACAGGTGGGTTCTTTACCACTGGCGCCACCTGGGGAGCCCAAATCTCCTCTGATCTTTATATACACTACTGGTCTGATTCTCTGCAGGACACCCAACATTTTAACTCTCTCACCCTTCTTTGGAATTTAAATATGGATGCTAATGGACACAATAACTGTTTTTTTTTTTTTTTAAATGTTTAAAAAATTTTAAGAAAAAGAGAAAAACTTTTTGGCAGCATATTCCCTCTGTGTTGGAAGCCCATAGTTTGAACCACTGGATTTCCAGGGAAGTCTTCAGCACAATAACTGTTAACATGACTTTCTGGACTTTTGGATGAGAGAAAAAGCTTTCTTTAGAAATACTTTTTAACTCACCACTAACTGTAGGGAGTATAAAACTGAGTTATAAGTGACTACTGTGATAAAAGTAGTTTATATACCAAACCAAGAGACAGAGAAAATCGAAGACAGTAAAAAGAGGAGGAAAAGTATGTAAAAGTATCATTGGCTGGAGAGCAAGCAAATTCTTTGGTTTCTAAGAATCCCAAATTCAGGAAAGAGGAAAGACCATATTATCATATGCTCTATTTTACTGATACTTCTCTGAGTTTAATGTTTCTTTGAAGGTTGTCTAAAAATTAAAGGGAAGTAGATAGATCTAAAAGTTGTACCCCTTTTGCCATCATATTTTGGGGATATATTTATAGTAGAATAGAACACAAACTTAGAAGAATAGAATTGTTCAATTTTTCAAGTCCATAAGGACTGGAATGCTAAGGAAGGGATTGTTAGTATATAAGAAAACCCCTATTAAAATTTATTCTCATAGGGTTCATGATATTGGCTTTGCCTGTGAGAAATACAAATAATTATTATTTCAGTGCTTTTGACCATCTATATGACCAAACCTAACAAATGACGTAGAAAACCATATTTATTGTCAAGATTGCTAAGAATTAATTGGTATAAAAGCAGATAACTTTTTCTGAGCTACAAAGCAACAAAATAACCTAGGTAAGAAATAAATAAACTGCATGTGTATTTTAAGGGCTTCCCAGGTGGTGCAATGGTAAAGAATCTACCTGCCAATGCAGGAGACTCAAGAAACACAGGTTTGGTCCTTGGGTTGGGAGATCCCCTGGAGAAGGAAATGGCAACTCACTCAGTATTCTTGCCTGGGAAAACCCATGGACAGAGGAGCCTGACGGGCTGCAATCCATGGGGTCACAAAATAGTTGCACACAACTTAGCAACTAAACAACAAGTGGTCAATATAATCAATAAAAGAGATTTCAGAGTGAATTAAAAACCATAAGCCATGTACATGCTGTCTGGAAAAAAGTAACTTTAACAGTATAGGCAGGTTGAAAAAAAAAAAGTATAGGCAGGTTGAAAGCAAAATGCTGGAAAAGGGATATATCTTGCAAACTTTAATCATTTAATCAAAGGAGAGAAGGAATGATTATATTAATATTGATAAAGTCAACCTCAGAGGAGAGAAAATTACCAGAGACAGACATTCAGTTCAGTTCAGTCAGTCGCTCAGTCGTGTCCGACTCTTTGCAACCCCATGAATCACAGCACACCAGGCCTCCCTGTCCATTACCAACTCCTGGAGTTCACTCAGATTCACATCCATCAAGTCAGTGATGCCATCCAGCCATCCATTCTCTGTCATCCCCTTCTCCTCCTGCCCACAATCCCTCCCAGCATCAGAGTCTTTTCCAATGAGTCAACTCTTCACATGAGGTGGCCAAAGTACTGGAGTTTCAGTTTTAGCATCAATCCTTTCAAAGAACACCCAGGACTGATCTCCTTTAGAATGTACTGGTTGGATCTCCTTGTAGTCCAAGGCACTCTCAGAAGTCTTCTCCAAAAGCACAGCTCAAAAGCATCAATTCTTCAGCGCTCAGCTTTCTTCACAGTCCAACTCTCACATCCATACATGACCACTGGAAAAACCATAGCCTTGACTAGACAGACCTTTTTTGGCAAGGTAATGTCTCTGCTTTTGAATATGCTATCTAGGTTGGTCATAACTTTTCTTCCAAGGAGTAAGCATCTTTTAATTTCATGGCTGCAGTCACCATCTGCAGTGATTTTGGAGCCCAAAAAAATAAACTCTGACACTGTTTCTACTGTTTCCCCATCTATTTCCCATGAAGTGATGGGACCGGATGCCATGATCTTCGTTTTCTGAATGTTGAGCTTTAAGCCAGCTTTTTCACTCTCCTCTTTCACTTTCATCAAGAGGCTTTTTAGTTCCTCTTCACTTTCTGCCATAAGGGTGGTGTCATCTGCATATCTGAGGTTATTGATATTTCTCCCGGTGATCTTGATTCCAGCTTATGCTTCTTCCAGCTCAGAGTTTCTCATGATGTATTCTGCATATAAGTTAAATAAGCAGGGTGACAATATACAGCCTTGACATTATATAATGATAAAAAGTCAGTCCACCAAAAATATGTGGCAATCCTAGATATATATTACCATACAAGAAACTGCAGAAAATGATAAAATTCAAAGGAAAATTATACAAATACGTAATTATAGGTAGAGACTAAAACACCCCTCTCTCAGTAACTAATAGAACAGCTCTACAGAAAATCTGTAAGGTTAGAGAAGACCTCAACAATATCATTAAACTACCAGGGTTTAAATGACATTTTACAAAATATACTATTCAAAGTGCAATATAATTTTTTTCCCAATTGCCATGGAATGGTCAACAAGATAAACCATCTCCTGGGCCATAAAACAAATGTCAACAAGTTTAAAATACTTGAAGCTATGGAATGTGTTTTTAAAATCACAGTGGAACCAAACTAGAAATCAGGATTAGAAAGATACTAGAAAAATACCTAAACATTTGGAAAACAACAACAACAAGAAAAACCACTTCTACATAATCTTTCGGTCAAAAGTAATTCCCAAGGAAATTAAAAAAAAATGTTAAACTAAATGAGAATACCACATATAAAAATTTGTGGGAAACAGCTGAAGTGTGAAAGCGAAATTTATAGCACGAAGTACTGACAGTGTAAAAGAGGAAAGTTTCAAATCAATAAACTAATCTCTCATCTAGACAATCTAGAAAAATAAAAGCAAAATAAAGCCAAAGCAAGCAGGAGGAAGGAAGTAAATACGTGAAAGACCAAAATCCAGTGAAATTCAAAACAGCACCACAATAGTGACAATTCATAAAGTAAAAAGCTAGTTCATTGTAAAGGTCAGTACAATTGACAAGCATTTATAAAGACTGACAAAGACAGAGAGAAGACAACAATGTCAGGAATAAAACATGGGATGTAACTGCAAACCTTGCATACACCTAAGAGTGATAATGTGTGAAAGTCTTAGTCACTCAGTCGTGTCCGACTCTTTGCGACCCCATGAATCGCAGCACGCCAAGCCTCCCTGTCCATCACCAACTCCCGGAGTTCACCCAGACCCACGTTCATTGAGTCCGTGATGCCATCCAGCCATCTCATCCTCGGTCGTCCCCTTCTCCTCCTGCCCTCAATCCCTCCCAGCATCAGGGTCTTTTCCAATGAGTCAACTCTTCGCATGAGGTGGCCAAAGTACTGGAGCTTCAGTTTTAGCATCATTCCTTCCAAAGAAATCCCAGGGTTGATCTCCTTCAGAATGGACTGGTTGGATCTCCTTCCAGTCCAAGGGACTCTCAAGAGTCTTCTCTAACACCACAGTTCAAAAGCATCAACTCTTCTGCGCTCAGCCTTCTTTGATGCCATCCAGCCATCTCATCCTCGGTCGTCCCTTTCTCCTCCTGCCCCCAATCCCTCCCAGCATCAGGGTCTTTTCCAATGAGTCAACTCTTCGCATGAGGTGGCCAAAGTACTGGAGCTTCAGTTTTAGCATCATTCCTTCCAAAGAAATCCCAGGGTTGATCTCCCTCAGAATGGACTGGTTGGATCTCCTTCCAGTCCAAGGGACTCTCAAGAGTCTTCTCTAACACCACAGTTCAAAAGCATCAACTCTTCTGCGCTCAGCCTTCTTCCCAGTCCAACTCTCACATCCATACATGACCACAGGAAAAACCATAGCCTTGACTAGACGGACCTTAGTCAGCAAGGTAGTCCATGGAATTCTCCAGGCAAGAATCTTGGAGTGGGTAGCCATTCCCTTCTCCAGGAGATCTTCCTGACCCAGGGGTCGAACCCAGGTTTCCTGCATTGCAGGCAGACGCTTTACCATCTGAGTCACCAGGGAAGCCCAAGAATGATAAGGGAATCCGTGGATCGGAAGAATCAATATAGTGAAAATGAGTATACTACCCAAAGCAATCTACACATTCAATGCAATTCCTATCAAGCTACCAGTGGTATTTTTCACAGAGCTAGAACAAATAATCTCACAATATGTATGGAAACACAAAAAACCTCGAATAGCCAAAGCCATCTTGAGAAAGAAAAATGGAACCGGAGGAATCAACCTGCCTGACTTCAGGCTTTACTACAAAGCCACAGTCATCAAGACAGTATGGTACTGGCACAAAGACAGAAATATAGATCAATGGAACGAAATAGAAAGCCCAGAGATAAGTCCACACACCTATGGACACCTTATCTTCGACAAAGGAGGCAAGCATATACAGTGGATTAAAGACAATCCCTTTAACAAGTGGTGCTGGGAAAACTGGTCAACCACTTGTAAAAGAATTAAATTAGATCACTTTCTAACACCATACACAAAAATAAACTCAAAATGGATTAAAGATCTAAATGTAAGACAAGAAACTATAAAACTCCTAGAGGAGAACACAGGCAAAACACTCGCTGACATAAATCACAGCAGGATCCTCTATGATCCACCTGCCAGAATACTGGAAATACAAGCAAAAATAAACAAATGGGATCTAATTAAAATTAAAAGCTTCT
>SJXQ01002571.1:28852-40478 GCA_006408695.1 Aepyceros melampus | reverse complement strand
GGGGAGGTGGGGGTCGGGATTGGGAGTTCATGTACACTCGTGGCTGATTCATGTCAATGTATAGCAAAACGAATACAGTATTGTAAAGCCAAACAAACTAAAGAATAAAAATTAATTAAAGAAAAAACAAACAAACAAACAACTCTACACATATGAACTGGATAACTTCCAGAAAATGGATCACTTCCTTGAAAAGCACAAAGTGTCATAGCTCACCTAATGTAACTATAGCTATGAAGGCAAGTGAATTCATAATTTTAAAATTTGCAAAAAAAGAAACCTCTAGGCAGAGATGCTTTCACTAGAAACTTTTATCAGATGTTTGCAGAAGAATGGACACCAATTTACACAATCTCAGAAAGTAGGAGAGGAAGGAATACTTTCTAATTAGTTTTGTGAAGCTAGTATTGCTCTGACACGAAAACCAGTACCGAAAACAAAAGCAAAAACAAAAAAATCAACCAAATCTACAGATCATGAATATAGGCACAAAATTTCTCAGGAAAATATTAACAAACAGACTTAAGTAAAGTATAAAAGGAATTATATACATCAAGATCAAGTGAAGTCTATTCCAGGGATGCTAGGTTGGCTCAATATTAGAAAATCAATTAATGTAATTCACCATATTAACAGGCTAAATAATAAAAGTCATATAATCATATCAATCAATAGAGAAAAAGCATCTGACAAAATTCAACACAGTTTCATGCAAAAAATTTCCAGAAGAATAGGAATAGCAGAGAACTTCCTTAACTTGATAAAGAATGCCTACAAAAAGATTGAATGCTTTCCCCGTAAATACTGGGAGCAAGGCAAGGATATCTGATTCAACATAAATCGTAGGTCTAGCCAAAGAGTTTTTTGGCTCGATTCCAAAAGCATAGCTATAAAAGCCCCATGTGCCCTTTCGTGTGAATAACCATACAATAACAAGCTGTGGTACTTTCATACCATGGAGTTCTATTTGTTGTTGTTTAGTTGCTAAGTTGTGTCCGACTCTGCAACCCCATGGAGTGTAACCCACCAGACTCCTCTGTCTGAGGATTTCTGAGGCAAGAATACTGGAATGAGTTGCTATTACCTTCTCCAGGGGATCTTCCTGACCCAGGGACTGAACTCCAGTCTCCTGCTTTACAGGCAGATTCTTTACCACTGACTCACCAGAGAAGCTCCACAACACTAGAATGCCAAGCTATAAAATTCTGAAATGTGTAGAAATGAAATGATACTTGACATTCTTCTTCAAAGCTTTCAATTAAAAAATGCAGAAAATAAATAAAATTGTGGTAAAATCTTGGTAGTTATCAAATTAGCATTATGAGTGTAAAGGGATTCACCATACAATTCTTTCTGCTTCTTAGCACTTAAGAGAATTTTTCACACAAGAAAAATGGTAAATAGTAAAATGTGGAGGCTTTAGCTCACTTTAAAGACCCAGGAATTACGTAACTATGCATCTGGGTATAAGTGATGATACTGAATGTCAAAGTCATTTTTATGCTACATATTTCAAAGCACATTTGGATGTTGTCTGGGTATGCTAATCATAACAGTGGTTGTTTATATTTCTGGAATTTGATGGATAAAGGAGACAAATGAAGAGCTCAAGATATATGCTTCTCTTTTATGTGTTCAGCTCCTGAGATTATAAGTAAAATTAAATAGGTATATGTTAAAACTCATGATGTTTTAATTACTATTATGTCTTGATAGTATACTAATAACATTAAATTCACATCTTAATTACTGGTGCTGCCATGTAAGCAGCAAAGGATGTTTTAGAAATAGCACTGCTTGTTATTTCCACTTCTAAATATTCATTTCATTCCTGCCTTCCTCTGGTTTCCTGCTGATTTACACAGCTGCCAACCCAGGATTTTCAATGCCATATGAACGTTGAAATATGTTAAACTATTCAATCTGTTCTTTAATTTAATTAGATGAAATTCTAACTACAATAGAAGGATGAGTTTAATTTTCTCCCTTCTGGCATCTAAAAGAGAATCTTGTCTTGGGACTCTGCAAACGGAGAACTCACTTGTATTCTGCTTTGTAATTACTGTGACTTTGGGGACAAGCTGGCTTATATGTGAAAGTACAAGTCTGATCAGCTATCTGAATAAGATTTACATCATTTTGTTGAACATCATGAGGCACCAGGGCCTTCTTATTAACAGCAATTACCTGTTATCTGGGATCTGAGCTCTGGGTAACCATTCCAGCTCGTTGACCTTGTGTCTAAGCATTTTTTCCTGAAGGTCATCTCAACACCTCAATAATCACATCACACCCAGAGGTATAGTTTCATCCATCCCACTCTCAAATGACTAATCTTTGGCTTCCTAATTCATGGACTGAGTCCCCTTAACCCCACATTTAAACAATTTATCATCAATCAGAATCTTGGATCTATCCCATGTCTTTTCATTGTCTTTCATCCCTTCAGACAGAGGGTTTCTTTGCTCTCTAGGCAGTTCAGACTTCATGAACCATCACTGTAATTATCTCATTTCCCTCTCTCCAGCCTGTTTTAATCACTTTGACGCTCCTACCTTAGTTGAACAGAGCTCTTTGTAAGTCTGCTCCTCTAATGCTACATCCTGATGTGGTTGGAGAAGATAGCCACAATGCATTAAATTATGATCACAAGTCTTAAATCTTAGCCTTCTGCAGCAATTCAAAACTTTCCTAATGTACGCTCTAACTTAGAACATTATAAGTTCTCTTTCCTTGAATCTTCAACATTCCTTTCTCCATTCTCTACTTTCAAGTTATAACCTTTTCCCAATCAACAAAATTCCAAATGTTTTTTTGATGCTAGACACTCTTCCAAACTCCCAGAACACATAGGTAAACAGAACAGTCATATTCCTTTTTCATATATCTTGTATCTAAAAAAGAAAATGAACAATAGACATGATAAGTTATACAGCGACTTAAAAGCATTGTCAGTTCAGTTCAGTCGCTCAGTCATGTCCGACTCTTTGCAACCCCATGAATCACAGGATGCCAGGCCTGCCTGTCCATCACCAACTCCCGGAGTTCACCCAGACCCACGCCCACGGAGTCAGTGACGCCATTCAGCCTTTCATCCTCGGTCGTCCCCTTCTCCTCCTGCCCCTAATCCCTCCCAGCATCAGAGTCTTTTCCAATGAGTCATCTCTTCGCCTGAGGTGGCCAAAGTACTGGAGTTTCAGCTTTAGCATCATTCCTTCCAAAGAAATCCCAGGGCTGAGCTCCTTCGGAATGGACTGGTTGGATCTTCTTGCAGTCCAAGGATTCTCAAGAGTCTTCTCCAACATCACAGTTCAAAAGCATCAATTCTTGGGCGCTCAGTCTTCTTTACAGTCCAACTTTCACATCCATACACGGCTACTGGAAAAACCATAGCCTTGACTAGACGGACCTTAGTTGGCAAAGTAATATTTCTGCTTTTGAATATGCTATCTAGGTTGGTCATAACTTTCCTTCCAAGGAGTAAGCGTCTTTTAATTTCATGGCTGCAGTCACCATCTGCAGTGATTTTGGAGCCCAGAAAAATAAAGTCTGACACTGTTTCCACTGTTTCCCTGTATTTCCCCTTCTGTCCTTCTTGAGTTCTTGTGGCTGGACTAATAACAAAACTAACACAGAACAGATTAATAGGAGAAAAATTTTAATTCATGCACATGGAGGTCTCTTAGAAATAGGATTTAAGAAGTGGTAGAAGCAGGCAGCTTTTATATTTTTAAGGCAAAGAAGCAATATATTTATGAGGAATTGACAGGATAAAAAGAAAAAAAAACACAAACAACGGGTTTTGAGTGCTCAATTAGTGAAGAATCTAACCAGAGTTTGGGCTTGGGTTAGTAAACTAATTAAGCATCATAGACTTGTTTATATAGACTTCTCAGCCAAATTCTCTATCTCTGGAGATAAAAGTGCTCTTCTTTCTCCAGATTCAGAGAAGAATGAGAGATTAGTTTCTGCTTTTAGGGAGACAGAGACAAGGCTCAGAGCATCCCTCTTCATTGGCCATTTCTTAAGTAACTTTAGCTCAAAATAATGAATATGCCATTGGAGCATATTTTGGGGTGGCCTCCCTTGAACCCAAGAATATAATATATTTTCTAGTCTCATAGTTTTAAGTAGTAACTAATGGCACCTAAATTTATATCTGCAATTCAAATTTCTCCCTTAAGCTCCAAATTCATATATATATATATAATATATAAATATATATATATATAATATCATCCCCAACATTACTGCTTTGATATCCAAAGCATGTCTTAAAATAAACTTCTTCAAAACAGATTTTTTGCTAATAAGATGCTCATAGCACAATCAGAATATAGTATAACTCTGCATATATTTAGGAAAAATGAATGTGACAACACTTCCCTGGTGGTGCAATGGTTAAGACTCTGTGCTGTCAATACACAAGGGACAGGTTCAACTCGTGGTTGAGGAACTAAGGTCCCATATGTCACACAGCATGGCCAAAAAAAAAAAAAATCAACAAACACGTGTGAATTGAAACCTTTGGTGTTGGTACATCACACAAGTCTTCTCAGAGTCTCTTGACTTTGTGTATTTGCAAGAAACTCAGATTCATACCCACTCCAGCCATTGCCATGGGAGATTCACTGTCTGTGGGCTATGAGATGCTGCTACTCCCAGAGCCCTTGGCTACTCCCATTTATTCTGACTTGGATGTAATGACATGTTACAGGGTCCAGCTTCCTGAGCAGATTGTGAAGGGCTGGACAATACAAACTCAGAAGTACAGAGTAATTATCTCCCTTTGGGGCCAACTTTGATAAATGGCAGAGAGGAGTTCAAAGGGGACTGCTGCTGCTGCTAAGTCGCTTCAGTCGTGTCCGACTCTGTGCGATCCCATAGACGGTAGCCGACCAGGCTCCCCCGTCCCTGGGATTCTCCAGGCAAGAACACTGGAGTGGGTTGCCATTTCCTTCTCCAATGCATGAAAGTGAGAAGTAAAAGTGAAGTCGCTCAGTCGTGTCCGACTCTTAGCGACCCCATGGACTGCAGCCTAGCAGGCTCCTCCGCCCATGGGATTTTCCAGGCAAGAGTACTGGAGTGGGGTGCCATTGCCTTCTCCGTCAAGTAGATAAATTCCTTATCCTTCTCCTTATAATGGTTTGTTTCCAGGCAGTCATTATGGAGATGCCTCATGTAACTGATCTCTTGTCTGCCTACCTGTTCAGTCACTTAGTCATGTCTGACTCTTTGCAACCCCATGGACTGTAGACCCTCAGGCTTCTCTGTCCATGGGATTTTCCAGGCAACAATACTGGAGTGGGTTGTCATTTCTTTCCCCAGGCAATCTTCCTGACCCAGGGATTGAACCTGTGTCTCCTGCATTGGCAGGCAGATTCTCTACCACTGAGCTACCTGTGAAGCCATAATTGAGCTCTTAGCTGAGAGTTAAGAGCAGACGCCTCTGATGGTTGACTGGCTGTGTCTTTATGCTTACTGTGAAGCAGGAACTCGAGCAGGAACATGACATCACGTTGTGTTGCTTCTAATCCTTTCAAGGCCCATTTCTTGTTTTCTTCCCTCTATTCCTTGGGGTTGCACCTCCTTAAAAAAAAAAAAAAAACATTTTAAAGATATTGAATGCTCTATTTACTTAAGTTAGCATAAGTATCACATGGTCAAAATTTGGAACTGAACAGTGTGTTAAAAATTTAACACCTTGTTTTACAAACCAAAACACAAACCAAGACACAGAGAAACTACATGATTTACCAAAAGGCAGAGAGTTTAGTTTCTGGCAAATGAGAGCTTTATTTCTTGTTCCAGTAGGAAAAACTAATTTCACTAGAGCATGAACTTGGAGAACTCTTGAGACACGTAAACAGTTTGGATAGTATAACTTTGCTATTCTCTACAGAATTATCAGAAAGCCAATCTACCATCAGCTAGCAACATAATCATTATATGTTTAGATTTTGTGCATTGAGATGAGATCCAGATCTTGATTCAAATAAATCAGTTATTTCATATCTAAAGCAAATTTTTCAATACTTGTTCAGGTAACTATGTGTATATAGAATTTAACTCATCTTTATGAAAGATTGCTTTTGAAAATGTTGAATGCTCTGCTACTTCTTTTCTACTAATCTGAAAGTGTTGAGGAAAAAATAGCACCAAAGTCTTCTTTATTCATGTTTATTGAGCCAAAGAACATTTATATGCACAATTTTGTGTAAATTAATGTCTGGGTTTTTCAAGATCTTTTTTGAAATATGTGTGTATAATCAGCAGTCTTGTAATCCAAAATTTTCAGTTTTACTTAGATAATGTATATTGTCAAAGGGACAACAAAAGCCAGTGTCAACACACAAATGTTTATTTTCTAGTGTCGTACTCTATAGAAGGAATAAAACATAATCAATAGCATTAATGTCTAAATAAATGGGCTTAGGTATATAAAGCTTTTATTACAAATACAAATACAATACTAAGTTGCTTATCTAGACCCCTTAATGCACCTCTATTGATGCTTTTGAACTGTGGTGTTGGAGAAGACTCTTGAGAGTCCCTTGGACTGCAAGGGGATCCAACCAGTCCATTCTGAGGGAGATCAGCCCTGGGTGTTCTTTGGAAGGATTGATGCTAAAGCTGAAACTCTAGTACTTTGGCCACCTGATGCAAAGAGTTGACTCATTGGAAAAGACTCTGATGCTGGGAGGGATTAGGGGCAGGAGGAGAAGGGGACGACCGAGGATGAGGTGGCTGGATGGCATCACGGACTCAATGGACGTGAGTCTGAGTGAACTCTGGGAGTTGGTGATGGACAGGGAAGCCTGGCGTGCTGTGATTCATGGGGTCGCAAAGAGTCGGACACAACTGCGCGACTGAACTGAACTAAACTGAAGCATTGAAGGGAGCCTATATACCTTGAGAACAAGTACAAGCTGAAACAAGGAACTATCTGAAACTGAACTGACCCCACACTGCCCACAACAGCTTCAAAGAAATTCTTAGGTATATATTTATTACTATCACTTTGTAATTTTTTAAAATTTAAGTTCTTCATTACTCCTTTAATTTTCATTTGTATAACCTAC
Organism: Aepyceros melampus; assembly: GCA_006408695.1. NCBI lineage: Eukaryota > Metazoa > Chordata > Mammalia > Artiodactyla > Bovidae > Aepyceros > Aepyceros melampus. The sequence continues at coordinate 33,396 of SJXQ01002571.1, read as the reverse complement.
TAGTACCTTGCCAAGAAAAAAGACCCCATTTTAAAGGCAAGTTTCACATATTTTTTTATAATTTTTGTGATTGATTTTGTTTTATATTTTTAATATGTTTTTTTTTTTGAGAGTCTAACCTCTATTATAGATTTTTAATCTCTGCTTTTTGGTGTTATCCATTTTGCACATTTAAGAATCTAATATTCAGTATGTACTTTCACTTAGGGGTGTGATTACTGGCTTGATTGCTCTCTCCCCTTGTGACTCTCTCGTTTCTTCCTCAGGTCACCTCTATCTCCTCCCTCCCCCTTCTCTTCTCTACTTAACTCTGTGAATCTCTCGGAGTGTTCCAGACTGTGGAGAGCACTTAGGGAACTGATTACTGGCTAGATTGTTCTCTCCCCTTTTGACTCCCCCTCTTCTCCTCCTGGTCACCTCTATCTCCCTCTTCCCTCTTCTCTTCTCCATGTAACTCTGTGAACCTCTCTGGATGTCCCTCGCTGTGGCGAATTGTTTCACCATTAACCTAGATGTTTTATCATCTCTGCTGTATGGATGGAGAAGTCTCGAGGCTACTGTAAGAATAAGACTGAAAGCCAGAGGCAGGAGGCTTAACTCCAAAACTTCAGAACATCAGAGAACTCCTGACTCCAGGGAACCTTAATAAGCAAGAGCTCACCCAAAAGCCTCCATACCTACACTGAAACCAAGCTCTATCCAAGAGCCAACAAGTTCCAGAGAAAGACATACCAAGCTAATTCTCCAGCCAAGCAGGAACAGAGCCCTGAGCATTAAAAGACAGGCTGCCCAAAGCCATGCCAAATCCAGACACCCCAGAGACAGACACTCACTACTAGACACTTCATTGCACTCCAGAGAGAAGAGATCCAGCTCTACCCACCAGAACACAGATGTAAGCTCTCCTAACCAAGAAACCTTGACAAGCCACTCGTTCAACCCCACCCACAGGGAGCAGGCTCCACAAGAAAGAGGAACAATGAACTTCCAGGGTACAGAAAGGGCACCCCAACCACAGCAATCTAAACAAAATTAAAAGGCAGAAAAATATCCAGAAAGTAAAGTAACATGATAAATGCCCGCCAAACCAAACAAAAGAGGAGGAGATAGGGAGTCTCCTGAAAAAAATTCAGAATAATGATAGTACAGGTGATCCAAAATCTTGGAAACAGAATGGAGTTACACATAAATAGACTAGAGACAAGGATTGAGAAGATGCAAGAAATGTTTAACAAGGACCTAGAAGAAATAAAAAAGAGTCAGCAATAATGTATAATGCAATAAGTGAGATCAAAGCACTCTGGAGGGAGCCAATAGTAGAATAATTGAGGCAGAAGACAGGATAAGTGAGATGGAAGATAGAATGGAAGAAATAAATGAAGCAGATAGAGAAAAAGAAAAAAAGGAATTAAAAGAAATGAGGACAACCTCAGAGACCTCTGGGACAATGTTAAACACCCCAACATTCGAATCATAGGAATCCCAGAAGAAGAAGACAAAAAGAAAGGCCATGAGAAAATACTTGAGGAGACAATAGTTGAAAACTTCCCTAAAATGGGGACAGAAATAGCCACCCAAGTCCAAGAAACCTAGAGTCCCAAACAGAATAAACCCAAGGTGAAACACCCCAAGACACCTATTAATCAAACTAATGAGATTAAACACACACAGCAAATATTAAAAGCACCAAGGGAAAAGCAAAAAATAACACACAAAGGGATTCCCATAAGAATAACAGCTGCTCTTTCAATAGAAACTCTTCAGGCTAGAAGGGAATGGCAGGACATACTTAAAGTGATGAAAGAGAAAAACCTCCAACCCAGATTACTATACTCAGTAAGAATCTCATTCAAATATGAAGGAGAAATCAAAAGCTTTACAGACAAGCAAAAGCTGAAAGAATTCAGCATCACTGAACCAACTCTTCAACAAATGCTAAAGGATCTTCTCTAGACAGGAAACACAGAAAAGGTTTATAAACTCGAACCCAAAATGACAAAGTAAATAGCAACGGGATCATACTTATCAATAATTACCTTACATGTGAATGGCTTGAATGCCCCAACCAAAAGACAAAGACTGGCTGAAAGGATATAAAAACAAGACCCCTATATATGCTGTCTACAAGAGACCCACCTCAACTAAGGGACACATACAGACTGAAAGTGAAGGGCTGGAAAAAGATATTTCACACAGAGATCAAAAGAAAGCAGGAGTGACAATACTCATATCAGATAAAATAGACATTGAAATAAAGTCTGTGGAAAGAGACAAAGAAGGACACTATATACTGATCAAAGGACCAATCCAAGAAGATATAAGAGTTATATATTCAGCCAACATAGGAACATCTCAAGACATAAGGAGAACGCTAACAAGAATGAAAGGGGAAATTAACAGTAACACAATAATAGTGGGAGACTTTAATACCCCACCCACAACTATGGATAGATTAATAAAACAGAAAATAAGCAAGGAAACACAAACTTTAAATGATAAAATGGACTAGTTAGGCCTAATTGATATCTATAGGACATTTCACACCAAAACAATGAATTTCACCTTTTTTTCAAGTGCACACAGGACACTCTCCAGGATAGATCACATCCTGGACCATAAATCTAGCCTTGGTAAATTAAAAAAAACCTGAAACTATTTCAGCCATCTTTTCTGATCACAATGCAGTAAGATTAGATGTCAACTACAGGAAGAAAGTTGGGCTTCCCTGGTGACCCCTGGTGACTCAGATGGTAAAGCATCTGTCTGCAATGTGGGAGACCCAGGTTTGACCCCTGGGTTGGGAAGATCCCCTGGAGAAGGAAATGGCAGCCCACTCCAGTACTCTTGCCTGGAAAATCCCATGGACAGAGGAGCCTGGTAGGTTACAGTCCATGGGGTTGCAAAGAGTCAGACATGACTGAGCAACTTCACTTTCTTTCACAGGAAGAAAATGATTAAAAGTACAAGCATATGGAGCTAAACAATATGCTTCTGAATAACTAACAAATCACAGAAGAAACCAAAGAGGAAATCAAAATATGCACAGAATCAAATGAAAATGAAAACACAACCACCCCAAACCTATGGGATTCAGTAAAAGCAGTGCTAAGGGAAAGTTTCATAGCAATATAAACTTACCTCAAGAAACAAGAGAAATATCAATAAACAACCTAACTTTACACCTAAAGCAACTAGAAAAGGAAGAAATGAAGAACCTCAGGGTTAGTGGAAGGAAAGAAATGATAAAAATTAGAGCAGAAATAAATGAAAAAGAAACAAAGGAGACTATAGCAAAAATCAACAAAACTAAAAGCTTGTTCTTTGAGAAGATAAATGAAATAGACAAACCATTAGCCAGACTCATCAAGAAAAAAAGGGAGAAGAATCAATTCAACAAAATTAGAAATGAAAATGGAGAAATCACAACAGACAACACAAAAATACAAAGGATCATAGAGACTACTATCAGCAACCATATGCCAATAAAATGGACAACTTAGAAGAAATTGATGAATTCTTGGAAAAGTATAACTTTCCAAAACTGAACCAGGAAGAAATATAAAATCTTAACAGACCCATCACAAACATAGAAATTGAAACTGGAATCAAAAATCTTCCAACAAACAAAAACCCAGGACCAGATGACTTCACAGGTGAATTCTAACAAAAATTTAGAAAAGAGCTAACACCTATCCTACTCAAACTCTTGCAGAAAATTGCAGAGGAAGGTAAACACCCAAACTCATTCTATGAGGCCACCATCACCCTAATACCTAAACCAGACAAAGATGCCACAAAAAAAGAAAACTAAAGGCCAATATCACTGACGAACATAGATGCAAAAATCCTCAAAATTCTAGCAAACAGAATCCAACAGCATATTAAAAAGGTCAAACATTATGACCAAGTGGGCTTTATCCTAGGGATGTGAGGATTCTTCAATATTTTCAAATCAATCAATGTGATACACCACATTAAAAAATTGAAAGATAAAAACCATATGATTATCTCAATAGATGAAGAGAAAGCCTTTGACAAAATTCAATTCCCATTTATGATAAAAATTTCCCAGAGAACAGGAAAAGAAGGAACATACCTCAACATAATAAAAGCCATATGTGATAAACCCACAGCAATCATTATCCTCAATGGCAAAAAGTTGAAAGCATTTCTACTAAAATTAGAACAAGACAGGGTGCCCACTCTCACTACTACTATTCAGCATAGTTTTGGAAGTTTAGCCACAGAGAAGAAAAAGAAATACAAGGAATCCAGATTGGAAAAGAAGAAGTAAAACTCTCACTGTTTGCAGATGACATGATCCTCTACATAGAAAACCCTAAATACACCACAGAAAATTTCTAGAGCTAATCAATGAATATAGTAAAGTTGCAGGATATAAAATTAACACACAGAAATCCCTTGCATTCCTATGCACTAACAATGAGAAGACAGAAAGAGAAATTAAAGAAACAATCACATTCACCATTGTGACAAAAAGAATAAAATACTTAGGAATAAATCTACCTAAAAAAAACAAAAGA
>SJXQ01002571.1:0-28537 GCA_006408695.1 Aepyceros melampus | reverse complement strand
TATATATATATATATATATAAAACTATAAAACACTGATGAAAGAAATCAAAGATGACACAAATAGATGGAGAAATATATCATGTTCTTGGATTGGAAGAATCAATATAGTGAAAATGAGTATTCTACACAAAGCAATCTACAAATTTATGCAATCCCTATCAAGCTACCAATAGTATTTTTCACAGAACTAGAATAGTCTCACAATTTGTATGGAAATACAAAAAACCTTGAATAACCAAAGCATTCTTGAGAAAGAAGAAAGGAACTGGAGGAATCAACCTGCCTGACTTCAGACTATACTACAAATCTACACTCATCAAGACAGTATGGTACTAGCACAAAGACAGAAATATAGATCAGAAATATAGAAAGCCCAGAGATAAATCCACACACCTATGGATATCCTATCTTTGACAGAGGAGGCAAAAATATACAATGGAGAAAACACAATCTCTTTAATAAGTGGTTCTTGGAAAACGGGTCAACCACCTGTAAAAGAATGAAACTAGAACACTTTCTAACACCATACACAAAAATAAACTCAAGATGGATTAAAGATCTAAATGTAAGATCAGAAACTATAAAACTCCTAGAGGAAAACATAGGCAAAACACTCTCTGATATACATCACAAGAACTTCTAAGACTCACCTCCCAAAGTAATGGAAATAAAAGCAAAAATAAACAAATGGGACCTAATTAAACTTAAAAGCTTTTGCACAACAAAGGAAACTATAAGCAAGGTGAACCCCTTCAGTATTGGAGAAAATAACAGCAAATGAAGCAACTGACAAAGAATTAATCTCAAAATTTATATAAGCAGCTCATGCAACTCAATACCAGATAAATAAATGACCCAATCAAAAAATGGGCCAAAGAACTAAACAAACATTTCTCCAAAGAAGACATACAGATAGCTAACAAACATGTGAAAAGATGTTCAACATCACTCATTATCAGAGAAATGCAAATCAAAGTCACAATTAGGTCCCATCTCATGCCAGTCAGAATGGCTGCCATCAAAAGTCTACAAACAATAAATGCTGGAGAGAGTGTGGAGAAAAGGGAACCCTCTTACACTGTTGATGGGAATGCAAACTAGTACAGCCACTGTGGAGAACAGTGTGGGGATTCCTTAAAAAACTGGAAATAGAACTGCTATATGACCCAGCAATCCCACTGCTGGGCATACACACCAAGGAAACCAGAATTGAAAGAGACACGTGTACCCCAATGTTCATTGCAGCACTGTTTCCAATAGCTAGGTCATGGAAGCAACCTAGATGTCCATAATAAATCAAATCATTCAACTCATAAATGGGTGAAGGATATGAATACACATTTCTCCAAAGAAGATATATAGCTGACCAATAAACACGTAAAAAGATGATCAACATTGTTAATCATTAAGTATATACAGATCAAAATAAAAGATACACACAGACTAGGATGGTTATAAACAAAAAAGCAGCCAATAACAAGTGTTGATAAGGAGGTAGATTAATTGGAACTCTGATCCATTGCTGGTGGGAATACAAAATAGTGTAGCCACTTTGGAAAACAGTATGGCAGTTTCTTAGATGGTTAAATTTAGAGTTATGGTATAGCTCTGCCATTCCACTCTTTGATAACACACCAAAGAAAACAGAAGTAAAACATAAAAATTTTTACAGTAATGTTTACAGCAGCATTTTTCACAATAGCCAGACTGCAAATACAACCCAAATGTTCATCACTTAATGACAAAATGTAGAGTATCCATAAAAATGTATGTTATTCAACAATAAAAATGTGTGAATAGTAATACATGTAAAGACATAGATGAACCCTGAAAATATTATGCTTAGTAAAATAAGCTAGTCATAAAAGAGCACAAACTGTATAGCTTACTTATGTGAAATATTCAGATAGGCAAAAATAAAGAGAGAGAATAGATTAATCATTGTGTGGGGCTGTGGGCATTGAGGGCCAATGGGGAATGACTGCTAATATTTTCCAGGATTTCTGTTGAGGGTACCTAAAGCATTTAAAAAGTGATGTGTATTCTGGAACCCTACTTAATTCACTGTGGTGATCCAAATGGTAAAGAAATCCAAAAGAAGGCCGAGGGTGGAGGTGGTGGTGGTGGACACATATGTATATGTATGGCTGATTCACTTTGCTGTCCAGTAGAAACTAATATAACATTGTAAAGCTCCAAAATCACTGTGCACTGTGATTGATGCCATGAATTTCAAAAACACTTGCTCCCTGGAAAAAAAGCTATGACAGATCTAGACAGCATATTAAAAAGAAGAGATATTATTTTGTGGACAGAGGTCCAAATAGCCAAAGCTATGGTTTTTCTAGTAGTCACGTACTACTGCTAGAGGTAGAGATGTGAGAGCTAGACCATAAAGAAGGCTGAGAGCCAAAGAGTAGAGAATAGAGAAGAACAGAGTCTTTCAAACTGTGGTGCTGGAGAAGACTCTTGAGAGTCCCTTGGTTAGCAAGGAGATCAAAACAGTCAGCTCTAAAGGAAATCAACCCTGAATGTTCATTGGAAGGACTGATACTGAAGCTGAAGCTCCAATACTTCGGCCACCTGATATGAAGAGCTGACTCCTTAGAAAAGATGCTGATGCTGAGAAAGATTAAAGGCAGGAGAAGGGGATGATAGAGGATGAACTGGTTGGATGCCATCACTGACTCAATGAGTTTGAGCAAGCTCCAGGAGATGATGAAGGACTGGGAAGCCTGGTGTGCTGCAGTCCATATGGCTGCAAAGAGTCAGATACATATGAGCAATCGAACAACAATAACAAAAACAATTATATTAAAATTAATTAAAAATTAAAAAGTAAAACTCATGTGAGTATACTAAAACTCAATAAGTTGTACACTTTAAATGGGTAAATTGTATGGTATGTGAATGACAGCACATTGAAACTATTAAAAATATCTTGGGAAGCTAATGTTAAATCTTTTAGGTATGTTTTATATAAAATTTAAGAAAAAGTTTTTTAAGAGAAAGGAGAAAATAGTATGAGTTTCTAAACTTAACTGCCAAGAACTTAAAATATATGCTACAATGTAAAATATGATCAGTACAGTCTCTCTGACAGTATCTTCACCTGGAATAATTTAATTTTTAAATATTTACACATTCTTTTAAAATGCAGGAGAGTGGAATCAGTATGTGGAAACACTTTAAACTCTTTAGAGAATTTCTATCACATAAATCTTCCACAATATTCAGTCTCAAGTAAGTGTTTCAGAAAAAAACCTTTGAAAGTGTTTCTGTTATGATAATTTCTAGTAGAATGTTAAGTTCTATTCCATCAAGTTTATAGTGTTTATATAATTAAAATATAGATGATTGCCCTGAGAGACTAGCACATTTCTGAGGTTTGAGAAACAATAAGAAATGTGACATTATAATAAATCTGTGTTTTAAGATATGTACTAAGTGAAAATTAATATTTTTAACGGGAAATGTGTTACTCTCTGACGTTGTAGTGGCAGAAAGAATTCGACTCTTAACTAAAAGGAATTCACTCTTAACTAAAAGGAATTTCAAAGGTAATTTTAGCTGAAATTGAAATATTAAATAGAAATAAATATACTGTGAAGTCAAATGAATGCCCTGCAAAGTGGGAAGCTGCCCTATAGCACAGGGAGCTCAATTCGATGCCCTGTGATGACCTAGAGGGGCAGGATGGGCAGGTAGGAGGGAGGCTCAGGAAGGAGGGGATATATGTATACTTATAACTGATTCACAATGTTGTTCAGCAGAAACTAACAAAACATTGTAAAGCAATTATATTCTAATTTTTAAAATGTATCTTGAATTACCCATTTGGACCTAATGTAATCACAAGTGTCTTTCAAAGATGGAAGAAGGAAGCAGAAGAATGAGTACTAAAATGTGCTGTCTTCCTAGACCATCTGAAGGAATGCAGCCTGCTTACACCTTGATTTTAGCTCAATGAGACCCATTTTGGACTTCTCCAGAACTGTTAGAAGGCAATGGCACCCCACTCTAGTACTCTTCCCTGGAAAATCCCATGGATGGAGGAGCCTGGTGGGCTGCAGTCCACGGGGTCACTAAGGTCGGACATGACTGAGTGACTTCACTTTCAATTTTCACTTTCATGCATTGGAGAAGGAAATGGCAACCCACTCCAGTGTTCTTGCTTGGAGAATCCCAGGGATGGGGGAGCCCTGTGGGCTGCTGTCTATGGGGTCTCACAGAGTCGGACACGACTGAAGAGACTTAGCAGCAGCAGCAGCAGCAGCAGAACTGCTAGAGAATAAACTTGCATTGATTTAAGCCACACGATTATAGGAACTTGTTCAGCAATGATAGGAAATTAATACAGATAGCAGGTGAAACTGACTATGTATACCCCAACTTCCACTCCCTTCCTTTCACCTTGAATGCATAGTAATTTCTGATCAACACTTATCCAATCCAGTTTGGTATCTCCAGGATATAGCATCAGGCCCAGAATACAGTAGATACTTGGAAGATACTTGTTGAATCAAATAAATGAATGAAAGGCTACTTTTAGTTGTCCAAGTTTATTTTTTCCTATTACATAATTTTTTTTATGATCTCATACTTGGAATTGACAGTGATTTTTTTGGACAGACAAAACAGAACAGCTAATTCGGAGGCTTCATGTTAGTAATCAGATATTTAAGTGGATATCCATTAGCAGTTCACTTCCCTGCTGTTTTTCTTACATTTGAGGACAAAATTTATGTCTTGTAAATCACTCCAGTTGCCATTTTAAAAGACTCTAATAGAATGAATGAGTCCTAGAACATAAGTCTTAAAAATATAGTCTGAAACCAAAGCCTGTGAATACCTGCAGAAAGATTGAGCAGAAAACCCAAGGGGCTCTCATTTGGAGTTAGAAATCTCAACATTTTCTTTTTCCTTTCTCCACCAAGCTGTTCAGTTCTAACTTAATGGTTTTCAGTTAATACTACTTATAATCATATATCTGCAGGAACCCCTCCCTCCTACAATCACAATGAAACACCTTGTTTCAAAGGTAGTGGGGCTGTGAAAATTGGTATTGCATTCATCTGAAATGCTTTATACAGTGAAAAAACTCTGTTTACTATCACTGCCATGGAATTATTCATAATAAAAATAATTCTGAGTACTCTGAACATTTAACACCTTATTCACAGCATTTCACACACTTCAGAAAAATAGTTTTCATTAGAAAATAGAGAAAAGCCTGAGAAAAAAGCATTTCATTATCCCGTCACATTATTTTAAGTTATGTAAGCAACCATTTTTAAAAACTTTTGGTGCTCATCCTTTCCTACTTTCTATCCATTTCAAGGTTTTAGCCAATTATCTTCAAAGTGTACTTTGAGGTTGGCATGTAATTTGAAATTATTGCATTGCAAACACTTTAAGGATAAAAGTCACAGCTGAAAGAGTAAATACTAGGTTAATGTTAAGAAAAACCAAAGTGGCCTTAGGCAGCTAGAGACTTGCCAGGTACTGTCAGCCAGGCCTTGCTATTGTGAGGGGCTGCCTGGCACCCCTAGCTGATCCATGGTGTTTTCCTGTTAAATATCAATGGTTTTAAGAGCACCAATGTCAGCAGAGGCCACTCTATGAATATGTTGGATCAAGGCAAAAATAAGACCACTCTATAATTATGCATGAACACTTAGAAAAAAAAAAATGTTCTGAGCCTCCCTCCACTCCTCTATTTTATCTGATACGATGAAATATGGCTTCTTTACTAACTATGGATTGAGTTTCTTCATTCTAATTTACCCTCATCCAAGATAAGATTTATTGAGATACTCAAAGAATTATCCGTGTTTCCTGAAAATGTTTTATCCAGAGTGAAGCTCTGCTCCCTTAAATCCTCCATAAGGCCACCTAACCAAAGCCCAGATCCTCCATGGAATAATTTCTTCTTAATATCTTAATACCTGATGTCTTGCATTTCGCCCATGCTGTGTATTTCCTGTCATTGCTGTTAACAGTCAACCTAATTCACCTAACTACTTGTGTGTTTCTGGAGGCCTTTGGTCGGAGAGTAGAGACATTTCAGCGAATGTCAAAAAAATCATAAAACCTGTTTGTTCAATTTTTGTATGCTATTTATATACTCTGAATATTTTGAGTGTTTACAGTGTCTAGCTTAATTTTAGGTGGTGAGCATTCTGATGAGAAAATGAAAAAGTTCTAGTTCTTATGGTCTTTGGGGCTTCCTTACTGGCTTGGGGTAAAAAACCCGGCTGCCAATTCAGGAGATGCAGATTCAACCCCTGAGTTGGAAAGGTCCCCTAGAGGAGGAAATGGCAACCCACTCCAGTATTCTTGCCTGGGAAATCCCTGGAGGGTTACACTTCTTGGGGTCACAAAAGAGTCGTACAGGACTTAGTGACTAAACAACAACAATTTATGGTATTTACACTATACAGTATTGGGTTTGATGGTCATGATCGAAAGAGATTAAATGTTTCCTCAAAATACTGGAGGAAATCCATTTGTATGTAACACGTTTTTCTTCTGGATGCTTGTGTATAATTTTCTCTGTGTGGCTCTGTTTCAGGGGTTTCTAGCTGGGAGGGATTAGGGGCAGGAGGAGAAGGGGATGACAGAGGATGAGATGGCTGGATGGCATCACCGACTCGATGGATGTGAGTTTGAGTGAACTCCGGGAGTTGGTGATGGACAGGGAGGCCTGGCGTGCTGCAATTCATGGGGTCGCAAAGAGTCGGACACGACTGAGCGACTGAACTGAACTGAAGCAAAGAAATGAACCTTAGAAAAAATTGTCCTACAACACACACAGTTGTATAGGGGAAGTTATAAGCCAGATGTGTTTTAAAGAAAGTACTCTATGCATTCTGTATATAATAATGCATCAATGTGCTTATTTTTATCTGTAGAACTGTATCAATGCTTTTGCTGTTCAGAAAGAGATTCTCTTATAAATTCTCTAAGGTTTTTATCATCTAAGTAATTCATTCATCTTCAGTGTCCCTTTCAGATATGGATTTTTAAAAAATGTTTACTGCTCTCCAATGTGGTAATTTTTACTGTAGGCCCTTCAAATTATATATCAATAAGAGACTTCTCAGGATTATAAACTAGGCCTATTGCTTTACAGAGTGAATAGATTTTAGTAGACGTCTCCTCCTGAATGTTCCATGTTAGACAAACTATCTCCTTTGTGGCTCAGTGGTAAAGAGTCTGCCTGCAATGCAGAAGAGCTGGATTCATTGAGTTGGGAAAATCTCCTGGAGGAGGGTATGGCAGCCCACTTCAGTATTCTTGCCTGGAGAATCCTATGGACAGAGGAGTCTGGCAGGCTACAGTTCATGGGGCCTCAAAGAGTTAGACTTGACTGAATAACTATTTCAGTGGGGGTGCTTCCCAGGTGAGCTAGTGGTAAAGAACCCACTTGCCAATGCAGGAAATGTAAGAGACATGGCTTCCATCCCTGGATCAGGAAGATCCCTTGGAGGAAGGCATGGCAACCCTCTCCAGTATTTTTGCCTGGAGAATCCCATTGACAGAGGAGCCTGGCGGCTACACTCCATAGAGCTGCAAAAAGTTGGACACGACTGAAACAACTTAGCATGCATACACACACTCCTTTATCAGAGTTACTTTTCAATAGTATGGTGACTGTGCCCTATTTCTCTATACAATTTTATCTAAAGATGTACAGATGTCAGAGTTGGACTATAAAGAAGGCTGAATGCTGAAGAATCGATGCTTTCAAATTGTGGTGGTGTTAAAGACTCTTGAGAGTCACTTGGACTGCAAGGAGGTCAAATCAGTCAATCCTACAGGAAATCAACTCTAAATATTCATTGGAAGGACTGATGCTGAAGCTCCATACTTTGGCCACCTGATGCGAACAGCTGACTCATTGGAAAAGACTCTGATTCTGGGAAATATTGAAGGCAGGAGAAAGGGGCAACAGAGGATGAGATGGTTGGATAGCATCACTGACTCCATGGACATGAGTTTGAGCAAACTCCGGGAGATGGCAAAAGACAGGAAAATCTGGCATGTGGCAGTCCATGGCATGACTGGAAGACAACAACAACAAGGATAAATATCATGTTATGAAATATGGATTGATACCATTATCTATCATTTCAAAAGAGTACTCTTTAGCCAAGATAGATTAGTGGGAAAAAAGTAATTAATAACCCAAAGATCCTCTCTCCCTGCCCCAACTTTTTACTTTATTTCCAAATCATACCATCAGGTGATATATTTGGTTTTGTTGGTGTTTATTTCTTAAATGTCATTATTGGGGTATAATTGCTTTACAGTGTTGTGTTTCTGCTGTACAAGGAAGTGAATCTGCTATTTGTGTACATATATTCCCTCCCTCTTGAACCTCCCTCCCACCTTGCTCCTCCCGCCCCTCTAGGTCATCACAGGGCACCAAACCGCACTCCCTGTATTACACAGCAGGTTCCCTGCTATACTAGCTGTCTGTTTTACACATGGTAGTGTAAAAGCTAGCATCAGCGATACTGTCTCAATCTGTCCCACACCCTCCTTTTCCTGCTGTGTCCCCAAGTTTGTTCCCTATATCTGCATCTCTTCCTGCCCTGCAGATAGGTTTATCTGTACTATTTTTCTAGATTCCATATATATACACTGCTATGGAGTTGGTGATGGACAGGGAGGCCTGGCGTGCTGTGATTCACGGGGTCGCAAAGAATTGGACACGACTGAGTGACTGAACTGAACTGAACTGAATGCAGTTTTTATTTTTCTCTTTCTGACGTACTTCACTCTGTATGACACACTGTCACCGGGTGATTTTTCGGTCATTGGAGGCTCACTGGAATACAGTCGTCCTGAATTTACAGAGAGGAGCTGATAAAATGGATGCTCTGTTGAATACCTTTTATCACATAATCCCCTAATTTTGCCCATCTGTCAGCATTTTACCTTATGATTATACCAAATGTAAGAAACACCCCTTGGTTAGGAAGGTGAAGTCTGTCAAAGAGAAAACAAGCAGCCGGTGTGCAGGATATCGTGATCTTTCCCGAAATTGCTTTGGTCTGACTCAGAACAGGATAGAATTTTCAAGCCATTTTCCTTTAAACATTCTGTTGAGAATTTGGTGCACTTTTTAGGTAATCTGTTCTTCATTTATCAATGATAAAAAACAGTGAACAAATTAATTGCTAGCATGAAAGGCTATAATCTCTCATAATTATACAGATTTTAAGAGTCCATGTGGGTGGACTGTTATTAAGTATTGGCACAATTTGTTCCTGAGTAGGTGGCAGTGCTGTGCCCAATGTGTCGGGAAATAAGATTGGATCCAAAGGAATGCAAGAAGCATTTTCTTTACCAAAGTGTATTTAAACAGAGGAAAATGAGCTGTATTGTCAGACTTGCTCTTAGAGTAAAAGTCAAAATACCTCAGCCTATGCAGGAATAAAGCCTTTTATGATTTTCTATTTGCCTGCCTCCACTGCTTCTCAATTTTCATGACGCTGTGGCTGTGTTTCCTGACTACTTCCACGGTTTCAGGATTTTTTAGTATGTTTCTTCTTAGACAGGACGACTTCCTCTCCATTTATGCCAATCTCAAAAGAGGTTATCCTGCTTATGTTTTCAAATTCTGTTTCAGTATTGTCTCTCCTGGGGCTTCCCAGGTGGCTCAGTGGTAAAGAATCTGCCTGCCAAGGCAGGAGATGCAGTTGGGAAACGTGGATTCAGTCTCTGGGTCGGCAAGATCCCCTGGAGGAAAGAATGGCAACCCACCCCAGTATTCTTGCTTGGAGAATCCCATGGACAGATGAGCCTGGTGGGCTACAGTCCATGGGGTTGCAGAGTCAGACATGACTGAGCGTGCAGGCACACACACACACACACACACCTCATCTCTCCTAGGAAGCCTTCCTAGGAGAAGGCTTCCCCATCTATTTCCCATGAAGAGATGCATGAGGGCATCTCTCAGGTGCCCTGTCCTGTATTCCCGTACAACACTTTGATACTACCATTTATTAAAAGATTTTTTTTAATATTGCATGAAATTTATTACAATATTGTTTCTGCTTTATGCTTTTTTTTTTTTTTTTTTTTTTTGACACGAGGCCTGTGGGATCTTTATAGTTCTTCTTCTGCTGCTGCTAAGTCACTTCGGTCATGTCTGACTCTGTGCGACCCCATAGATGGCAGCCCACCAGGCTCCCCCGTCCCTGGGATTCTCAGGCAAGAACACTACCAGAGATCAAACTCATGTCCCCTGCATTGGAAGGCAAAGTCTTAACCACTTGACTGCCAGGGAAGTCCTGTATATTCCTATTTAAAAAAAAAAAAAAATTGTTTTGAGCACTTGCTTCCTTGCCTGTCTCTTCAGTTGGATTGTAAGAAACTTCAGTGCAAGAACAAGATCTCATTCATATTTATATTCTTACCTTCTCAGCAATTTGAAGGAATGATTTAATTAGTAAATCTCAATGCATGAATATGTCTCTATTAATAAACAATTTAATTCATTAATCTAAATAACCCAGTTAGAAACCTTTTTTAAAAGAAATAACTGAAGAGCACTCTTCTAATTTTAATGGGTCTGGTGGTGAAGTCGCTCAGTCGTGTCTGACTCTTTGTGACCCTGTGGACTGTAACCTACTAGGCTTCTTAGTCCATGGGTTTCTCCAGGCAAGAATACTGGAGTGGATTGCCATTTCCTTCTCCAGAGGATCTTCCCAACCCAGGGATCGAACCCGGGTCTCCCACATTGGAAGCAGACGCTTTAACCTCTGAGCCACCAGGGAAGCCTTTTAATGGGTCTAAATATGTCTATTCATATACTGGTTGTTTTGGTTGTTTTTTTCTTTGCTTGTTTTCTGTTGAAACTAAGATAGGAGCAGATTTCTGCATCCATGCTCCTGACACCTTTATTCCCAGTAGACAAGAGGCAGAAACAACTCCAATCTTTATTGACTGATGATTAGACAAACTAAATATGGTCTATACATACAATAAGATCTAACAAAAATATGAAAAGATGCTCAACATCACTCATTATCAGTTCAGTTCAGTTCAGTCGCTCAGTCGTGTCCAACTCTTTGTGACGCCGTGAATTGCAGCACGCCAGGCCTCCCTGTCCATCACCAGCTCCCGGAGTTCACTCAGATTCACGTCCATCAAGTCCGTGATGCCATCCAGTCATTTCATCCTCTGTTGTCCCCTTCTCCTCCTGCCCCCAATCCCTCCCAGCATCAGAATCTTTTCCAGTGAGCCAACTCTTCGCATGAGGTGGCCAAAGTACTGGAGCTTCAGCTTTAGCATCATTCCTTCCAAAGAAATCCCAGGGCTGATCTCCTTCAGAATGGACTGGTTGGATCTCCTTGCAGTCTAAGGGACACTCAAGAGTCTTCTCCAACACCACAGTTCAAAAGCATCAATTCTTCGGCGCTCAGCCTTTTTCACAGTCCAACTCTCACATCCATACATGACCAGAGGAAAAACCATAGCCTTGACTAGACGGACCTTAGTCGGCAAAGTAATGTCTCTGCTTTTGAATATNCTCAGACAGTAAAGTGTCTGTCTACAATGTGGGAGACCTGGGTTTGATCCCTGTGTTGCGAAGATCCCCTGCAGAAGGAAATGGTAATCCACTCCAGTCCTATTGCCTGGAAAATCCCATGGACAGAGGAGCCTGGTAGGCTATAGTCGGGTCACAAAAAGTCGGACACGACTGAGCGACTTCACTTTCCTTTCCTTTCTGCAGAGGTTGAACCCTGTGAGCTGCTGTTGACTTTCAACACCCCCTGAGGGAGTTCAGGGTGGAATGAGGCACTCTTGCTCCAGGGAATCTAGCAGGACAAGTCTTTAGACAGTTAGGTATTTTCAGGAACTGTTTCATGATCTCAATCCTTGGATCTCCTCCTAAATCCCTTCATTGTGACATCAGCTCCTTGTGACTAATAGAAAACCTTTTGTAAAATAAGCACTTAATTGCCCTGAACTCCGCCTTCAACAAAATCCCATTGACCTTTCCCCACTGCCTCTTTGGAGCAGTCTCTCAGAACTATCTGAGGTGCTGTCTCCCAGGCTGCAGTCCTGATTTTGCCCCAAATAAAATAACTAGCAACTCTCACATTGTGCATCTTTTTAGTCGACAACAGCAAGTATATTCCAATAAAAATTAATTTTAAAAAATAAAAATAAAAAACAGGACCCAGGCTAAAGTTCAGATTAGCAGGGTCCGAAAGCTGTGGAAATCTCTCCCTTGATCTCTTCAACAAAATCCCATTGACCTTTCCCCACTGCCTCTTTGGAGCAGTCTCTCAGAACTATCTGAGGTGCTGTCTCCCAGGCTGCAGTCCTGATTTTGCCCCAAATAAAATAACTAGCAACTCTCACATTGTGCATCTTTTTAGTCGACAAAAGCAAGTATATTCCAATAAAAATTAATTTTAAAAAATAAAAATAAAAAACAGGACCCAGGCTAAAGTTCAGATTAGCAGGGTCCGAAAGCTGTGGAAATCTCTCCCTTGATCTGTC
Source organism: Aepyceros melampus (assembly GCA_006408695.1). Classification (NCBI taxonomy): domain Eukaryota; kingdom Metazoa; phylum Chordata; class Mammalia; order Artiodactyla; family Bovidae; genus Aepyceros; species Aepyceros melampus. The sequence goes on along the minus strand of SJXQ01002571.1, from coordinate 16,011 downwards.
TCTTTGTGCCTAATTCAACTATTTAAACTTTATTATACCCAAGTTCAAAACAGTATTCAGATATGGCAAAATTAGTCATCTCTGAAACTGAATGGACTCAATAACTATCATAATTGTCAGGATTTTTTCCAGTTTCTTTAAAAAAATGTTGGAAGGAGATCATTTACTAGTGAGAGACATTTCTGATTAAATCACCTGCCATTCAAATTGGTTACAAACAGAAGTAGAATCAGAGAGAAATCATTCCTACTGTAATACTACTTACAAAAAAATTAGGAAAGTGAGCAATAAAATTTTAAGCATTGAGCAAGAGTCAAGAGCAATTCCTGCTGAAATAAATTTGGGCCACCAGTGTTAGTAGCTATTGTACGATTACTATTTATTGTATCGAAAGTCATAGGAGCTACAAGACACAAGAGATTGTGCCCCTGGAATGGGGAAACTGTATCTAGAAATATCATCCACTGAAAATGAAACCAGAAATGAAGACATTTCAAATTTGCTGAACATTCAAATATGGTAGTCACGTGAATTCCATAAAAAAGATTTTTTCTATCCCCATTTTATTGGGGATTTGTACTGGGGATCCCCAATACAAATGAAGAAACTCTCAGAGAAGTTAATTAACTTACCTATGGATACAAGTCTAGTAAGTCTGGAGTTGGGATTTGACCAGATCTGTTCCAATCTAAATCCCATGCTATTCACACGGGTTGCAAGAGTTTAGTCATCATCAGCATAGTAACCGAAGCTAAATGTTGATTCGTACATATTTAGAGGATGAGACCAAAATACTTCCCATGTGTCTATTTTGGAAATAAGTCACATCCTCAGAAATATGGGACTGGAATGTAAATGAGATTTTTAAAAAGCTATAATATAAATATATCATGAGTTTTTTGGATACAGTACCACAAAAAAGTACTTTTAAAGAAAGACTGGGAGAAAAATCAGTATTTAGGATAAGCCAACATTTCTGATTCCAGTGGTTAGAATTGCATATAAAATTACTTAATGCTAATATTGCCTCACGGAGAAGGCAATGGCAACCCACTCCAGTATTCTTGCCTGGAGAATCCCATGGATGGAGGAGCCTGGTAGGCTGCAGTCCATGGGGTCACTAAGAGTCGAACACAGCTGAGCTATTTCACTTTCACTTTTCACTTTCATGCATTGGAGAAGGAAATGGCAACCTGCTCCAGTGTTCTTGCCTGGAGAATCCCAGGGACAGCAGAGCCTGGTGGGCTGCCATCTATGGGGTCGCACAGAGTCGGACACGACTGAAGTGACTTAGCAATATTGCCTCAAGTATTCCATGGACTGTAAAGGGAAAATGATAATTTCCAAGTAAAAACTAACTGGAATGAAGGGGATAGGAAGCTTATTATGGATGAATGTTAGGATCAGTGGTATTTAGATCTGCTGTGGGTAAAACTGAAAAAGAAGGAGGAGGTTATGTTCCTATTTGAACCTTCTCTACATCATTGAATAAAGACTTCCAAATGGCTGGCAGTCAACAATAAAATTGTGTTAAGTAAATAGAAGTGGACGTCTAATCATTATTTTAATTGCATTTTCAACAAGGTGATGTCTTCAAGAAGTAGCAATAACATCTATCTTGGGACAAACTCAGGTTTTATGTTTATTGCATCTTCTACAACATGGGTCTCTTTTTAGAGCTCCATGCAGACATTATGGGTTCTCAAATTGGCAATTTTTTCTAAGATCAGGGACATGAAGTTAAAATGTTCTTGACTGGAAGGTGCTTTATTTGATTTTCCAGATTTTTCCAGTGACTGATTTATATTGAGAGCATTTTGATTATGCAAAAAAAGCAACAGAATGGATGAAGATTATTTTCAAGTCAGTTCATGGTTCTTATAAGAGTCAGTACTGTGGTAACAAAGTCATTTTCATTTCAGTATTTAAAGCTACATTTCCAATTTGTTGTAAACTGCAGAAAAATCTTATGTTTCATAATTTAAATGTCATTAAATATAAACAACAGAATGTATGTTCATACATTTATTTTAAGTAATACATAAGACTGTATACTAGTGTAGAGTTGAAAGTGCAATATTTTGATAAAATATAGCTATACACATGTTTGTGTAGGGTTAAAAAGAAAACTATCTACACTAAATTAATCCTTCATCCCAGTGCCAGGTCACAGATGTAGAAACAAAGGTATGGATACTGAGGGAAGGGCTTCCCTGGTGGCTCAGGTGGTAAAGAATCTGCCTGCAATACAGGATATCCAGGTTGGATCCCCAGGTGGGGAAGATCCCCTGGAGAAGGGAATGGCTACCCACTCCAGTATTCTTGCCTGGAGCTATATTTCATGGACAGAGGAGACTAGCGAGCTACAGTCCACGGGGTCACAAAGAATCAGACAACTGAGTGACTAACAGGTTTTTTTTTTTTCCACCAAGGGGACAAAGCGGTTGGGTTGGGATGAACTGGGAGATTGGGACTGATACATATACAATATTGATACTGTGTGTAAAATAGATAACAAATGAGAACCTGCTATATAGCACAAGGAACTCTACTCAATGCTGTGTGGTGATCTAAATGGGAAGGAAATCCAAAAAAGAGAGGATATATGCATATGTATAGCTGATTCACCTTCCTATATAGTCAAAACTAACACAACATTGTAAAGCAACTATACTCTAATAAAAATGTTTTTACTTCGATTCAGTTCAGTTCAGTTGCTCAGTCATGTCTGACTCTTTGTGATCCCATGAATCGCAGCACGCCAGGCCTCCCTGTCCATCACCAACTTCTGGAGTTCACTCAACTCATGTCCATCGAGTCGGTAATGCCATCCAGCCATCTCATCCTTTGTCGTCCACTTCTCCTCCTGCCCCCAATCCCTCCCAGCATAAGGGTCTTTTCCAATGAGTCAATTCTTCATATGAGGTGGCCAAACTATTGGAGTTTCAGTTTTAGCATCAGTCCTTCCAAAGAACACCCAGGACTGATCTCCTTTAGAATGGACTGGTTGGATCTCCTTGCAGTCCAAGGGACTCTCAAGAGTCTTCTTCAACACCACAGTTCAAAAGCATCAATTCTTCAGTGCTCAGCTTTCTTCACAGTCCAACTCTCACATCCATACATGACCACTGGAAAAACCATAGCCTTGACTAGATGGACATTTGTTGACAAAGTAATGTCTCTGCCTTTGAATATGCTCTCTAGGTTGGTCATAAGTTTCCTTCCAAGGAGTAAGCATTAGAAACGTATTTTTTAAAAAAAGAGCTTCCTCAGTGCTATACATCGGTCCTGCAGTGAACACAGAAATCATTCAAATTACCTACAGCCTTGAACAAATAATTGAGTAGTCACAGGAGTTTGAGCAAACTCGGGGATAGTGAAGAACAGGGAAACCTGGTGTGCTGCAATCCAAGGGCTCTCAAAGAGTCAGACTTGACCGAGCAATTGAACAACAGCAGCAAATTAATTAAGTTAAAAAAAAAACAACTTTTCTTTTGTGATCATCTTTGGGACTTTCTGGGGAGGAAAAAAAAAAATAAAAAAAGAGCTTCCTCAGTGCTATACATCGGTCCTGCAGTGAACACAGAAATCATTCAAATTACCTACAGCCTTGAACAAATAATTGAGTAGTCACAGGAGTTTGAGCAAACTCGGGGATAGTGAAGAACAGGGAAACCTGGTGTGCTGCAATCCAAGGGCTCTCAAAGAGTCAGACTTGACCGAGCAATTGAACAACAGCAGCAAATTAATTAAGTTAAAAAAAAAACAACTTTTCTTTTGTGATCATCTTTGGGACTTTCTGGGGAGGAAAAAAAAAAAACAAAAGCCTCCTTATGCCCAGTCATGTGATATATTAAGTTCTCATTGTTTTCTATACAGCGATTTAACCAGGCTCCTTCCATCTTGGGCACAGTCTTCAGTTGGAGCCTCAGACTTTCAGCCAAGAGACAGGGGTAAAACTGGGTATAGAAAGTAAAACCATCGTAAACACTTTGGACTAGGATTGTATTTGTGAGAAAGACTTTATTTCTCACAATGCATTGGAAAGAACTAAAAATTTGAGCCCACCTAGATGCACAGGAGGCTGATAAATATAATCCCTGTGTGGGCAGCTACTTCCCTGCGACCATTCTGTACCATAGCAGTGGGACAGACATCTCTCATGGATAGGTGTCTCTGTCCTAACTGTTAATCTCTAATCTTATATCTAGTTAAATTAACTTAAAGAATGAGAGTAAAATAAATAATTTTTTCAGGCAGACAAAAACTGAGATAATCCTTAAATGAAACTCGAGAGACTTCTGTAAATTGTACCTTAGTAGGAAAGAAAATGATTTCAGATGGAAGATCTAAGATACAGGAAAGAATGAAGAAGGATAAAATTAATACGTTTTTGGGAAAGTCTAAGCATATACTGATTGTATATGTATAACACTAATAATATCTACTTTTCAATGCAAAAAACAAAAATGAAATAAAATATTGCTTCTCATCTATTAAAAAAAAACTGACAAGGATGGATTTCTAAAGTATTGTGTTTCATGAAGGAAACACAGGCAAAAAGATTATTTGAATCAATTTATAGTAAATTCTAAAAAAGCCAAACTTATAGTGGCAGATCAGTGGTCCAGTGGCCAGGATTGGCAGCAGAAAACTGACTAAAAAGAGACACAAAGAGGAACTTCACTGACAGTCCAGTGGTTAAGACTTGGCCTTCCAGTGCCAGGGGTGCAGGTTCTATCCCTGGTCAGGGAGCAAAGATCCCACATGCCTCATAGACAAAAAAGAAAAAGAAAAAAGAGAGAGAGAGAGAAGAAATATTGCAACAAATTCAATAAAGACTTTAAAAATGGTCCACATCAAAACACCTTAAAAAAAAGGAAAACTGAGGTGAGGGAAATAGTCTGTATCTTGACAGGAGTATGAGTTACATGATTACAATGTGAAATATTGATTATTCTCATTATACTGTATAGTCTTACTTCTTAACATTACACTTTTTTTTTTTTTACAAAGTAGACTGTTCCTGGTGTGATAGAAATGTGTCGTACTCACTGTTAGCAATTATCGTAACTACAGATAACTTGTATTGGTTGACACTATGCAAAAAAGTTTATATGCATTCTTTTATATAACTTTCACAATACTTTGTTTGGTGTTTGCATCCACATTTTGAATAAGGGAAGTAGAACTGAAGATCAGTTCCTTGTGATTTCTACCAATGGAGGTTTGAAGCCATTCTCTAGGACCTGCAAACATTCTGATGATTGATAACACAAGCAATATTTTCAACACATGCAAACCTGGAACCAGGTGATGATACATATGCTGACTCTCTAATTTTGGGTAGCAAAGCACAGCTGTTACTGTGTTGCTTTTCATTTCAAGTTTGCAATTTTCCAAGGCCATAGAAAGACTAGCATGGCTATAGATTTTTATGAAATAAATGTTTAAATATCCTAATCAAGAATACTGGCCATAGTATACTCCAGGAAGACTCAAATAATAATAATAGGATTTAAATGAATGAGATTTTAATGACAGTTTATTTTTATGTGATTGTCCAAAGAATAAATCATTCAGTTCCCTCATGCCCTTTCTTAGTATATACTGTCCTCCTTCAAAGACAGCCACTGTTCCAATTTCTCTCACCATAAAATAGTTTTGCCTTTTTGAGGGTCATATTAAGGGACTCATACTGCTTGTAGTCTTTTATATGCTGTTTCTTTCATTCATCATATTTCTGAGATTTAGCTATTTAATTGCATGCATCAGTAGTTAATTTCTTATTGCTCTCTAGCATTACATTGTATAAATATACCATCAATTGCTATCCATTTTCCTGTTGATGAACATTAACATTGTTTTCATTGTGTATATATTGTGTATATACTTGCTATTAAAATTCATATACAAAAAGAATAAATTAAATTATCCAAGCCATAGTAAACTGGTTGACAATGATTGCTTGATTTTACTGCCCAAAAAATAACACGTAGTGCCAATAACCTCTGAAAAAGTATTATGTTTATATTTTGCGACATCCAGAAATACCAGTTCAAGATCTATTAGGTACTACTTCCGTAGAATGATAAAAAAAAAAAAAAATCTCTACTCAGGTTCTCTCAGTGTTTTTACCAAAGTACTTCTTGTATCCAGGGTGATTGATGCTGTTTCTAACAGGAAATTGTCATTGTGATAACAATAGAACATGTTGAAGTGGGTCTCTTAGTCACCACAAAGATTGACTTGACTGCTCTGAAGTCAGAGAAAAGAAAGGTAGCTTCTAGATCAGAGAAAATGAATGACTTAGAAAACTGAGTATAGTGCTATACTATGAAATATTGCCAGTGACTAAAAAAAAAAAAAAATCTCTACTCAGGTTCTCTCAGTGTTTTTACCAAAGTACTTCTTGTATCCAGGGTGATTGATGCTGTTTCTAACAGGAAATTGTCATTGTGATAACAATAGAACATGTTGAAGTGGGTCTCTTAGTCACCACAAAGGTTGACTTGACTGCTCTGAAGTCAGAGAAAAGAAAGGTAGCTTCTAGATCAGAGAAAATGAATGACTTAGAAAACTGAGTATAGTGCTATACTATGAAATATTGCCAGTGACCACCCCCCCCAAAAAAAACCCCCAAAATTATATGGCCTAAGCAATTTTGGAGGATTCTTGTTAAGGTGATGGGTTTCTGCAATAAGAAAAGATAACCAAAAAAAAAATTACTTTCTTCAAATATTTTTTCCTTTTTTCCATCTTTTACTTTTTTTTTAAGTATTCATTTACAATTTTTTTGAGACATAGTTGATTTACAATATTACATCAGTTTCAGGTGTAGAACATAGTGATTCAAAGATTTTTGTAGATTATACTCCATTTAAAGTATAAAATATTGGCTCAATTCCCTGTGCTGTATAGTATATTATTGTAGCTTACTTGCTGTATGCATAGCTTATACCTCTTCTTTCTCAAATAATTTGTATTCTGACACAAAGCATGTTTGATGAAAAAGAGTAATGCACACACCTTATCAAATATTTGTTCTGTCAGTTATGTTTATTTGACACCTCTCTGTGTTATAAGAAAGAGAAAATGCTGCCCAGGCTGAGGTTAGCGGAAGGGAATCTAACCAAACAAAGTTTTNCAGGTATCATCCCTGGGTAGAGAAGATGCCCTGGAAGAGGAAATGGCAACCCATTTCAGTCTTCTTGCCTGGAGAATCCTGTGGACAGAGGAATCTGGTGGGCTACAGTCTATGGGATTGCAAAGAATTGGGACACAACTAACTGACTGAGTATGCATGCATACATCCACAAGTATAAATATCTGATAAAATTTCCTGATCATGGACTTACTGGTACTCAAACTGTCTCCTGTCTGAAACCTAATAACACTCTTGGCAGCATGAGCCCATTTCAAAGGTCAAGATATAGAGCTTGATTCATCACTTAAGCTAAGAAAAATGCTTATAGACAGAGCCTCTTTAACACCATACATGCTCAACCAATTTTCTTGAAGTTTGGTCCAGGTCAAAGTGAAGATTTTACTTCTGTTGTCATTCTGTGAACAACTAGTGTAAGAAATATTTTCCTTAGACATTACAGAGAAGAGTCTCATCTGTAGGGCCACAGCTAGAGATACATAAGAATTAAAAAAGATTTAAAAAATGCATCTAGAAGTAGGTTCTGACATAGTAAAAAAGAACTTACTAGCTGATGTGGTACTCAGCAAGCAACTGAAACATTAGAAACTGCAAGAAAGTAGAAGAAAAGAGATTGCCTCTGAGAAGTTTGGTCCAGATCAAAGTGAAGATTTTACTTCTGTTGTCATTCTGTGAACAACTAGTGTAAGAAATATTTTCCTTAGACATTACAGAGAAGAGTCTCATCTGTAGGGCCACAGCTAGAGATACATAAGAATTAAAAAAGATTTAAAAAATGCATCTAGAAGTAGGTTCTGACATAGTAAAAAAGAACTTACTAGCTGATGTGGTACTCAGCAAGCAACTGAAACATTAGAAACTGCAAGAAAGTAGAAGAAAAGAGATTGCCTCTGGCACTTTCCTCCTGAAATTAAAAGATGATATACTAAATATTTAGGATCTCCAAAATCTTAACATATTCTCAATAACTTATATTCTTTGGCATTGAATAAGAGATAACAATAACTTACAACTTAAAGTTTAGACAATATTAAAAAATTAAAGTCACCTAGCCATTGTTGGAATATAAGCATGTCTATAATATTCAGTGTATATATGTATATATACACACACAATCTTATACCCTATTTTTATTTAGTTTAGTATAATATTTAATTTAATATACAAATATAATTTTAATTAAATATTACACATAAATATCACTAATTTTCCCAATGGTATTACTATATTTTTACATAATATACTTTATACCTAAATCTCTATTATTTAACATTGAGGTTATTTCTTTTTTGTTTTTTTGCTCTTATAAATAATGCTATGATGAATATTCTTGTGCAGAAACCTTTGTGCACATCTCTGATTACTTCCATTGAATAATTCTCTAGTAACGGAGATCATCAGGTAAAATGATCTATTTAAGACTTTTGAGAATATTAGGAGTGGTCCTCCAGAAAGATCAAATGACTTGACATTTACACCTCCTCTGTATAAGAGGGTCTATGTCTTCCATCTTTTGTCAACTCAGATATCATCTATTAATTTTAATCCATGATATTTTGATGGATGAAATAGCATCTTATACTCTATATATATATGTGTATATATATAGTATACTTATATTATTTGGCTCTTTGATTTCTAGTGAGTTTGAAAATGTTTAAAAACACATAAGTCATTTGAATTCCTATTTTATGAATTTTTATTCCTCAATGAGTACTTTTTCTCTCACTGAATTGCAAAGACTCATACATATTGACACTGAAGTTGCCATACTTATTAAAAGCAACTTTTCTCTCCTGCTTGACAGAAATTTCTGGGGCTCATACTAAGATGAGAAGCAACTGCTCCAAGTTAATTACCAAAATTTGGGTCGATTTGATCACAAGCAATTCAACAAAGTTTCTCTCTTTCTTTGTGCCAAGAACCACACTGGGTATAGAGTGCGAACACAAGGACCCTGTGCCCTTGTCATATGCTAGATACAGGGAGATGCAGGTCCATAAACAGCTAATTAAGAAATGTTGCTAAGGCCTGAGATATTTACATACTATGAGGCTTCTCTGGGGAAGTAAGGACAACTGGTGTTGTAACTGAATCCCCTTTAAACCTTATTTTGCTCAGAAGATAGACTCATATACATATTACACAGACATCACTCAGATAGACATACCATACAAACATAGAGCGCGCACACACACACACACACACACACACAACCTCCCTTCATATATTTTTTTTACAGATGTTGCAGAAAAGGCAGCATGGTCAGTGACGATGGAAACAGGAGGAGACTGGTCTGTTAGAGTCATTATTTCCTTCCTGCAGCCCCTTTGGAATTCATGTTCCAGAGACACAGTTCATGCAGATACAGCTCTTTGCTTCCAAAGTTCTCTCTGGCCTCCTGCCATGCTAATCACAGAGGAACACAGGCCAGGCTCAGCTGTAAGATAATCATTCCCTGTCCCACTGACTTCAGCAGAATTTCCAAAGAAGTGAACCAAGGGCACAGCATGCCTCATTTGCAGATTAAAAAATAATAACAATGAAACGTGTTTGTCACAAAATGACAAAATGGAGGTGTCTGTGTTAAAATAAGAAACATAAATATTTTCTAGGATTATAATAAAATAACAATTCAGTGTTCAGAGGATAAGTAACATTCATCTCTGGCAAAGGGACAAGACACTTTCTTTTCTAACATTTTCTGGCCTTTTCAAGAGTATCCTCATTTACCCAGGAAAAGAGAATATACTCATAGAGGTTAAGTGACACATGTGGTCAAAAGCAACACTGGAGGTTAATCTAAATATTATGATCCTTGGCTTAGTGCTCATCTTCATGCACCATGTTGCTTCCCATTGAAGTACATGAAGTGTGGGCTTGATTGGCAATCCATCTACCCAAGAAAAGGTATATGGGCCATATGGGGATATACTAGGTGGATGCTTGTATACTAGGAGGATGATGGTGAGTGAAAGAAGGGGAATTCAGTGTAGCCTGGGGGGGATAGTCGACAATAGGACATGTAAGGTAGAGATAGTGGAGGACAGGGAAGTCTTGTGTACTGCAGTCCACTGGGTCGTGGAGTCAGACGTGACTTGGCAACTGAACAACAACAAGGTAGAGATATCCGTGTTCAGCCAGGCCTCTGTCACCACCATCACCACCCACTGTAGCACCATCATCACCATCATCATCACCACCATCATCATCACCACCATCATCACCACCATCACCACCACCATCAGCACCATCACCATCAACACCATCATCACCACCACCACCATCATCACCATTGTCACCACCACCACCACCACCATCACCACCATCACCATCAATACCATCATCATCATCACCACCATCACCATCACCACCCTCACCATCACCACCATCTCCACCATCATCAGCATCACCATCATCACCACCATCACAGCATCATCACCACCATCATCAGCATCACCATCACCACCATCGTCAGTATCACCATCACCATCATCACACCTGCACTGCCATGTTATGCCCAAGTCACAAAATCTCCCAATGACCACCAGGGAGCCGATATCCGATGCAAAAGCAAGAGAGATTTTACTTCCAAGCTCGAGCTGGGGCTCCCACCGATACCAGTGCAGTGGCTAAGGAGAGGAGCCACCATCACCACCCTCACCATCACCACCATCTCCACCATCATCAGCATCACCATCATCACCACCATCACAGCATCATCACCACCATCATCAGCATCACCATCACCACCATCGTCAGTATCACCATCACCATCATCACACCTGCACTGCCATGTTATGCCCAAGTCACAAAATCTCCCAATGACCACCAGGGAGCCGATATCCGATGCAAAAGCAAGAGAGATTTTACTTCCAAGCTCGAGCTGGGGCTCCCACCGATACCAGTGCAGTGGCTAAGGAGAGGAGCCTCGAGCTCTGGGTTTCCTTGCTTATATAGGGGATTCTCGTGCAAAAGATGTTACCTTCTGTGGAAGGGTTCGGTGTTGGGTTCTGATTGGTTCCCATTTCCCAGGCTTAATTCACATTTCCCGGGCAGGTCATAAGTCCTGAACGTAAAGTCAAGAGATCCTGATCTGGGATCTGATTAGCTCACAGATGGTGAGGTGAGGTCAGGGGATTTCCAAAGACTCTTTCCTCAGAACTCTAAAATGGAGTCTTGTTTAACAAAATAAGGTGGCTTCGGTTCTTCAGCCACAGCCTCCCAACCACTGTCAGTGTTATCAACTTTCTCTCCTTGGATCATCCTCACTTGGATTCCAAGATGCCATTTGTAAAACTCTTACTTGACTGGGTCACCTATTGCTTGAAACTTACTAGCTACAAAGTTAAGCTTAAGCTAACTGACGTGGCTCTTCCGTGAGCTCTCTGCCTACTCTCTACCCTGCTTTTCCATTGACCCTGGCTTGAACTTGATGCTCTAGGTTTACCTCATCCTTTTAGGAGGCCTCCCTTTTCCCCTTTAACTGGGTCAAGTGCCCATCTTTAGATCTCCTGTATGTTTCTCCATTATTATAGTTAACCAGTTTTATTAATATTTTCTAAAAATTAAAGACTTATTTATGCATTTGGTCTATATTAGGTGCTCAGGACATGTTTGTTAGGGAAGTCCACTGAATTTGGTAGTAACAGCATCAGACTCTGAAGCCAGACTCCCTGGGTTTGAACTGCTGGCTTAACTGTGTGACTTTGTATGAGTTACTTAGCCTCTCTGTTCTGTTTTTCTGCTTATAAAATGGGTGTGATAATATTCTATAGTGTTTGGGGAGAATTAAATGAGTATATATATATATATATATATATGGACTGTGGCTGGCATATCCATGCTACATAAGCTATAGAAATATTTGCTATTGTGATTGCAATTAAAGGGACATATGACATGAACTTGACCTCAAAGATCATTCAAAGAACTACTAGAAACACAAAGAATATATGTAACAAGAAAGGACAACTCATAATTGAGGTCAAACTACATTAGCACTAAACATTCAGACTGATAGACAAGAAATCTTTCTGCATTCTAGAAAAGGGAAAGATCATTTCAGGTCCAAGGATGCAGAATGTTAAAAAGTTTTAAAAGTTCATGAAGGTGATGGGGCTGGAGGGATAAGCAAGATTCACGGTCTGTGCTCTCAGCGGGGTTCGATGGGCACTTGACACAGAGCAGTCCTCTGTCCTGTGTCCTATGCAGCCATCCACAAATCAGGGCATAGCAGACTGCTGTTAACCCAAGCTACCTGGCGCGTACTGCCAGTAGCGCCCCCTTTCGACAACCGTGAAAGCGGTACACATTTCCGAACATCTAGGAGAGCGGTACTGTACCTGGCTAAGAACCTTGCGGGCAGAGAAGAGTAGAAATGGACATTCCAGGCAAGAATGGCATGTCAAAAGGATAACGGGTTATCCAAGAAGGGCTACAGAAAAGAGTGGAGGGCGAGGTATGGCAGGGATGTAATTCTGATAAAGACACCAGGGGCCAGAATGTGAAGAAACTTGATGGATTGAGAAATTAGACTGATGTGCTTCTGTGCACATTCTCTATTTAAGTTTCAGTTGCTGGAACTGAGTGGAAGGAATATGAGTTTTAGAATCAAACCACCATGGGTTTGAGTTCTGTCCTACTGTTTACTTGGTAAATAAGTCACTTTCACCTCTCTCATGATCCATAAAAGAAATGTAAAAATGGATCAATGTGCAGGATGAAGAGGTACGTTTGTTACAGTGCTTAGCAAAGTGTCTGAATCACGTAATGTGCACCAAAAATGTGAGCTTGCTTTTTTGAAGCTCCTTTCTGCCTGCCATCACCCCAGGTTAATAACTTGCACCTGGATAACTTTCCACTTCATTTTATTTTTAACTCTAACTAAACACACCTAATTATCAAGTTTAGACATTGGGAAAGCATGCATTCTTCTCAGAGCGTCTGCAACAAATTATAGTTTCAAGGCTCAATGGTACATTCCTAGGGGGTGCTGCTCTTAAGGGGGCCACTTGAGAGTGGTTTATTTAGAACACTCATAACAAAGCATCATGAGGAGGCAATTATCCTGTGCCTTGAATCTGGTAAGAGGAAGAAAACGATTACTTTGGCAGGCAGAATGGATATTCTTTTTCATATATGGCCTATCACATTTTTTCTTCCAATTTCACTGAAAAGAAAACTTTAGAAGCAAATTTTTTAAAACTTTCTATTCTGAAGACTTCAACAAGCAGAAATGTACCTATAACTGGCTCTGTGGCTTCCATTTCCCATTTGATATGAAGCCTCCATCTTTACTGCTTCTCCCTGTTTGTTCTCTGGTTGGATGCTCTGGGCGCCACAATGTTTTCTGTCAAATGGACAGTTGAATGATGGGCTGTTGCTGTTGCTGCTTGGTCACTAAGTCATGTCTGATTCTTTTGTGACCCGTGGACTGTAGCCCACCAGGCTCCTCTCTCCATTGGATTTCCCAGGCAAGAATACTGGAGTGGGTTGCCATTTCCTTCTCCAGGGGATCTTCCTGACCCAGGGGCAAACCAGCATCTCCTGCAATGCCAGGTGGATTCTTTACCGCTGAGCCACCTGGGAAGCCCAACCTATACTATATTCAACCTGATTAAGCATCTTTCTGATGTGGTTCTTTAGTTCCCACCAGGAAACGTTGAACAAATGGGTTCTTGACTTCAGAATTTCTCCTGCTTCTTGACTGGGACAGTAGTTGTGTCAAATTAAATTTCACATTTCTTAACAACTGCCTGAGACATACCTACACCAATTCGCTCCTCTTTCTCTTGCCAAATCATACCCCTCAAATGCCCACTGTGTCATGACCTTTTTATTACCCATGCGACTCCTGATGCCTGACCAGTTTAGGATTTCAAATCTCCTCTTAGTTCCTGAATTCTAAGCTCTACCTACTTTAGTCCCCCACCTTTGGCTACTACCTTGCCTTTGAACCAGGAAACGTTGAACAAATGGGTTCTTGACTTCAGAATTTCTCCTGCTTCTTGACTGGGACAGTAGTTGTGTCAAATTAAATTTCACATTTCTTAACAACTGCCTGAGACATACCTACACCAATTCGCTCCTCTTTCTCTTGCCAAATCATACCCCTCAAATGCCCACTGTGTCATGACCTTTTTATTACCCATGCGACTCCTGATGCCTGACCAGTTTAGGATTTCAAATCTCCTCTTAGTTCCTGAATTCTAAGCTCTACCTACTTTAGTCCCCCACCTTTGGCTACTACCTTGCCTTTGGCTCACGTGTGTTAGGTCACTCAGTCATGTCTGACTCTTTGTGGCCCATGGACTGTAGCCCATCAGGCTCCTCTGTCCATGAGATTTNTTAACTCTAACTAAACACACCTAATTATCAAGTTTAGACATTGGGAAAGCATGCATTCTTCTCAGAGCGTCTGCAACAAATTATAGTTTCAAGGCTCAATGGTACATTCCTAGGGGGTGCTGCTCTTAAGGGGGCCACTTGAGAGTGGTTTATTTAGAACACTCATAACAAAGCATCATGAGGAGGCAATTATCCTGTGCCTTGAATCTGGTAAGAGGAAGAAAACGATTACTTTGGCAGGCAGAATGGATATTCTTTTTCATATATGGCCTATCACATTTTTTTCTTCCAATTTCACTGAAAAGAAAACTTTAGAAGCAAATTTTTAAAAACTTTCTATTCTGAAGACTCTTCAACAAGCAGAAATGTACCTATAACTGGCTCTGTGGCTTCCATTTCCCATCTTTACTGCTTCTCCCTGTTTGTTCTCTGGTTGGATGCTCTGGGTGCCACAATGTTTTCTATCAAATGGACAGTTGAATGATGGGCTGTTGCTGTTGCTGCTTAGTCACTAAGTCATGTCTGATTCTTTTGTGACCCCGTGGATTGTAGCCAACCAGGCTCCTCTCTCCATTGGATTTCTCAGGCAAGAATACCTGATATTCTTTTTCATATATGGCCTATCACATTTTTTTCTTCCAATTTCACTGAAAAGAAAACTTTAGAAGCAAATTTTTAAAAACTTTCTATTCTGAAGACTCTTCAACAAGCAGAAATGTACCTATAACTGGCTCTGTGGCTTCCATTTCCCATCTTTACTGCTTCTCCCTGTTTGTTCTCTGGTTGGATGCTCTGGGTGCCACAATGTTTTCTATCAAATGGACAGTTGAATGATGGGCTGTTGCTGTTGCTGCTTAGTCACTAAGTCATGTCTGATTCTTTTGTGACCCCGTGGATTGTAGCCAACCAGGCTCCTCTCTCCATTGGATTTCTCAGGCAAGAATACCGGAGTGGGTTGCCATTTCCTTCTCCAGGGGATCTTCCTGACCCAGGGGCAAACCAGCATCTCCTGCAATGCCAGGTGGATTCTTTACTGCTGAGCCACCTGGGAAGCCCAACCTATACTATATTCAACCTGATTTAGCATCTTTCTGATGTGGTTCTTTAGTTCCCACCAGGAAACACTGAACAAATGGGTTCTTGACTTCAGAATTTCTCCTGCTTCTTGACTGGGACAGTAGTTGTGTCACATTTCTTAACAACTGCCTGAGACATACCTACACCAATTCGCTCATCTTTCTCTTGCCAGATCATAGCCCTCAAATGCCCACTGTGTCATGACCTTTTTATTACCAGTGCGATTCCTGATGGCTGACCAGTTTAGGATTTCAGATTTCCTCTTAGTTCCTGAATTCTAAGCTCTACCTACTTTAGTCCCCCAGCTTTGGCTACTACCTTGCCTTTGGCTCACGTGTGTTAGGTCACTCAGTCATGTCTGACTCTTTGTGGCCCCCCCATGGACTGTAGCCCATCAGGCTCCTCTGTCCATGAGATTG